>LLEY01000198.1:0-103485 GCA_001414485.1 Calycina herbarum | reverse complement strand
CCACCCCATAATTTGACACTGATAACCCGAAACTTTATACTTGCTATTGTGATCTAGGCAATAATGACAGTACCTGAGTATACATAAACCTAAGTATTTTCACTCGGAGACAATGTACCATAAAATTGATTTTCGAAATAGAAGAAATGGTACCAAAATTCAACCACATTATGCCTAACTACCGTTATCTCAGTTCCTCAGCCGCTCTTTTACAAACCGACCCATATATATTAGGCATAGACTAAATCTAATTAAGTATCTAATCATATCGTAGGGAGGGTGGGGCAGGCGAGTTTTTACTAGAGCGTCTAAAAGCTTTGAGTAATAGCTTTAGTAACAAAACGCTATTTCGTTTCTATACTTTATATTACTCGTATTATAGCTAATTAAAAAGCTATTAAAAAAAGGTTTTTATATTTAGATAGCTACAATCCTAAACTTTATTTCCTATATAGCTAGCTCTAGGCTAGCGTCGTAGTTTACTCTTTAATTAAAGTAGGGTTTACTTATATAAAACGTAGAATAAAGATTATACTACGAATATAGTTTTAATTAGCTAAAATAACTTCTGAGAAGGTTCTATATATACTTTCTAGTAGTCTATCGAGCTGGATTTTGTAAAAAGAGTATAGTTATTTATTAATATTAAAATATTAAAATATAGTAATTCTTAAATAGTATTTTATACTTTTTAAAGTAATATATAGCCGAAAGATCATTCTTCTCTATAGCTTTAAGGTATTAATAGAGATAGATATATAGGTAAAAATAGTATTTTTATATAGTTTAACAAGCTAGATTTTAGCTTAAGAGAGTAGTTGTTAAGATATTAATATTCTACCTTGACATATTAAAACCAAATAGACGTTTGTTACTAAAACTATTACTAAAGACTCTTAGACTCTACCTAAAGGACCGCGTTCTTTACTAATCTATAAACTGTACTAAGCTTAATCTAGATTTTTTTCGCCTGAGAAAGACAATCGTCACGTGATAGGTATTTTTCAGTACTGAGGTGGAACTTAAGTTGAGTCAGGTTACTCAACCCAACTAACACCCTGAATGATTCGCTTTCAAAAGTTTTACAATAATTATAGAATTATATCATGCCGCGTGCGTTCGAAATTTCTCTCCGGATTCCGGGGCACGGCAGCTCGAAGCAAAAATGCCAAGAATGGCAGGACAAGCAACTTGAAGCAAAACAGCCAGCATCTCCGGAAATAGATTTTTGAAAATACATGGGATATTTTCCCTCTTCAAGGGAACTCGAATCGACCTTCCAAAACAATCGCTATGAGCCAAATTCAGGGGAACCCGGGACTTGAAGATCCTGGCCATTCTTGACGAAGAGAGACAGGCGCTGCGGACAACATGGGGAGTGAGGCCTCCGGATACATTTTCGACGAGGTAAAATATATGGAGGGGGGCAGGGTCTACACTCTGGATGTGGACGGTCGCACCTTCCCTCCTCGAGGTTGAGATAAAGGAAAGGAGCGACCTCAAATCTCGTCTTTCTCCAGTGGTGGACGAGATCAAATCTGGGAACGACCTCGACCTCGCGCTGACCCAAAAAAAAGTAACGTTCTGCGTAAGGAGAAAGCTTATCGTTCCTGATTGCGAGCATTTTAAGAAAACACCTGCACTCCGCGAGATAATAGCTCACTTGAGCCCTCCTGGCCGCGACAACATTGCAACTTCTTGCTTTGAAATCCTCACGTAAGGACTATCAAACATGTGTGCTCCAAACAAGTCGCCATCAAAATACCACCGAGATGTTCTTGGCCATCTGAGTCTTCATCTCCTTCAAACATCAGAACCACAATGGCAGTTGATATTTTCAGTATGAGGCTCCAAATAGTGGACGATATAACCGTGCAGAGTTCGAGCAGAGTTCGAACAAAACTCTTGGTTCTCTTGGTGTTGTCTTGGTGTTCTCCTTTGAGCGTCGTCAGTGTTGCCCTTCTCGCACTTGGCCACAGCTGCGGAGAGAAAGCCGCTTGGCAAGCACCCAACACCTGCGTGATAGGCAACTTGGCAGCAGGAACAAGCTCATACGCCAATCCAATTGCCCAATCAGAAGGGTGGAGTTTCCACAAGCATATTCCAAGTTGGCCAAGTTGAGATAAGCATTCAGCCACCAGAATAAACAAGAGATGCATCGGCAATTGTCGCTTGTAGGTCGGTTTCTCCAACGTCCAACGACGAGGGACTCACTGACACTTATAGAGAAATCAGTGTCGCCACGAGCTCCCCAAAAACCGATGACAAAAGGGTCATTGGTAATGCAACGACTATCAATACGATGCTCGAGTCATCTCTTATCCGCCGACAGTTTTTATGGAGCAGAAAACCACGCAAAAACACCATGACTGACCCATCAAAAATTCTCTTCTCCGCACCCCATTGCGCGCTCTGTTCGTCTTCGGGCCTTATTTGCCCTTGTTTACCCAGCAATTCCCCATAATCACGCCGCGGACAGCCTCGACTGACAAGCATGGGGAACCTGTTTTGGTCGAGGACCCCAAAAGCCCACAGAAGCTCGCTCCTTAGTGTCCACACCGCAACATTTTGTGAAATTGATCATGTTTCCATATGTCTTGGGGTATGGGGCAATCATTTTTATGAATTCCCCCACGTTTCTCATCACTGCCGGAAAAATATATATTTGAGCTCCCTCCTCGATTCGTCAGGCCACTTGAACATTATATCAGCTATCTATCACAATCATGGTTTTACGTGGAAAATCCTCTTCCCTCGCCCAGCTTGGTCTGGTTGTCGCTCCAGCTTTCGTTCTTTTTGGTGGGTATTCTCCGAGTTATTGTTTCCTCTTTCGGGAGGATTGAGACATCATTTCCTCCTCAGACACCCCTATTCCGTCCTCATTTCTTCAAACATATTTCTAGAAAGGGCAATACTGACTCCGAGATCGTCCTCTAGGCTATAATCAAGCGGGAATCGGGGGCCTACTTAGTGTGCAGGATTGGACAGAGACTTTCCCAGCGATTGATACCGTCCGTAAGTAAGAATCCCGAGCTTTGCTCTGAGTACACCCCCTCCATCTATTACTATGAGTACACCCCCTCCATCCATTACTCTAGAAACTTGACACAGTCTCAACCATTGTGCGAAAGCATCTAGGAGAATGGAGAAATCAGTTTCCCCATTCTTCTAAACCTTCTCAGATAATGAATCTCGTTCTCCTAGACCCTTTCGCACAATATTCGCGAAAGCGGGTGTACTCGGAGCAAAGCCTATGTTTCTTACATCCAATTTTCTATCTTTCTTCAAATATCCTGAACTTGTTGAAATTTGATCAATTGAGGCAATTACTAATTTCCGGATTTTAGACGTCACCGGGGCCGTGAAAACACAACACGCACTTGTGCAAGGCACCACTGTTGCCACCTTCGTTCTTGGTGCACTAGTAGGAGCTCTTTCATGTATTTTCACTGGCGATATCTTCGGACGTAGGAAATTGATTTTGTAAGTTTTCCTTTCAATTCTTAGTAGCTGGAGGAACGGTTTGTCCTCATTAGCTCTTCGGTTCGACGAGAAAACCTAACAATTACTTTTAGTGGTGGTGCCCTTTTAACCTTCATCGGAGAGGCAATCTGCTGCACCTCTTTCAGCTTACCTCAATTCATCGTCGGTCGGGTCATCATTGGAGTCGGTGTCGGTATTCTTTCCGCAACAGTTCCAGTCTGGCAGGCAGAATGTTCAGACGCAAAACATCGTGGTAAACACGTTGTACTTGATGGTCTTTTTATCTCTCTAGGATACGTTCTAGAGTCATGGATTAACCTCGGATTCTTCCAAATCAAGACCGGATCCATCTCCTGGAGATTACCACTCGCACTGCCAACAATCGTCTCTTTGTTGCTCATGGCCAGCATCTTTACCATGCCAGAATCACCTCGATGGCTGATTCGTGTTGGAAGAACCGCGGAAGCTAGACGAAATTTGGCTATTTTGAACGATGTTGAGGAGGATAATGTTGTTGTCAATTTGGCTATCAACAGCATTGAGGCAAACATTGAGGAGATGAACGCCAGTCCCGTCGGATTAAAAGATTGCTTCAAGAGTGGTCCAGATAAGCTTTTCTACAGATTTACTCTCTGTATTCTGCTCCAGTTCTACCAACAGATGTCTGGAAGTAACTTGATCTGTAAGTCACATCATTTCGGAAACACGATTCTCTGTTACTAACAATTCACAGCTGTTTACGCGCCAATCATTTTCCAGGAAGGTCTCGGACTTGACAGTCAAACTTCCAGAATCCTTGCTGGTGGAACTCTCACCTGGAAGTTTTTGTCATGCTTCGTTGCTTTCTTCACTATCGACAGATTCGGTCGCCGAGCTCTTTTCATGTTCAGCGGTATCGGAATGGGATGCTGCATGTTAGCATTGGCAATCTCTACCTCAATGGAAGACAACAAAGCTGCTTCAATCGCCTCTGTATTCTTCGTATTCATGGTATGCATTTCCAAACTCCCTAGCACCTCTATAATTGTTAACAAACTCATAGTTCAACTTCTTCGTCCCAATCGGATTCCTTGGAGCTAACTTCCTTTACTGCGCCGAGATTGCACCTCTCAGTCTCCGAGTAGCAATGTCCTCCGTCTCAACAGCCAACCACTGGCTCTGGAACTTCGTCGTCGCAATGGTCACCCCGACAGCCATCAATTCAATCGGATGGAAATACTACGTCCTCTACTGCGTCATCTCACTCTGCATCCCACTATCCGTTTTCTTCTTCTACCCTGAAACTATGGGTCAAAGTCTTGAACAGATCGACTCGATGTTCAAGGAGAACGATTCCATTTTCGCTGTTGTCAGACAGAGCATCAAACAATCGAAGCGAACACCAAACATTCCGGTTGACGAGAAGGGAGATGTCATCGCTTCGCACGCTGAGAAGGTTGATGCTGAGAAGGCCATTATGGAGGATAGCGATGAGATTAGTGCGAAGTTGTAGATATGGGAAAACTCATTGGATTGATAATAGATAGAAAATGTCTAGATGTGTGTATAAAGTTTAAACTAGACAGTAATAACTGCTACGAATATAATGATTGAGTTTTTCTTCTCACGATTTCGGTGATTATTCTTCGTACACACGCCACTATCACAATACTTTCCCATCACTTATCACCCCCAACGCCCTACGACAAACCGACTTCAACTCCCGTAACTAACGTGATCTACAGATCGAGGCGAATCACGTGTCGTTCTCCCAACCACCTCAATGCCGAGGCGGCTCCGAGCCGACCATGAGCACATGAGCCGCCATCCCAGCTTCAACGCGTCACAACCTCGATCAAAATTCATCAACGACTCCACAATGCGTCACCGCTGAAATATATGTGGTGCGGAATGAAGGCCGGCTTATTTATGATGCCTGGTGCATCTTTGGCGATCCGGCTGAGGATCTATCCGCGGGGTTTTTCTCTGTCGGCATCTACGGATGCACGCTTGTTTTTTTGGAGTTGGTTTAGCGCTGATATTTCGGTGTTTGTGCAGACTTACTTCTAATTGGGAGGTAAGTATTTGATTTCTTTTTACAAATGATGCTTGTTTGGTGTTTTTTGTTGTTATATTTGTGGAGAGTTCTGTTTATCGTAATTAAACAGCGAAATTAAAATTATGCAAGCTTGGGTTATTTACCCTAAACCTCCTCACATAATTAATTTAATTCTCCTGGTACAATATTAATTGTTCAAGTAACTCTCACACAAGAATCAAGTATTCTGGTCTCTTGGCTTGAAAATATCATATAGCTCATCGTTCGGATCTAGTCACGCGTATACTACATAGGCTTTTTAAAACACCCGCCATTTATATCACCTTCTATACCAACATTCCCCGTTCTTCTTCATCATTTCTTCTTCTTCAACAAACCAAGCATCGACGACCCGACCTTCTTTGTCTTTGTCAGACCCCGTTCTACTCTTGCAAGAGCCAACGCACCACGAGAATTATCGTTTTCGCTTTCCGCGGGTTCAATAGCGAGTCTTTCCGTCGCAGGTGGCAAACTATCACTGGTTCCCGAATATGATGTGTGAGCTGGGGAGTATGGACGACTCGACGATCCAACATCCCGGATCGCTCGCTGTGCTGGTGGGCTTGGTAATGGTTTGGCTTCTCTAGTGTACGAGGATTTCGCAACACTGGATGGCAGTGCTGAGGAGCTTTGAGCTGAGGCTGCGGTGTTGAGTCTGGCCTTTAGTGCCGCTTGCTTTTCCTTGAGCTCGTTTAATCTGCGTTCTTGCTCTGAGACCAAAGCTGTCGATTTGGTTGGGGCTATCCTCTCCAGATCTTGAACTCGTCTTGCTCCACTTGCTGAGCTTCCGCTCGAGGATGAAGGCAATGCTTTAGTTGTTGTTGCGAGTCTCGCCTTGCTCTGTTCAAGCTTTTCTTTAAGTTCGGCCAATTTGCGTTCCTTTTCTAGAACTAGAGAAGTTGATGGTGGGGAAGTTGTTGAGCTTGACCTATTCAACAAAGTTAGCTAATTGTCTGGGTGCAATAGGCTCCGGTAATTTGACTTACCCTCGCAACTGTCTCATCGGAGGAGTTGCAGGTAGAGCGGCTACTGTGGAAGAACTGGGGTACGAAGAAGTAGTGGGTGTGTTTGACGATGAAGCACCAATAGCTTTGAGTTTCAAATTCGCCAACTTCTCACGCATAGCAGACATCTGAGCGGCCTTACCAGTCAGTTGCTGAGAATCTGAACGTTTCTGCAAACCAAGACCAAGAGATCTAGTTTCCTCTCTCATTCTCTCGACCTCCTTGGCACTTGATTCGATCGCCTTTCTATGCGCTTTCTCCTCTCTCTGTTTTCTTGCTTCAAGATCATTGTTCCGTCCCTGCTCGACTCTCTTTCGCTGTTCATCCAATCGTCTTTTCTCATCGTCAAGTCGCTTCTGGTTGAGTGCCCGAGCTGTATTTTCTTGGTCTTGCTTCCAGTATTCTTCACGCTTTAGGGCTTTCGTAAACTCTTCGGCATGGTGTTTTCGTGCTTCCTCGAGTTCTTGGGTCTTTCTACGGAGATCTTCCATTTCTCTGTCGTGTTTGGAGTCTTCAATTTGTTTTCGCTGATTTTCGGCTCGGCTTGCTTGTTCCTGTTCTGGAGTTAGTTTCTCTGGGGAAACATCATGATGCTTGTTTTGACCTCCGGGAGTAATTGAGTGAGAGAGCCTAGAATAATTGAAAAACTCGCTCCAAGAATTCTAGGATCATCGTGCATGCTCTTAAACCTTTAGAATTGGGGAAGAAGGATGACTTACCTGGGCTCGCATCGCTTCTTGTGCTTTCCTTGTGTTTTCATCTGCTTGCCTCTTTCGCTCGGCTTGGGCACGTTGCTCGGCTTCAAAGCGACGGACCTGCTCCTCGTATTTGTGCTTCTCAGCTTCGGCTTCTTTCTTTCGAGTATCCTCAGCTTGCCACTCGATTTGCTTGTTACTTGCATCTGTACGTAAATTTTCCATCGCTAAACGATGCTCTTCTTCACGACGACGCTTCCGCTCTTCATATCTCCGTTGCTCTACATCCATTTCATCTCTTCGTCGCTGCTCTTCTTGGCGTTCAAGTGCTCTTCTTTTCTCGTTCTCCCGTGTACGTTCCGCGGCAAGTCTTTGTTGTTCCGCTCGACGTTTCTCTTCCTCGATCTTTTGTCTTTCTGATTCGAGTTGTGCTTTATATCTTTGCTCCTCTTGCCATTCAAGTTCCTTACGTCTTGCCTCTTCACGATCTCTCTCAGCAGCAAGTCTTTGCTCAGCCATGCGACGCTTCTCTTCCTCGATTTCTCGCTTCTGAGCATCTAATCTGTCTTGATGGCGTTGTTTTTCCAGTCTCAGTGCTTCCTCTCTTGAAAGAGATTCCTCTTCTCGTTGACGCTCCCTAACAAGTCGTTGTTCCTCGAGTCTTGCCTTGTGTCTTCTATCTTCCTCTCTCATTTTCTCTTCCCTGGCAAATGCCTCCTCATCTCGTTTGCGGTCACGTGTGAGCTTTCTTTCTTCTTCCATTCGTCGCTTTTCTAGCTCATGCTTTTGCATTTCGGCTTCGAGATCAGCATTTCGCTGCTCTTCTCGAAGCATTTCCTCTCTTCTTTCTTTTTCCGCTTCCATCTTACGTCTTTCATGTGCATATTTCTCCTCTTCAGCACGCAACTCAGCATTCCTTTTTTCCTCTCTCAACTCCTCATCCCTCGCTAGTCTCTCAGCAGCCATAGCCTCTTTCCTAGCTTCCAGCCTAGCTCGCTCTCGTTCGGCTTCCATTTCCAATCGCTGCTCAGCTAGCCTGGCTTCCCCTTTGACCCTCAACTCTTCTAACTCTCTTTTCTGCTTTTCAGTTCGTGCTTTTTCCGCTAAGCTCTCCATTTCTCGTCTCTGTTGCTCAATATATTGTTCTTGGTTCCGGATCTCGGCGTCAACTGCGTCGGCTTCCTTTTGTAAGCGCAGGTTCTCGGCTTCGGTGGCTGCGCGTAATTGTTCATCAGCTTGTCGTCCCTGTTCGGCTATGCGTTTCTTGTTTTGCTCGAAGGCGGCTTGCATTTGAGCGTCCGCAGTAGCAGCTCTAAGCAAAGTTAGCGACAAATCCTTTCACAATCCCGGATCCAATATTTTTGGAGAGGATATAAACTTACCGACGTTGAGCCTCTTCAGCCTGTCGTTTCCTATCAGCATCCGCAATCTTCTCCTGTTCCCTCAAATCATTCTCATATTGTCGATTATTCCGTCGTCCCTTCCGCCTTTCCGCCTCAAAAGCTTCTTCGGCAGTGGCATAGCTTTGAGGGACTTCAACACCTTGAAGTTGGTTGGAACTTGATCCGTATTGTTCTGAATAGCTTCCATGGTCATGTCCAGAGTGAGAGTGAGATTCATGGTGGATATGGGAACCGCCGACGGAGGAGTAATGCTCATGGTAGGTCTCAGTGATTATTACTGGGGGTGGGACCCAAAGTGTGTCGAGGATGTAGAAATCGCATACGCAGCGGTGTTGGCAATTGCCGCAGTTGATGCATATGGGCATGGCGTAGGATATTTTTGTTTTGTTCAGTTGTGGATGCGTGGGTTGAAGCTGTTCCTTTGGAGTTCTGATATTGATATATAATGATTGATATAGATATATGATAGTGTGGTCAAGGAACAATATTGTCTATTTAGATAGAGATGTGAAGTTGGATGAGAGAAACACTTGAGGATATTGAAATCGGAGAGAGTTATATACTTCCCAGTGAATGAGGAAGCACTGTGGTCATTCATACTGGATGAATTTACATTAACATACTTCTCATATTCCGGATGCTATTCGTAGGTTAGCTTTACATTCACAGCACCACGTGACTTGGAGAGCTATATCTTCTCCGTCCAGCTGGAGGTTCTTTAGAATCTCATGATTATCTCAGTTTTATTTAAAATCTTACGGGTCACGAACAGAAACTTGGAGGTACCAGTGGAGACTCCGGGGCATGTCTTTTTTTGTCACGGGATTGCGCGTTTGTGAGGCCACGGCTACTTTACGCGCTCGCGTCTTCATTTTTCTTTTTCGACATCTTTTGCAGGCAAGCTGCTGGAAGTCCATGAGTACTCCGTAGGCGTGTTCTTCCAAATACATCAGGTCTCCAAGGGAGCAAACCCCACGCTCATCGCCTCATCGTTCTAAATCTGTACAAGTTCAAACTGCAGACAAAGATGGCAGATCCTCTTGCATTGCTGGAAACAGCCAAGCAAATTGGTCCTGGAGTTTATCCAGATGATAGAGATGGGGAGATGCCTTTTTTCCGAAGGGATGCCTGACCTCTGAGCCTCAATCAGACCTCGGTGCCTGCTTGGAAAGGAAAGTAACACTGGCTTTTGGGATCCAGATCCTTTTTTTTGTGTTGTAAACGTTTAAAGGTTTGCCTTTCGGCTATGCGGCACAATTGGTGACACAGCTTGCTGTGGACTCTACGGGGTATCTCCTCCTCGAATTTCTTTATGCTAACTAGCAAGGTGGAAAGAACTCTATAACTACATCGCAATGGAATCTCGAAGCTTGGAGGCAAGCTTACTTGCTTCGCTCCACCACCGCCGTCTTCTTTTTCCGTGTTTTCTTGAAGAAAAGATATAGAAGCGACATAATGCGTCTCTCAATCGTTTTCCTGTTGGGACTCGCTACGGGTCTCACCATTGCTGCCGAATGTCCATACATGAAGCATGTAGACAAAAGAGATGTCGCTGCTCAATCACCACATTCAGTTCGCATCCCCGGCAAGAAAGATGTAGTGCTCATGAACCGAATTGGCCCCTCAACCTCGACTTTATACGTGGCAAATACCGATGGCAGCGATGAACGACAGTTTTTCAACCGGTCTACCTTCGACTACCATGCAGCTTTCTCACCAGACGGAGAATGGATCACCTTTACCAGCGAGCGCAACGGAGCCGGTAACTCGGATTTGTTCAGATGTCGATTGGATGGCTCTGGTATCGAACAAATATTGGCAACTTCGTCCTTTGAGGGTGGACTTGTGGTCTCTCCTGACGGAACTCAATGCGCTTATATCTCCACTGCGAATGGATATGTTGCAAACATTTGGGTGATGGATCTTGAAGCTGGTACTAGCAGCGCTCGCAACCTCACCAACACTGATGCTGTAAAAGGTGTTTCTTGGAGCCATGACAGTTATTTCTCACCCGTAAGTTGATACACAAATTCAAATTTCAACCCGGGAAATTTGAAGCCATCAAATATTGACTTTTCATCTTTTAGAGTTGGTCACCTAACGGAGAATGGATTGCTTTCGCCTCTGACCGAAACACCACCTGGACTGGCCATGGCAACGGAACTGGTTGGGAGCATACTCAAGAACTATCTATCTACATCATTAGACCCAATGGAACCGATTTCCGACAAGTCGCAACCAAGGCAGGCTACTCTCTTGGTTCACCAAAATGGTCCCCAGACGGTAAGAAACATGGGCTTTGCTCCGAGTACACCCGCTGTCGCAGAAATTGTGCGAAAGGGTCTAGGAAAACGAGATTTATTCTCTGAGAAGGTTTAGAAGAATAGGAAAACTGATTTCTCCATTCTCCTAGATACCTTCAGACAATAGTTAAGATTATGTCAAGTTTCTTAAGTAATAGATGGAGGGGTTGTACTCAGAGCAAAGCCCATGTTTCTTACTCCTCTTGTCTACTACGAGATCACTCGTGAAGAGACATGGAACGCACACCGACCTGAAGATTCTCAAACCACCAACTCAACCATCGTTTCTGTCGATGTCGCTACTGGACTTGATCGTGTTGAGGAAAGTTCTGCTGTTGGACTCAAGTTGGCACCACAATACGTGACCCAGACTGAGATCGGTTACCTTGTAAAGGCTCCAGCCACAGTCGCTGGGCTTACCTACAGCTCAAACACCACGTCTGTTATTTCTAATGACATCCGTTCTCCCGCGTGGTCACCAGATGGAACATTGGTAGTTTACGAAAAGCAAGCTTTCACCGCTCGCGCACAGGAGGAAGAACCCTACAGCTGGGATTCCGAATGGGACTATCGCTACACTGACATTTTCCCCGCGCTCTCATCCACCAACAAAGTGGCAATCACCGAACACGCCGTCAACTCCTCCCTCATCACGATGAATCCAGATGGCTCAGACCAAGTTGCCACATTCAACACTTTCACCACAGGCCAAATCGATGCTACATACGCTTCCCAGGGATTGGCTGGTGCATTCATGCCCGCCTGGTCTCCAGATGGAGAGTGGCTTGCATTCGGGTTGGGATCTTGGTTCCAAATGCGAGCTGTTGCCACTGCATGGTTATACCGCGTCAGACTCAATGGATTAGATTACGAACAACTCACCGATGGGTCTGTAAATACTGGGTTCCCCAGTTACTCCCACGATGGTCAATCTCTCGTCTACAGACTCTGGGGAGCCGTCGGATCCGAGGACTTTGGACTTAGAATCATGAACCTCACTGACAAAAGTGTAACCACACTCACGACCGGCCTCGACAACCTCCCCGGTTTCTCTCCAGACGGAAAGGAAATAGTCTTCACTCGTCGGGCAAATGCCACCAACTACGATGTTTACACTATCCGACCAGATGGAAGCGATCTCACTGTTGTTACTTCAAGCGGTGCCAATGACGCACATGCTGTCTGGGCTGCCGACGGCCAAATCTTGTACTCGAGTGGAATGTATGGATTCCGTACTGAGGCTGCTCTTTATGACGATACTTTCCAGCCTTATGGTCAGATTTTCATTATGAATGCTGATGGGGCGAATAAGACTATTTTGACGGATAGCAAGTGGGAGGATTCTATGCCGCTTTATTTGCCGAATGAGGTTCTTGGCTGAGTTGGGTGTGTGTAAAAAAGGTGTATGTACATATATATTCCAGCCGTAGTTATTGAAGCAACTAGTTTCTCAGACTTGTCTATCTTCTAACTCAACGTTTTTGTCGTGATTTTAGTAGACTTACTTCATTGAAGCCAGCCAATTTTGGACAGCTGATTCTCTCGTTAAGCTACCCTTCTAGTACAATTGGAAATGGGACTTTAGGTTCATCTTCTGAAACTTTCAACTGTGAATGTTCTACAATTATTGGCTATATATATTAACTGCCGATGTCAAGTGTTTATCGCGAGCAACTCGCGCTAAGTAAAGGGGAGAGAGTTGGGTTTGGGTGGCCTGAAATTCACCGTAGCATCAGCCACCAATAAAACGAGCCCGCCTTGAATTCACTCCAAATCAAAAATAATAAAAGCAACGAAAGTTTATCTCTCACCTAGAATGGGGCCTTCAGACAGGAAAAGTGCCAGTCGTCGCGTATCCCGCGCTAGCAGGGGTGGCTATTCCTAATCGGGCCTAGCCCCTAACCCCAACCCAAATTCCAGTGCAGTCAAATCCACGCCCACCCCCCGCCCCTTTCCCAACCCTAACCCTAGCCCTAATGAATTACTTTTTTGCATGCATCGATAGAGCGCTCTCTGAAGCATATTTTGCACTTAAAATCATCTAAATTGCTTGCAAACTGCGTGCGCAATCGCTGTCCGAAGTAATACACTAATACATTCACATAAAAAGGTGCCAAGAAACGCCAAGACCACACTCCCCCATCAAAAAGTCCTGGCCTACGACCACACTCCCAGGAGTATAGGAACTCTCCACGTTGATTAAAGTGCTTTAAAATCCGTAGAGAGTATATTTAGACCCTAATAAGTAGATGCATCAAGAAAAGCCCTAATAAAATCGACGTTGTGGTATTGTCCGAGGGCTTTTAAAAAGTATCGTATATTTCGAGGGCTTAGCCTACTTATATTTAATCACTCCCTCCTAACACTTCAAAAGTATACACGCAAATCGTATTAAAAAGGCCTTATATTAATAGTAGATACTAAATAAGGTGTACCCTCGTAAATTATAAAGAGAACTCCTAAAAAATTCAGGTGTTGTATAGCTAGAAGGCGCCGGAGGCGCCCTTCGATTTTTACGAACGCTTTTCACTTCACCACCTACTACCCACCACTTTCTAGTGGCTCAAGGGACTGACACTTTTACCCTCAGAATACTCTTTCTGCGTAGGCTAAATTTAGGCTTAAAACCCCCGGCATGCTTATTCTGAGGGGAAAAGTGTCAGTCCCTTTTGGTGGGGGGTGCCAGTCCTACATATCGCACTTATAGTACTTAAATTACTTAAAATCATACTTTTAAATCACTAATACTTATGCTTAAATACACTCTCAGAGTTACTTATTACTCTTATATTTTAAAAGGTACATATCTAACCCTAACCCGAACCCTCAGAAAGTAGATGCTCACTTCAAAAAGAGGTTTTACCTAATTAGGCTTATATGCCAAGACTTTTAGCGTGGGACCTCTTAGCGAGGACTGGCACTTCGACCTGACCCAACTTTCCCAGTTAGCGCCCCGAAAGCGTCCTACTAAAATGGACCTAAACATTTTAGTGCTACGATCACGGCGCTTGCGTCTAGCTCGCGAACTACCAATATCAATAATGGCATCAGAATTCAAACATACCGTAGACTATAATACCGCGAATTTCTTTTCATTCGCTTTCGCCGAGTTTCTTATATTTTAACACGATCATATCGAAACCGTCACTCATCAAACCCACCCTGCTCAAGGTCGACGCAAGCACATCTATCAACTATCTAGACCAACACTCATCGAAATTAATACCAACAGTAACACCACTTATCGGAACAGAAATTCCCAAAACAACAACCCTGAATTTCAACTTATCGCAAACCACGTTTCACTAACACCCCAATCAACCAACCTCCTCACAATCATCCCCTCTCTCCTTATCGCTCTCCTCGCAATAGCCATCGAAACCATAATCCTATCCGCCCTTTCAATTCTCAAACAACTCTCCATCGACGCGCACAAACACGCACCCCTCCTCGTAACGAAACATCTCCAAATCCCGCCTTTCTTCCCAATCCTACCAAATTTGTTGATACAATCTTTTATCGGCCCGGAACTACTTAGTTGGGAGTCAGCAAATATTCTCAAAGCCTGTGCTGGATTGTTAGCGGTGTTTAAGTGGAATTAGCTGTGTTCTGGGGCTATGGATAGGTTAAAGAAGGGGCTTCTAGAGAAACAAGAGGAGAGATGGGTGGAAGAGGAGAGGGAGAGGTTAATGGAGGAAGAGAGAAAGGCCAAGGAAGCAAGGAGAGCGGAAGAGAGAGTTAAGAAGGAGGCTGAGGAGGCACGTTTAAGGGAGAAGGCGATTTCTGAGCGCGAGGAAAGGGAGGAACAAGAACGCGCGAAAACCATGGAAGTTCTGAGTGGTAATGATTTCGATCTTTCCTCTGGAGATGAACCTGGTGAGAGCTCTCAAGCTCAGCAAGAACGGGAGCCAATTATGACCGAAGAAGAGAGACAAATTGAGAGGAGAATTTAAGAAGCTCAACTTAATAGAATTTGTACTAAAGAAGATAGGGAATGGGTAGAGAAGGAGAAAGAGAGGATTACGGAGGGAAATAAAAGGAGGAAAGCTGAGAAGGAGGAGAGACTTAGAAAAAAAAGGAGACCGAAGACAAGGAGGAGAGAGAAACCATGGAGAAGAGAGAGGAAAGATATTGCTAAGGAGGAGGAGGAGAGACAGAAGGAAGCGAGAGTGAAGAAGATGGAAATGATAATCAGGAAGGGATAAGAAGGCTAAAAAGAATGGGAAGAATAAGGGATGAAGATGTCGACGAAGTTGCAGTGTAACCTTAGGAAAGTTAAAGTTAACAGCCGCTATTGTAAATGTTGTACTTGCTTTATAAGTGTAAATAGATTCGGAATAGAATGATTATTTGAAAACCACATCAAACCATGGAAACACTTGTGAATCGAATTGCAACATCGTCGACCAGCCAACTTACTCAATCAAACGAATAGAAAGGCGGCAGTAAATAGCTCTCCTTGTGTTCAAAGGGGTATCTAAACAACCTACTTATAAAGGGCTTGCTTTTGAGACAAGCTGATCTTTAAGGAACTCACCACTGTTATTATTGAGGGTTGCTACCAGGGTGGGATCCTTGGTGGGATCCTTGAGAAACACAACCGGAAAAAAATGTGATATTTGTTATTCCGATTGCCTTTCCTCGCTCAAAGTGACTGCAATAAATTCTCTAGAGACTAGAGCAATTCTAGACATGAACTAACAACGAGAGTAATTTACTGCCGCCTTATCTGTCCACCGCAAGCCAATCATACCTTAGACTGAAAAATTGCAGCAAATGGCCCACGTTGTCCAAAAGTAATTAAGACCGCGGAGCTATCAGTCTACTACCTTTATTCTCCATAGCGAACCCAGCCTATTTACTGTTCTTTCCAATGCAGAAACTACACCAAGAATCACTAATCGCACACTCTCCCTACCTACAACCAAGAGACATGTTCTCCATCAACTGCAATCTAGAGTATTCGTCTTCTAAAGTATGTATGCCAAAGCCTGAACGGGGCAGACGTCACGTGAGTGGCTGTGTAGCTGAGATTTCGATGGGTTACTCGTGGATTACACGTGGATTACTCGTGGATTACTTGTGGATTACTCGTGGGTTACTCGCAGCTGACTTGCCAAAGAAAAGCCAGACAATAAGAGGGTGCGAGTATGAATAGGCCAACACTCACGAACTGAATATTTGGAAGCACGGAATTCAAAAGTCAACAGCCACAAAACATAATGTAAAAAAGGTAATACAGAAGGTTGTGTAATGCATTCCCCCATACCTAAGCTAACGCTACACATAAACTACTATTAAATTAGCCAAAGTGGAATAGTAGCAGTACGTGCTGAGAGGTTGGCATTCTCTTTCTTTCCCTTCTCCGCTCCCGCCGTCAGAGCACCTCTCCTCCAAAATCAAAAATTTCTCAAAAAACTACACTCTCGCCATCTTACAAATTTGTGAAGAACAACAAACACTGGTATCAAAACTACAAGGGCACTAAATACTAATTTCCCCTCTCCCATTCTCTCTGCACCTACTTAACCTCTGGAGCAGCTGCAATCTTAGCGAACTCAGCATTGAGTTTCTCAATCTCCTCACGGGCTTTGGCATCCTCAGGGTCTTCTTCCTCAACCTCTACCTTGCTTTCGATTGGTGCAGGGGCGGCCTCGACCTTTGCTGGCTCCTCAATGGTGATTTCCTTGATCGGTTCTTCGACGGAGGCCTTAGGTGCAACGATCGCTTGCTCTCTGACTTCTGGCTCAACGACTGCGGATATCTCTTGTTTCTTCTCGACAATCTCTGGCTCTTGAACTTCTGGGGCCTCGATTTCTGGGGTATCTTCCTTGGTTTCAACAACGGCATCATCGACTGGTTCGGAAATGGCCACTGGCTCCTCAATTGGTGCTTGCTCCTTTACAGGCTCTGGCTCTGGAACGACGACTTCTTCCTTAGTCTCGACAACTGGGGTGACGACCTTCTCTTCAACTTCAGGCTCATCCTTGGATACCTCTGGCTCAACTTCCTTGATCTCAGGTTCGGAAACTGGTGCGATTTCAGTAGTCTCCTCAATTGGCGCTTCCTGGACTTCTGGAACATCAATCTTCTCCTCTGGAACAGGTGCAGCGACAACTGACTTCTCCTTGGGCCCTGACTTGGCTACCGACTTCGTAGCTGATTTGGTAACTGGTGTTGGCGTCTTAGGTCCCTTCTCCACAGACTTCGTATGCTTTGTGGCAATCTTCGCTGGGGCAGCTTGTCTGATTTTTGGCGCAGGGCTACCCTTTGAGGCATCATGAGTTTTTGGGGGACCATCCCTCGTAACAGGACGTCTAACGGATGGTGCTCGTTTTGGTGGCCCGGTAGTTTCTTGCTTTTCAGCAATTTTCCCTGAGGATGCATTTGTTGGTCGCATCATACGTGCTAGGAAGGAATCATCTGCAGGCGCAGGTTGGTGGGGTAAACTCGCTCGAGAAGTCTGCTTCTTGATTACCTGTGGTGGAGGACCAAGTGAAGGTCTACCACTACCGTGCTTCAAGGTTGAAGGCTTGCGACCTAATGTGGATGTTGTACTTACTCGACTTGGTGAGCGAGAAGCAGCAGCGTGGGCTTGAAGTGAATTAATTGGCTGGGAATTGCCAGATGCACGACTGAGTGATTGTCTTGTGGCCGCTGGGGGGGATGCTGATGTCTTCGAGCCCGAGGAAGCAGTATGCGCCGTGAGAGAAGCAGGTAGCTTGACTGGTCGTGTTGGTGACTTTGGGCGGGGCTTCTTGAAGCCAGTTTGTGGTGGTGATTCCTTGGGGATTCTTGTCTTGGGAGCAGAACCATGAGCCTGTGCTGTAGGTGGTCTACTGGATGCCCGTGTTGTAGCAGGCTTTGGTGCCAATGAACCTCTGGGGGCTTTTGTTTCCTTGGTTTTCGCCGGTGCCTCCTTTGCCTTTGCCTGAGTTCTATTTGGGGTTGTTGGAGTCTTGGGCATTGCCGGGGATTTGAGGTTTTTCTGGGGAGAGGCTTTGGAGGGAACGGTGGTCCTCGCAGTAGAGATTGGTGCAGGCTTGGTTGTAGTCTTGCTTGCGGTTGGCTTTTCGGCAGGTTTGACAGTTGAAGATTTTGCAGCCCCATTTGTATGTGCATTCGTTGCCTTCTCTTCCACCTTACTGGGTGCAGGTTTTGCAGGTTCCTTCTTCTTCTCAGTACCATTCGAGGTGGGCATTTTCTTCTCTGCAGGCTGGGCCTTCTCTACAACTGCCTCTGGTATCCGCTCCTCCAATGCAGAATGCTTCCTTGGGCCCAGCTCGGGAGCCATCGATTGTTTCTTTGCCGGCATCTCGTTGGAAGTCTCTTCGTCGATACTGAAACTTGTCCTCCGCCTCGATGTGCTCGATGCACCGCTATCCGCTCTCTTGAGGCCTATCTGATTTCCTAGCTGACCACTTCTCTCGACGGTAACAAAGCTTGTCCGAACTTTGGAAAGAGGCCGAGGTGAAGTCCCTGTACTTGCACCACCTTGGATGGTTTAGTTGAAGTTTAATCACGGAAGGGAAGGAGCTCCTGACCTACTGAACCTCCCCCAGGGGAACGGCCTCGATCCTCGCCCTCTGCCGGATCTTTATTCTCGAACATGGCCCGCAGGTTGCGTACACCTCCCGACATCTTGAGGGTGCGTTGACTCTCCTTCTCTTGTTTTATGCTGCCCGCCGATGGAATTCGCTGTGGTCGATCAATTCCGGTGTGCAGACTTGAGAGCCGTTGCTACTCATGCGGCGTTGGGCCAAAAGTTTCTTGGATTCCACTTCTTTTAGGAGAAAATGTAACTATTCAAGGGATGGTTGTGGGAGCGTTTGCACTTGGACACTGTGCTGTGGTTGGGCTCAAGAGGATCCCGTCAGGAGTAATTGCCGTGAGCTAGTTGAGACAAGGGGTGCAGTGAATCGGATGGTAACCTTACGCGACCGACATGGACAATTGTCAACAACGCGCTAGAAAAGAAAATATGCGAATAGCTTCAAAGGAGGATCTGTTCAGATGGTAATAGTTCGTGGTGAGTAGATCGGACGTTCCACGTCTCGAAAGTATATGAGGAGACTTTTATTATGCAGGGGCTCGGCGGATTAGGGACCTCGATGGTGGGGAAATTCGATGCCAGTTGGGTGCCCCCTATTTTCTTACAAGGGGGAACCTGAACGATAGGTAGCCGCCAAAATTGTGGGAAATCCTCAGAAATCCTCTCTTCTTGAGTCCGTACGTATGGTAAATACGAAAGGCTTGAGATGTTATCTATTGTCTGAGGAGGTCTAGAAGAATCCAGAAATAGACTTCTTAAGTCCTTTGAGCTCGTATAATGAGAGTGTATAAGCTTTGGGTTCTTATAATTCTAGCCCAGTTATTCAGACCTTTACTTTGAGAGTCAACTGGGTAGTGCTGGCAACCGTTGGTAAAAACCTTGTACTAAAACATCTCAAAGAATGACTAAATATTTCAAACTAATTCGCGCAAGTTAGTTTCTACAATAAATACAAAACTGCCACGTATAACCCCCCTGGTTCAAGGGAGAGCAACTTCAAACGCCTTCTCGCCTCAGGCCACAATCCAACTCTAAATAAGGTTACACGTAGGCCTCGGTTGCTCTTTCCTCCGGAGGCTCAAAATCTTTTTGGCCGACATCGCATCGTGAACCTCCGTCACTTACAACAACCAAACACAAAAATGGCAGCCAGAACTTTACGCATTGGTATACAGCCTCAATTTATAATCAATTGACTGCTCCTAACTCCCCTACAGGTCTCATCCCCGGAGATGGAATTGGAAAAGAGGTTATCCCCGCCGGTCGCAAGATCCTCGAAGCCCTCCCAGCCTCACTAAAGCTCAAATTCGAGTTCGTCGACCTCCAAGCCGGATTCGAGACCTTCGAGAAAACCGGTGCCGCACTACCAGATAAAACCGTCGAAATCCTCAAGAACGAATGCGATGGTGCTCTCTTCGGTGCCGTGAGCTCCCCCTCTAAAGCTGTAAAAGGCTATTCCTCGCCCATCGTCGCACTCCGCAAACGCCTCGATTTATACGCCAATGTTCGTCCTGTCAAGAGTGTCATGACGACTAAGAACCCAATTGATATGGTTATCGTGCGGGAAAACACCGAGGATCTCTATGTTAAGGAAGAGAGAACATATGATGCCAAGGATGGAAGTGGGAAGGTTGCGGAGGCTATTAAGAGGATATCTGAGAAGGCGTCGTTCAGGATTGCTACGATGGCTGGAGAGATTGCTTTACGCAGACAGAAGATTCGGGAGAGCGGGGCTCCAAGTATACACAAATCGCCACTTGTGACTATCACCCACAAGTCCAATGTTCTAAGTCAGACGGATGGCCTTTTCAGAGCTACTGCCAGAGAGGCATTGGCCAATCCTAAGTTCTCGAGTGTAGGTGTGGAGGAACAAATTGTCGACTCGATGGTTTACAAACTTTTCCGCCAACCTGAAACATACGACTGCATTGTTGCACCAAACTTGTACGGAGACATCTTGTCAGACGGAGCAGCAGCACTTGTTGGGTCTCTCGGTCTAGTTCCAAGCGCTAATGTTGGAGAGGGATTTGCTATTGGAGAGCCATGCCATGGTAGCGCACCCGATATCATGGGTCAAGATATTGCAAACCCAATTGCTACCTTGAGAAGTGTCGCTCTTATGCTGGAATTCTTGAACGAAGAAGAGGCTGCTGCTAAGATCTATGCTGCAGTTGATGGCAATTTGGAGGCTGGATTGTTGTTGAGCCCAGATCTAGGGGGAACTGCTACCACTACTCAAGTTGTTGAGGACATCTTGAGACGTCTATAAGTGTTCAAATAGTACATCAAAAAGTCAAAAAGTAGAATTTAGATTTGATACCAATCCAAAATTTTCATGCTCAATCAATCGTCTGTATTCTGACACCCCTTTTATACAGCCATCCCTTATGCTTCAGTGTACCAAAGTACTCGGATCCGACCACAAATGTCCAATCCATATCATACACATATCTTTTCAATCTCCTATTGTCTTCCCTATTCTTCCCCATCCTACAAAACCCTACACAACAACATCCCCCCAACCTTCCTCTCCACACAATCCCTCGCCTCCATAACCCCCCTATCAGTACTAACAAAAAGACACTCTCCCGGCCTCGTAAGCCCCTTCACAAACCCCGCCTCCCTCCCCCTAACAATCCTCCCCAGTCCCTCAACATCCATCCAAATCCTCTTCGTGGGTTTACTAACCATGCCCATACTACCCAACACCGGCTCATTATTGTAATACTTCATCCCCAGCCATAACCTGCGTGTAGCGATGTTATCCTGTGTTACCGGCTCTGGGACGTAGGTTGAGAGGGAGTGCAGAGGGGGTGGTGTGAGGCCGCCTCGGGTGACGGAGGAGAGGAAGCCGGAGGCTTGGAGGGCGAGGGTTAGGGTGAGGATCATGTTTGTGTGGGGGACGGAGGTGAGGCCTAGACGGGCTTTGGAGGCGTTTTGGAGGTGGGAGCAGACGTTTGAGAGGTGGACTAGAGACATCTTGGGTGTTGTTGTGAAGAAATTCTTGGGTTGGGTAGGTGGCCCGGGTGGGCGCAAGTTTGTGGTTTTGTGGTCTATTGCAGTAGAGAAGCTTTGGTGCTTTTCGAGGGCGTTTTGGTTATAGTATCCGGATTTTGAGGAGCTCTTGAGATTGTAGAGACAGTGGTTTGAGAGATCGGTATCTGCGGTGATGAGGAGGTGTGGTGTTGGGTTGCAATGTTGCTTGGTGGATGTTCTTGACGTTGAACATGAAATCGAAGCTTAAAAAATAAGTTTGCCAAGATATGAGCTCGCGGGAGGACTTGGCACAGCGGGATTCCGCCCAAGTCAATTTATCCCTGTCAACCTAGAACCTTGACTTCCCGAGGTCTAGAAATATTTTGCATTCCAGACAAACCCAACTTACGAAATTAAGTTGTTGTACAAATTGATCCATACATGTTGCAGATGCCATTTATATCCCATCTTCAGCCAACCACCAGCGCGGTATGCAAGAAAAATCGCGCTTAAAATACACACACAGTAGCAGCTTCTCATTGGTTGACTCTTATGCAAGTTAACGCCGAGCTCTTCAACCCCTCCAACAGCGATTCAATTGCTTCTCCCGCTCTCTTTCTTCAGATCCAACTTCTCTCTTTCTCCTCTTTTTTCCATTTTTGGCGAGCGCTTTCCTTCATCAAATACCCCTTTGCGCAAGGCGTTCTCAGTAGACAGAGACAGCATGGCCGCGAGACCTGGCGAGGAGCTTGTTGCGACTCTGTGAGCTGAAATCCCGCTCCTGGGCCTCTTTTCCTGCTATGCTAATATTGCGACAAACAGCTTCGCCGATATACATTATTACTATGGCCCTCCTACTGCCAAACCCCCTCATCATCGATTCGATAAAGGCTCATATGTCTATCTTTTCGAGAACCCTGGCCATCGGCGTGCGCGAGTAGAAGTCGCAAACAACGCAGGAACCCCCGAGCAAGATGCTTTCAATGGACGTCAGTTATAGACCTCCAGATAGAACTGTCGCAGACCTTACTGACTGTCAAATATCAGATCTGGATGGCGCCCATGTTAATTACTCCTACAAGCACTCTACTCTTGTTACCTTGACAGTAGAAGGATCAAATCGAAGCTCTTTCGGAAGTCCACCCGCAGACAACCAAGAATGGCATTTACCTACATTCGATCCACGAAACGAGAACAAATATATGTACAAACTACATACCATCGATATTTATTTTTGGGTCAAGGAAGATGCGCTTCTGTTTGTAAATGGGGTCAGAAGGGTTTTACCCCAACCACAAGTTACTGTTCAGGATGAGCCAGTTGCTCCACCCCCTCACCAACACGATATGAGCCCGGTGGTCCAACGACTAGAAAATGTAGCGATTGCGGACCCATCCTATCAGCAAGGCCAAACTCGAAATTCCCAGACCACATCACACCCTCCAGCTCCATTGTCACGAAGTAGTACCGGTAATTTTCCCGGACCTCCAATTGCCCCTGTTTCTCGAAGCAGTACCACGACATTTCCCGGACCACCAATTTCAGCAACTCCCCAAAGCATGGAAGCATCAAATTTCGTACCTCTAGCATACAACCCCGCTGCACCTGCTGCGCCCGAGACAATCCAACACCGAGAAAAGACGCCCCCGCCTGAAGACGGCGCAGGCAATCCACTTGTAGCAGCCGCGGCAGCTGATCAAGGACAACAATTCGGAGCCCCATATCAAAACCACGGAGGCTTCTCCGGTCCTCCACAACCGCAACAAGCGAACTACTTCCCAGGCTCTCCAGCCGCCCATACCCCACCATCACAATTTAACCAGCATCCCCCTCCTTCCGCTGGTTTTCAATCAAGCTTTGGTCAACCTCCTCCTCCACCATCGGCGGGCTTACAATCACCATACGCTCAACATTTCCAAAATTCATTCGCTGCTCCTCCTACCGCACCCGCAACATCTAGTCCCTACGCTCAACCCCCATCAGCAGTCGCCTCTGCGCCTCCTCCGCCATCCTACCATCAACCAACACCACCAGCATCCAACACCCCTCACATCCCAGTAACACAACAATACGCACAATACCCCATGTCCCCCGGCCTTTCCTCCCCAGGGCTGTCATCACCAGGTATCTACTCCCCCATGAACCCATCATTCGGATCCTCGCCCCCAGCTCCACCGCCAGCAACTGCGCCAGCCCCTCCACCAGGTGGCTTCTCGCAATATAGTTACCAAAACCAACCTGATCAATTGAGTAATACCCGGCCGCATCAGACGGATTATTCTATCCATCAGCAGGTTTATCGACCGACTGAAGTTGAGGCGACGAAACCGCAGAAGGCACCGAAACCACCGGGTGGGAAGCTGGAGGAGAGGGCAGGGAGGTTGGAGAAGGGTGCTACTAGTTTGTTTAAGAGGTTGGAGAAGAAGATTGGTTGAGTGGGATGAATCTGGGACGAGATATTTACGATGAAATGATGAAGGCGATATGAGGAATTTGAAGAAGGGAAGATGATTCTTAGTGAGTATCCAGGTGAAGTTTTATTTCCCGATGAATGGAGAGTTGAATAGAAATTTGTTAATTTTTAGCTGATGCGCCCCCTTCCCAGTTTTCCAATCTTCCTTTTGCTGTACATTCCCTTTTTGTATATCCTTATATGTCATTCATTTCCTTTTCCTTCCCTAACTCCCGTCATCCATTATCTACCAGTTATCCATTACTCCATAAAGTCCTGTTATATCCTTTTCCTTGCTTTCAAAACTCCCCCCTTATTTTGCGAGCTCGCCAAGTCGTGTCACGTGAGACAGGTACGACAGCTTATCCCTGAGAATTGTTGTACCCGTTTATTGTTCGTGCGTATGGATCTTGAGATTGAGGGGTGTTTGGGAACTGTGTCCCGGAACCGGAAAGTGGATGACCCCAGTGGGTTGGGTCTGTGTTTGGTGGGCTGGTGTAGGTGTTTTGGGATGGGGAGGAGTAGTACCCTTCGGTTTCTTGGTTGTATTGTTGTGTGTATGGATAGGCGTGTGGGTATGATTCTTCAGATAGGTTGTTGTGTTGGACTTGGATTGAAGAGCTTGGGTTGTGTTGAGGTCTTTGGGTTTGGAAGTCTTGAGGATAAGTGCCGTTGCTCTGGTCCTCAACGACTGGCTCATGCCCAGTGTGTCTCTGCAACGGATATGATGAAGATTCCCCATATTCCGCTGGTGCCATGCCAAAAGCGTTGTCGATGACTTGCTCTTGAAGGGCTCGTGAGAGATGGACATCCAGGCTAGCGAGGGAGGTCTGGATAACCTGGCTTTGCTCTGCCTGTTTGTTGGGAAGGTGATAGGGGTCTTCGTCAATGGTCAGTTGTTGGAGGTCATGAGCTTGTATAGCTTGAGGGGTGAGAGCGGAGAATTCGTTTGAAGTTTGGGGGTGGATGCCGTTGGTGTTGGTCCTTGATTGAGTTCTTGGATGGCGTCTGGGAAGATTTGGGTTAGCTTAGTGTTTGAGGGATTGCAGACAGACTTTGATTTTTCGATAATATCCGATGTATGAGGGAAAGGGAAGGTAATCTGGTTGGGATTGCAGACAGACTTTGACTGTGTTGAATGGATACTCGAGAGGGGAGTGTAGAAATTGAGCTGGAGAAGGAAAGGTAGTGGGAGAGAAGGAGTGGAAGAGGGGTGCAGGAGTCCAAGAAGGATATGAGCTTACCTGGAAGAAAACTCGTTGTGACGGATGGGTCCAGTCATGATGGATGTGGAGACCTTTCGAGAGAGCAAGCTCATCGGGGAAACAAAACATGGACTATGATATCGAATTCGGTGTCGGTGTCGGTGTTGAAGTTGAGTCGAAGTCGATGGCGATGGCGATATAAAAGCCTTTGAGTTGGGAGCTCCATCTTATAGGTAGAGTTTCCCACCCTAGAGAAGCAGAGCACAAGATTGAGGAGAAATTGAAATCACGGCAGCGAACTCATCATTCCGTAGCCTTCGCAGCAGCAGTGATCGCTCTGGTCAGCATTTTTGGATTCTTAGCCCTACGGCAGTGGAACACCAGAAGCTGCCAAAACCGAATTGCTTTGGCGGTCCCAGGTGCGGCAGGGATTAAAAGAGGGTCCATGATCCGGTGAACGTCGATTTACGAACGGAGGTGAGACAGTTCTGGCATTTTCTGCACTCGTCTCGCTTTCAGCACTTTTGGCTGCGCTTTGGACGGCGATCGAGCGGCCAAAGCCAGCCACACCACTCGTCAATTGGTGTGGTTGTTCACCCTCACCCCGCGCAGAGTGGGCGCTGAGCAGGGGGTGCAGTTCATCTGCTCGTCCCATCTCATCTTACATCGTCTTACCTCAACTTGGCGCCTCTCAAACCCCCTTTCAATTCTCGATGCGAGTCTCGACGGCCAACCTGGAACACCCATGTGTTTTTGGGTCCTTGTCTTTCAGTATCTTGTTCTTTGTTTTTCTCCGGGTCGTCTTTCGGATTGCACATCCTCTTCGTACCCTGATATTCTCGGGTTAGGGAATCTCATTTAGACAGCGCACCAGGTTATACCACAATGGTTCAGCAACACTTTGGTAGTTCTTGGTCGGATACGTACCCATCATCGATCAGTGGGCCGTTTACGGAACTCATGGCTCAACATTTGGAGAAGTCTTTTAGCTTTCCGAACAAGAAAACATGGTTCTTTGGTCATGCATGCCAATCCAATTGTGTGCATGGAGGCCATGGTGCGGAACGATACGAAAGCAATCGGCACTCGTCGACAAAAAAACTTCCCGATCCAAGTTTACAGAGGCAACAGTGGCGCTCTGCCATTATGCTATCAATACCAACAGTGGCTTGTCACACTCCGGGGAGGTTTCCGGGTGTCAATGCAATTTAATACAGTTGGTTGCCACGAGTCGAGGCTCTCACCAGTGGGCTCGGGGTCTGTCGAATATGGATGTGTCTGCTTAGCTATCGGTTCTGCGGAAGGCTGCAGTTGGAAAGCTCGAGAATTCGCTGATAAGTGTTTCCTTCAACGTCCACTCCAGTAAACCTGCCTATCCACTTGTTCGTCAGATGCTTGCAACCTTTTCAGTTTTGGCAAGTGTTTATCTCTTGGATGAGTCCCTCATTATCTTTTCCCGTCGAATGTGCAATTGACTCCAGCCTCGCTCACACAACTTCTCTCCTCGCTTTGTTTTCCGACTCCAACCCTCAAAATTTATCCGAGCATAATGATTTCAAGGTGCATTTTACGAATGCAGAAGAGAAACTTTTCACTGGGTTCTAAACTCCCTTTCACACAATACCGAGCTACAGACTATGCCCTCCAAAGTGACTCACCGACCCCCAGCTTCTGATGATAGGAAGAGACACAAAAGGGCCAGCCACATCTCGGCAGCTTCTTCCATTGCGACGGGATCGCCCCTTAATTGTCTGTAGACCGCAAAGACATTTCACAGCCAAATTACCCTTGCACCTGACAGACAATTAAGGGGGGGGGCGGAGAGTAGGTGCAGCGGTGCAGCGTGTGAAGCGCCACGGGGGCGGTGTGGGTGTCTCCCCTCGCTGGTTGTCAAGGCCGTATTGACCTGGACAACCTTCCAAATAGCTTCCAGAAGATTACTGTAGGTGTAAGAACTCGAGTCTCGATCTACCTCCTGTTGCTCAGCGTTCTAGATGTAGGGTATCTCTATCTTGAACAACGACGAATAGTCCTTTGCGCCATAGGTACACGCTCTCTACGGCTCGCAATGCAGAAACGCCAATCTTTTCGCTTCTCCCCCGTAGCTCTTTTAAGTAGAATATGATTTCGGATTTATCCTCAGATACTAACAAACAGCTTGAAATACTCAAGATGGAATATAATCTCGGCGGGGTTGTTTTCTCGATCCGTGCCTATTGCAGCGATCATCAGAACATAATGCGAATCCTAGGTCCTAAGAAAAAACCCGGTAAGCCCCCAGACCAGTTTAAGTACAGGCCCTGGATTCTGCATCTCTATCGGATTCTGGGCGCATGTTGCGGTAGGGTTGAGGTAACCCAGCCCCAGCTACGTGACGATAGCAGGGCGAGTAGCCGTGCTAGGGGGTTGCAGTTGGGGTTGCATGCAGTGTGAAGTGTACCTCTGCTTCGCCCTGCGGCCGCATTTACCGCATCATATTTTGCTCCTTTTCACGCGAATGCTCTAGGTATGTGCTCAAGCATATGGGAAAGTTGAAGCACTTTCAGAGCAGGAAAAAGTGAAAACCCACCAAAAGAAAAGATAGGGTA
Organism: Calycina herbarum; assembly: GCA_001414485.1. Classification (NCBI taxonomy): domain Eukaryota; kingdom Fungi; phylum Ascomycota; class Leotiomycetes; order Helotiales; family Pezizellaceae; genus Calycina; species Calycina herbarum. The sequence continues at coordinate 75,747 of LLEY01000198.1, read as the reverse complement.
GCTACCCGTGTCAACATGATGGTTCCAACATCAGTGTTGCTGGTTTAGCTATGCTGAAGAGTCCACAGGAAATGCAAACAACTTGGGAAAAGAGTAGGGGAGATTTGGTATCGTGATCTTTCTATGATGTTAATTAATTACCTGGGCAAAGCTACTCTTAGGTCCTATCAGTATCAACGTTTTAATCGGTTACAAAACAATTGCTTGTCGCATTGCGCTTCCTGTCTATATTTAACCTGCACTTTCCAATATGCCTTGCACCTTGCACCTTGCACTTTGTACTGCACTTTTCACTGCACTTTCATGTACTTTGCACTTCACTTTCTTCCTTTCATTTTAGATTCTTAGGAGCAGTTCTTCACATTGTTTCCGGATATGCAGCTGGTCGTACCGCTGCATCTGTTTGCCCCGCGTGGTCCCGGGGAAGGGCTCCCGGATCGTGGCTTGACAGGTCCTCATTATCATCCTGTGGTTAAGCTGGTAGACAATGCGTCGAAAATCAGCAACGAAAATGGAAATAGGAACAGATCCCCCGCTGGTTATAAAATTTTCTTCTTGTGTACTGCCAATTGGGAAGGGAAAGAAATTTCACCCAAAAGCAAACCACGTTCTCGAGTGGAAAATCCAGCTCGTTCACGTACCCCTGCTCTTGTGTTTCAATCACTCAGAACCTCGAGATGTCCAGGGATTGGAATATCCACAAGGACTTGCTGAAAGAGCTCTACCTCAAAGAGAGACTGCCTCTGGCAGAAGTGAAAGAGAAACTTGAAAAGGATCATGGTTTTACCAAATCGTAAGATATTTACCGGCACGCTCCAAGCTGACATTTAATTCCTATCGTGTCGATCTAATGTAAAAGAAATAGAATTCGAACCTACCGTACGAAGTTCGGCGAATGGGACTTTCGAAAAAACAAGTCGGCCAAAGGCCCGCATGTCCATTACCCTTCCCAGAAGAAATCAAATCTTCCTCAAGCAAGGACGGCTACACTCGACAAAGGCAATCGAGTCTTGACCCCAAGCTCCCAGTTATCGGGAGTAACAATGTCGCCACTTCCAGCCGATGCAAACCAGCAGGCTCCAACCGATGCATCAAAATACCCCGAGTTGAAGTTTCCCGGCAGGGGCAGGCAAGAGACAGAGAGTGTTCATATCCCCGCAGGTGCTATGAGTGCTCAAGAGCTCAGTAAGCTCGTGTGGGCCGAGTCTCCCTACGCGCTTGAAGCATTCATTGCAAAATGGCAGGATGGTGGGCAGTACCTGAGGAAGGTTGTCGAACTTCTTGAAGCCGAAGAATTTCAGCCACGCTGTATATTGGTACCGACCCGAGTTTTGATTCCTGGCGTTAGTTTGTTCGTGTTGCTTCAAGCAAAGGTCTCAGAGAAAGAACAACCTAACTTGATCACGGCAATGTTGAATATCAGATTCCGGCCCAAGGACGAGGAGCATGAAACTTATCCCAAAGGGGTAACTTGGGTTGGCACTCTATGTTCTGCCTTCAACACAAATCATTCATCAACCTGGGCAATTCACAAAAAGAATATATGGAGTTCTTCCGATGTACGAGTAGCCTGTGGAAATCAGCTCGTCTATTGCGCACTCAAAATGCTTGCAGAAAGACGTTTATCAAAACTTCATTGGATGCTCAAGCCTCTTCTTGACTACCGTCACGCCTATTTTCCGGTGCAAGAGCTACGTAATGCTCATGTTGAGTATATGGCCATAATTAGAGAAACGAGGCAGATGCGCCTAACTGTCAACCTTTTCTGGTTCATGATTTACGTCGACGTGGAAGGTTATTACGACATAGTTATGAAGCCCCATTACTCGTGTATTGATAAAACCTCACCAGTTTCTTCGCAAAAAATTTAACTTGGAGAACAACGAAGGCATCACTCCGATCTCAACAGGATCCAAGATTTTTTTACAAATTTAATGGTGTCATCTTTAAAGATACACACCCGCTCGTGAAATTGGTTATGCTTTCTCTTTCTTTCTAATTTTTCAAGTAGTCTATTGTGTTCCGGGGGCAGAGGGGAGGCCTTAGCACTACTACACTGCATATTCCATATAGCAGCGAGAGCGAAAATACTTTCTGTCTATCTTGACTAGACTTCTCTTACTCTTCTTTTTCAAACTGTTTTTGGAGATACTGTTTGGGTGTTTAGTATGTATTCTGGAAAAGTGGAGCGCCCATTGTTTTTTTGGTCTGAGAAAGGATATACATGGGAAGTGGAAATACATGGGAATTGGAAAAGAAAGTCTCTTGTCATATTTTTACTATCATTGAGCATACGACCACTCTCTTGAAAGAAACTCTCCTTAGCATAAAATTACACTTCCATCTCTCCGAAGTGAACTAATTGCTCAGTGCGTTTTCGCTTAACTGCTTGAACCCCCTTTTGGCGTCGGCTCTCTATTCCTTTTTTTAAGAAAGACTTCAAAATCAAATTGCACTATAGCTTTGTTGTAGGGCAAAGTGATGCTGAAAGTGTGGACAACAGTATTTCGGACTTTTGGAGTAGTGTTCTTCAGGCTTCTGGCTTGTTGTACCCGTTTATTGTTTGTGGGTACGAGTTTTGTGATTGAGTGGAGTTTGGGAACTGGATGATGGAGAGCGGACGGCCCGAGTGGGTTTGGTTTGTGTTTGAGGGGGAGGTGTAGGTGTAGGTGTAGGTGTCTTGGGTTTGGGATGAAAACACGGCTTGCATTGAGGGCGGGAGGTATTCATCATTTTCCTCTGGGTAGTAGGCAGATTCGGTGGAGGGAGGTTGGACTTGTGTTGAGGATGTTTGATGCGGGTGAGGTGTTGTGGTGTGAGGGTCTTGAATGAAGTTTTGTGGGTTGGAAGAAGTGCCGACTAGCTTGTGGCTTCTTAATGGATATTCCGACGAAACTTCGAAACGTTCCATTGGTGCCATACCGGAAGTCCCGTAGATGACACGGGTCTGGAGATCCTCTGGGAGACGACGGCCGAAGTCATCAAGGGTATCCAGGGATGTTGAGATGAGGCGAGCTTGGCTGTGTTGAAGGTTGGTGAGGTATGAGGGGTCTTGGTGGACGAATACTTGGTGAAGGTCATGAGCTTGTATGGCTTGAGGGGTGAGGGGTCGATGAGTGGATGATTGGTGGGAGGTATGAAATTGTTGGTGAGAAGCGTGAGGTTGGACGCCATTGCTGGTGGTCCTTGATGTGGTTCTTTGGTGCATGGTGGTGCTTCTGGGGACAGTTAGTATTGTATAGCTCGTATGAGTGAGATGGTGGTTGAGAGTGAGCGGCGACACTCGCCCTTTGGGGGGGGGGAGTACCAAGGAGGCAAGTGAAGATGTGAAAGGTTGGGTGAGCGAGAGGAGGGAAGAGTTCAGATGATTGAAGGTAGAGAAGTTTGTTGAGGTTATGGGCAAGTGGAGAGTTCGAAGTTTGGTGAGGGAGGGGGTGGCAACTCACCTCGAAGAAGTGACACGGTGATGACTATGGGCTGACATGATGAAGAATTTCGGACCTGGTGGCTTTTTGGTTTCGACTTGAGGTGCTCTAAGATAAAAGCCGATCAATTGAAACAAACAATGGCAACTGTTGATATAGATATAGGAAGGTGTATGATTATTGAGAGGGGATGCGGGAGACCAAGTATGAAATAATAAAGGTGTAAGTTGTAAGGAGGGGCAAAAGAAAGACCGGGAAAGGTAGAAATGAGTCCTGCTTTGACACTGATTCAGCGGGAATGCGTTTTTATATACAATATGAAGAAGTCGCTGTTGGATTAAAGAAGAGAGCCGAACGATCCATCAACAGCCCACGCTTATTGCTGGGTTGTTGGCGCGTGTCCAATTGCAATTTTAAACTGCATGATTAGAGGATGATAGGCCATTGAGTGTATCCGGTATGGTTTTGGGTAATCCAATACACACTTGAAGGGGGGTAAAAAAGATACCAACGATCCATGCATCACAAGATTCCGTCGTTGTTGTACTCTATGGTGGCGAAAAGGCAATTGCTTTAGTAAGATCCTAGTCTGATGCAAATGGTTCGCAATTTTGCGAACCATATATATTCATCAACCTCCCCGCCCACTTCCTTTTCCCTCTGTTTCTCAGTTGTTGTTCATCCCTCTCACTCAATTTTAGGTTTTCAGCCTTACTTGTAAGGCTTGAAGGCAAAGTAGAGTAGCATTATAGGGTGGTATTGTAGTTGCCTTTTGACAAGATCCCTGTCAAGTATAAGTAGTTCGCAATTTTGCGAACCATATAAATTCAGCAACCTCCCCACCCACTTCTCTTTTCCTCTCTCTCTCTTGGTTACTGCTCGTTCTGTACACGCAAGTACTCAAAGCCTTACTTATAAGGCTTAGAGGCAAAATAGGGTCGCATTATAGGGTAGTATTCTCGTTGCCTTTCGAAAATACCCCTGTTTTTGGTGGACCGCGCACCATTTGCGAACCATTAATTCAGCATCCGCGCCTCTCCCACTTGACTTTTCCTCTCTATTTTGTCTTTTGCACCCCTCCTTTGCAGCCTCGTGGCCTTGTATATAAGGTTATCATGCTCAATTCCCAAAATTCCCCAATAGCATTTGGGCAGCAAAACTGCGCCCTGGGACTCAGTTGCTTCCAGTTGTGCGATATTGCCCGCCCTCGCTACGACCGTTCTTGAAACATTTTGTTGCCACGTACGAAATGTTTTCCGTACACACTACTACGAGTTCAGCCAAATTGCCCCGGACTTCAATATACCTCCTCCGTCAGCACATTACACATATCACACTCCCGGCTGCACCTTGAAGCTTTACACGTTATCAAATATTCAGCAATTCAATCATCTCTCCGGAGAAATGTCCTTGATCACGCCCGGCGGTGTATGCTCACTTGATCACGGCATAGAATCTGCCTTGTGTGTTCATGTGAGTTCCCTCCGTCGAGTCTCTGCGAGGATGAGTGGCAAACCTTGCTGGGCTACTTCCAAACCATTGTTGAACGTTCTTATTAACTTTTTTCTTACGACTTGCTTGATTTGAATAGAATTAGCTTGAACATTGAGTATCTTTTTATTTTCTCTTAAATATTTTTCTCTCTTCGCAATTATCTAATAGTAGGGATCAGAAAATACATTCCGAAGCCCGAGAACTTTCGTCTCAGGGATGCCGACAGCCTTCGGAATAAATCAGCCTATTGCACTCACGCCATCATGAGTCTGAGTGTCGGTGTTGTGTCGTGCGAGCTCTGAACAAGGATTCCTACATTCATATATTCATATACATCGTAAAAGAAGGCTGGTTCCGGTTTCCAGGTACGTTTAGGGAAGACCCTCTACGGGGACGGAAAAAGTGTCGGAATTTCCTCTTGCGCAGAACCCCACCATTACTATAATAGTATATCTAAAAGAGTTCAGAAAAATACCCAAAAAATCTAAGGTAAGTCCCTAACTACTAATCAATAATATAATAAAGCTACATCCTTTTTAATTGCTGTGTTGTAGTTTTATATTGAATTTAAGACTATTTTCCAAGGGGACAAATTCCGACACTTTTTCCGTCCCCGTAGAGACCCCGCAACCACACGCATAGAACTCACCCTGTAGAACAATACCGGGTGGCGAGATTCGTGTAATTGTAATCAAAGTCGTCCTGTGATTCCGTAGATAAGATCCAATGACGAAAGCTTCTCCAGTTATCTCGAGTACGATGCCGAAAGAGTGCAGCGTCGTTTGTGTTCAGTTACAGCGTGTCAGCCATAGGGGCGGCGTGAGGCGACACCACGCGTGTCAAATCTGCTTACAAGTACATATTACCATGATATACGCTACAAATACTGCCAATCAGAATCAGCGCAAAATCCTACTCCACTATCATTCGGGAATTTATTTACTGACTAGTAAACTCGCCAGACAGTGATTCACAATAGAAGCGAGACGATACCATATACCTCCTAAGTCTATGCCGCTTACCACTTGCCGCTTGCCTTTTGAATTTTGCACGTCTAAACTCGCTTAATCTTGACACGTACACTTTAATTAACTTTGCACATGCCCTTTGCATTTTGCACTTTGAACTTGTCGCTTCCGTGGTCTGACAAAGGGTGGTTTTCTGCCTGCTGCCCTCTGCCAGGGTTCGCGCTTGGAAGAAGTACCTGCTTAGCTAAAGCCACAAACCAAGATGCAATCTCATAACAAGCCAACTGCGTAAACCACTCGTATGGCTCAAGTTCACCATCACGACTTTTCGAGATGTCTAAGAATTGGAATTGCCACAAGACTACGTTGAAACAGCTTTATCTTACAAAGGGTCGGACCTTGGATGAAGTGGAAGAAATTTTGGAGGTCTACCATGGCTTCATTGCGTCGTAAGCAGCTTGCCAGAACGCCCGGAGCATTTCTGGCAATATCTTTTATTCTAACCTCAATCTTAGTATCAGAGGTTACCGTTTGAAGTTCGATGAATGGGACTTCCGGAAGAACAAATCCTCCAGAAATCCCAAAGTTCGATACGTATCTCTTAGAAAAATCAACTGCGCTGCAAAATCCACGACAGTATCTACTAAGACACACCAATTATCAACTCCGCCAGTTCCCGTAGTTCTAAGTTCAAATTTTCCGGGACCAATCGCTTCAACCAGAAATTACCCCTCCTCACTTCCTCCAGTTTCTCATCAAAGCATGACATCGTCCCTAGCACCATCTCTGCTTTCACAATTTCTTTAGCGTAAGCGCTATTATACGTAGAGTTGCATTTATCCCGTTTTACCTACCAAAGTTCATTCACAACTGAGCCAATGAGAGTAGTACACATTCGCGCTGGGCGTATGTCAGCTTCCGATCCCTCTGGAATGTTTGGGGTCGACTCGCAACATGCGATAGAGGCATTCTTCATGAAATGGCAGACCGACGGAGACTACTTAAATGAGGGTTTCAAGAGAATACGAAAGACCCAATTGGCTGGATATATCCTGAACCCGACTATTTATGGAACTGGTAACATCTTCAATCTGCTTCAAGAAATGATACCAATAAAAGACCACCGAGTTCTCATTGCTGCTCTAATGAATCAAGTTTCCCACCTAAAGCTTCGAATTTGTCCCCGTACCTAGAGAAGAGTGGGTTATTATGTTATGTGAAGGTTTTTCCACTATCGACTCGGTAGGCTTGGAAGAAAACAAACGAGAGTTCAACGGCGACTGCATTGTGCAAAAGGCAGGCGGCGAGAAGCTCGTCCTTGGGGCTCTCAGCAACCGTGGAGGCTTATACGGCTTTAATAAGGGGCGCCGAGAAAGGGGGCCTTGAAATCAATGCGTCCTGGGACTTTTGTAACTTAACACTGGAGCGGCTGGTTAAAAACACTCTAACAGTTGATAGTGCTTATTCGTCACCATTCAACTCTCTTTAGAGACATGGTGTCTCAAAATAAACGAAAGCAAAGAATATTTCCTATTAGATAGAACTTCTTTAATTCTTCTCTCCTGTTTCGGAAAATGGTGTTTAGGGCCTCTGTGTATTTTTCGGGAACTTGTGGTGTTTATTCCCTTCCTATGAGAAATATTCACGGTACTAGTTGAAATTGAAACACCTTTTTATGTATCTATGGGTCTAGAGCCGTATATCTCGAAACTAAATCGCTTATAAGTACAATTACATCTGTATGTTTCTGACTTCAAGTAATTGGCCAGGATATCTTCGCTTATTGCTCGTTTCTGATATTAGGCGATCAGCCAATAGCGTAATAGGTTGAAGGTCTTCGACTTGATCACTAACATCTATCCGTTCTACTAAATCATATACATCAAGTTCTCATACCGAGAAGTACATTTCAATTTATTTTTCAGCGAGTGTCAAAACAGGCTCAAGAGGTTCCAAAAAGCAACGAAATCAGTTTTTAGTCTAAAAGTCTATCTAATATTGCATTGTAGGTCTATCATTCCATCAATCCGTCTTCCTATTCCTAACACTCGGGCATTTCGTAATCTTCAGGGTCTTCATAGTACTCATCGTCTTCGGGGAGTAGGAGAGGCAACTTGGAAACATTGTTGCGGCCATCACTATTGCATTTCACGCAGTTGCTTCTTCGATAATTCCTCGTGCCGCAAATTAATTGCCCGTTTGCATTTCTCGGGGCATTCTTCTTGGGAGTTCGACCGTTTCTGTTTTCCTGAATGACCCTCTGCTATAAAAGGGTCAGTATGTTACTGAAGCAAAATACTGAACATCGAGAGGACTTACACATATCCAGTAGCCATCATCCTCATCATGCTTGGGCTTTTTGGATTCTTCGTCATTTCCCGCATCCTGAACAGCCTTTCTATTCTTAGTCTTCGATGATGAAGGAGTGCCGGCTTGCTTGAATTTTGCATCCTCAAAATCTATTAGCTGAAAGTATGCGTCCCTATCAGCAATCTGGAGCCATTCAAATTTTGGGATTTCCGAAGTAGGAGGTTTTGCAGTGGCCTTTTCGGTATCACCAAGCTCTTTTTCTATCATCGAATCGACAGATTGGCACTCGAAGAAAATGCGGTAAGTGTGACTCGAGGTACGAGAAAGAGATTTTTGCCAATTGAGCACCGCATAGGAACGCTTCGTTGCTTCGTCGAAATTCTCTAATTCCTCATCCTTGGTGTTTTTGGGCTTGACGAGAATCTCCAAAAGGTCCTGCGCCCGGAGAGCAAGTTCCAAAAAATCCTCTTTGCTGAGATTGGTTGGATCAAAGCTCAGACTGAAATTAGGGATGACATTGCGTTTGATTCCTGATTTGAATGGTGTGTTGGGGGAGCATTTCATGGTTCTTCCTTTTGGAAGTGGTGGCTCGCGCACGGAGGGTTCTTGGGTCGTTAAGAGAGGCATGATTTTTTACTCCACCGCTTTGAGCTTTGAGTTTCTGAGTTGTGGAATTGGTCTGGTGCTGAGAAAGGATGGAGTGATTTGAGTTTCTGATGAGGCTCATCTTGTTGAGATGAGGGCACATTTTATACCTCCTTCGACTGTTCAACTTGATCTACCACGATGTTCTGACTGTAATTTCAATGTTGACGGTGCAGTCAGAATATCAGGGAGAAGTGGAAGCATCGACTTCAAAGTCATCAGAAGACGACACTATCCTTACACGTTTGCTTTGATCTACTGATATCTGACTGGATTTTGGATAGATATTACGCAGCTAGAATACGAAAACGCGACTCAGGAGTTTCATTCCATGCATATTGGCTTGTTTGACTCCATATCCAACTTGGAGAACCATAACAATATCCATTTCTGTTATGGCTAAAGCCCGAGAATTCATGCAGAGTGGCGCGGGAGGGGTTTGGCTCGCCTCGTATGAATGTTTCCAATAGAGATGACTTTCAAAAGCCAAACACAAAATATTTTCAGTATATTCATGGTGGGTGGGAGTCGTGATAAACTTAGATGTATGAGTCCACAATGGATGTGTTAAACACAACTTTCCAAGTTTCACCAAACAACAGGAGGTACATCGTGACTGTGATTCGGATAGCAAAGTCTACAGTACATTCAAGCCTTAAACAAAACACATAAGTATCATCACAAACTCTGTGTCAGGAACTCTTAACCAGGAAACTTAAAAAAATCTAAAATGATGATTAGTGACTTTCAAACCACCCCATGTGTTTCTTCCACTTTCTCCCTATTGGAATTGGCCTCTTCTTTACCTTTCAGTTTAACTAATAAGAGATCAACCAAGAAACCCATCCAAGCAAAGCTTGCAATTAGACCTTGTTACCAATCGCTTTCAATCAAGAAGGTAGGCAAGCCTTTGTAGTTAATTTCGGCAAGAAAGTCTTCCCGATTTCCAGTACGACGGGGTGCAGTGTCTCACAACATTTCTGGAATTCCAAAAAGATAGTTATATAGTAGCGGATCAAGTAGAATCACATTTGCAATTTTTAACGAAAGAGAATTCGCGTTCAGCAAGTGGTTAAATCATCGCATCAAATTTCAGTTCTACTTTATCTTACAACCTGAAGAACACTTCACAGTATCCTTCTGTCTTCTCCATCATCGACTATGTTGTTAAACATAGCGATACTCATACGTGCAGTTCTCACATTTTTTGTGACGGCAGCCTGGGGCGTTACAACGGGTGAGGTGCACACCATTGATAAAACGGCATGGCACTGGTGCCCCTGCGCCTTTGGAACCAAATCCAGGCAAAAGTCCACTCTGTAAAGCAGATTATTAGTATCCTATATCGTATACTACGTTTCAGGGGGAAAATGGGACGAGGAACTTACACATCTCCAGAAGAGAGTAGCACCCCGAGGTATGCTGGGCAATTTTCCCTTAGGATATTCGCCGACTTTTTTGTCGACGTAAGTTCCTATGGGTTTCCTAACACTCTGCCCACGTGGAGAGGCTTCATGGTAACCCAAATTGAAGTTGGGAAAGGGTGAGAATACTTCGGTTGGAGTAGCTCGCCAGGTGAAAGATAGACTAAGTTGGCTCACACTTCTGTGAGGAAACTTGCCCTTTTCGCTCTAGTTGTCGAACGGCAATGTGCTCTTCTCAAAAGAAGCTGGAAATTCCAAGGAACCCGGGATTTGCTGTTTTTCGTGATTTGAAACATTGATTTCCTTAGAGGTACGGAGGAGAAAGTCACCATATTTTTCGCAAAAGTGCTTGAGCGATGACAATGTGAGTCCATCGTTGCGGGTATTCAATCGAAATTGTAGATATTCCGTTTCAATGATGCTGAGAAGCATATCCAGTTCACGCTTCTCGGATTCTTTCTCAGTGCCTTTGAAGGGCAACAACGCCTTCACGGGGGCTTTTGAGGCTCCGGATGAGTTCATGATTTCGGTTTTTAGTTTCCGGTTTCCGGTTTTGGTTTGGATGGAAATGTTGGTGTAATAAGATAAGCTGATGTAAATATGATGTGGTCTTCATTTGGATGCGAGGAAGGTACCTCTTATACATTTGAAGGTCCCCCAGAACCTCTGGCTGGAACTTCAATGGAGTCATGATAGTACAGATGTGTTAAGCATTGACTTCAAACTCACCGAATTAAAAACAGCAGTGTTAGTACAATTGAAATTTCAACAGATACCCCTGACGCAGAACAAGTTGTACATGTATCATTTTCAAGTTCATCACGAACAGAACAATGGCCAATCTACTGAAATTGACATGGATAAGGCGAAACTGAAACCAAAACAGAGAAACCGTAAGCTATCAGACCATTGTTCTTAAAAGACTTTGACTCTTTATTCAAATGCCCAAGGATGCTTCAAGCATAAGAAAAAATTTCAGATCCCAGATATAAAACAGAAATAGCCGAAGTACTAAAATACGACTCTCCAATGCAAAAGTCTATGATAGCTACCCCAAGTCCTACGAGACAACAAAATAAAATTTCATCCTGACTGGGGTTTGCCAGTAGAAGAATCTAACACACAAAGCAACTAGTAGGTACTCAGACTCATGAAACTTCGAGAATATTCCCTGCTTTCGTTTGTTCGCAACCCAGTCACAATTGTGCGACATGCATATTGACCCCCTTATTGAGACCTTATGTAACTTGACAGGGGAAAGTTTTTAGAAATCCTCGAAACACTCGGTTGTACTATGAAAGAACCCAACCTCAATTCCCCGTTCTCGAAGGAAAGAAACATCGGATAATGGATCACTGAAATAGGAATAGTTTAGACAGTATCCCATCCTGCTCGAATACCATGTACATTGATACACAATGCTTTGTCTGGGGGGTTTTTTGGCGTTATTTCCCCGGGATAGTCTTTTGACAAAGTATCCCTTTGTAGCTAACTTTCGAAACCATGATATCAGAGGGCTTCCTTGAAATGGAAAGATATGTCCATACCTTGGAAACAATCGCTTGTGAATTTCATGGGTGAAATGTCTTCTCTACAACAAAAAAGATGCACCAAAAGGAGGTTCAGGATCTACATCTTGAAAATTACACTAGTTCATAAGATATTCCTTTTGGAAATCTTCAACTTGAAGTGAACGGGGGAGAGGAAGGAGAAAGAGGAAGAATAGAACATCGATACAACAGGGAGCTAGCGAAACATGAGCTAGCAAAATATGGACCTGAGTACCTTACGGACAGACCAATCAAATCCCAACCATATATTTAACGGCCATCTCGTAATGCGTGTGATATTTTCGGCACTTGGATGCTCGATGCAGCCAAGTCGGCACCAGAGCTTGGGGATTGGCCAAGCCGTGGCGCTGGTGATGCCAATATCCTGGAAGGCCTTCTATCAACGACCTCAGAAGCAACATCTCGCCATTAACATCGTTCTGAGGTGGCAGACCACATATTCGCAGGTTCGTTTGAAAAAACAGTCATAATATGTATTCGCAGGTCTATCGCGCGCCGTAATTAAGGCCCCTAACCGTAAGAGTCATCCTCTCGAGCACCTTTTCAAAGCTTGACGTCTCGACCTATACTCGAGTATTCTCTTCGCCCCTTATTCATTTTATACGGCTTCGCAGAATCGCATATTCAAATGTGCGATCGGGTCTACAAGAAGACTGGATGCTGATGGGTCTTTGCAGTAGTTCGTCGTGCGAACCCGACCAATCGTACTCGCGATTTTGGAGGCAGGGCCAGGTGGCTTTCCGTGCGAGTTGGAGGTCCTGAGTGGTATGTATGCTTGGGGCTGAGAGGCACTCATTCCGTTCTTCGGTTTCTAGTAAATATATGTTAACACTTGAGCACAGTAAACAATTGGCGTTGGTGGGTGTGGAGCTTAAGTGAGGAATGGGAGAGAGGGCTAAGCTACTAAATTAGTGGGTGTGACTTTAGAAACGCGGCGAAAGCGACCATCACGTGACTCTGAATACGAACTCACTAGATCTACCTTTCGTCTTCTAGAGACACCTTCAGCCAATATTATCTCAACACTCAGCTGATCGAGCGAAAAAGAAGTTATCTAGGCTATTCTACGATGCGATCGCGGTCCAGCAGGGAACATCATGGCTCTCGTTATCAAAATTCAGTTCCCTTCTATTTTTCCATCAGTGTTAGTTTTTGCTCACCCGTTCGAAATTTGGCTGAACAGACAACAGACAACAACTGATAGCTGATAAGATATTTTTTTCATGACTAGCCCCAACCTCGTCTCTGTGTTTCTTACGCCTCTTTATTACCTTTCCATATGGAACTTGATCACCATCAAATCCAAAATTCAGACAGGTAGAGGCGGCTATTTCGTTCCTTTCCAGTTTGAACAGTTCTTCGATGGCATGAGATGGGTTGGAACACCAAGCCCAATCTCGTCTCGATGCCCCTTACGTCTTTTTCCTGCCTTTCCATATCAAGTTCAAAATCCAAGCGGCTGGAGGTGGCTATTTCGTTGCTTGCCAAATCGAGCAGTTATAATCCCATTTCGATGCGCATGTCATGGGTTGGAAGCTGCCTCGGGCCGCCTCACTGCATTGAGATCGGTAGGTTGATTGGTTCCCTTGCCCTGACACCAGTCCGCGACTATAGACCCCTAATCTCACTCGCCTTATCTACAAAAGTACTTTCACACAGAAGTACCTGTAGATTGATGGTGGTTTGCCATCAGTATATTACCAATTCCCTCAAACTCTATTTTGAACATTTGTTGGCTGTTGGCAACCGTCTCACTACCCTCCAGATTATCATTTACCCGGTTGGTATAACCGGCCCGTTTTTTCTGAACTCAAATTATTCTGTCTGTTAGCATTCTTCTCTGACCGTTTTCTGTAAACTTCGCTTCTCTATTACTTTCTCCTTCCTCTCTCGAACATCTGTAATATTGGACTATTTAAAACCCCAAGTGGCGTCCAATCACGGGTTGCTTGATCAGGATTCCCAACCGTTCTTGAAAAAACGGAAATTCCCCGCTGGGACCGGGGTTTGAATGGATACCTTCTAGTTTCACTGTCCCCGGATTTTTGGGTAGCGATCCACTTTGGGATTTTGCAACATGCAACTCTCTTTTTGCGTGCTTCGGTGCATGAGCTTTCGCCGCTAGGTGTCAAAATCCACGTTGATTAGGACAAGGTGGTCTGAGTTTTGGGCTTTCCCGTGAATACTTGTCTTGGGACAAAGTGTGGAAAGTCCTTGAAAGCAACAATAAATGTATGGGAAGTCCTAAAAAGTCCCCTTCTTCCCTTTTCCCCATCTTTCAGCTCTCCATTTCGGGATCGCGTTCTATATCCTTTGTTGGTGAAATTGTTGATACCTTCTTAATCGAGCCTACCGCCGATCTTTTAGAGCCAACATCCATGCATCAAAAAGCCTTGTGATGAGCTTCCCGCGTTTAAGCTTCTGTTATCTGAATGATGGCCGTTGCCAAGAGCTTCCCATCAGTTCTTCGGCTGCATGGGAGAGGGTTCGCATATAGAACTACGTGGATAGCATGCATCTATGGTGTATTCCCGAGCTACCATTGGTGGACTGCATTGTTCTAGTGCTTCTAAAAGCTTTCTAGACTGAACGGCGGCCGCTTGGGTATCATTGATCCCTGGTTGATAAGAATTACTGCGTGATGCTTGACATTGCTTGTTCGCTAGCGCAGCGCTTTCCAAGAAAGCCAATTCCAGATCACACTCTAGGATGGGGAGCTTGGGAGTATCCGACCCGTTGGGAAGGCCTATATGAATGGGGTCATTCCCCTTTAAATTTTCTCCACCTCGTCGAGTTGCGTTTCTTGAGTTCACGTGCTTTATCAAATTACCATAGGAACTATGAGTAAGTTGCCCAACCCTTTACACTCCAAAGTCTCAAGCTGACACCACCAAGAGGAAGGTGCTATAGACGACAGCTTGGTCGCTGGACCAGAGCTCATCAATGCCATCGACCCAGAGCACCAGAATGTAAACCACCATGGAAAATACGATGTTATGGATATTAGTGGTCATATCACCCCTACAGACGAGGAACTTGCAACACTTCCCCGAGTTGCGGGAACAATGCCCTGGACAGCATACATGCTCTGTGCTGTTGAGTTCGCCGAGCGTGCTTCATACTACGGATGTAAACAGGTTTTCAAGAACTTCGTTAGAGGTAAACTTCCTGTAGGCGGAAACGGTGCCGGAGCCCCTCCTAGAGGGTCCCAGAAGACAGCGGGAGCTTTGGGCAAGGGAACGGTCATCGCTTCTGCTATGTCTGATTCTTTCACCATGTTGGCATATGGTCTGCCGATTTTCGGAGGCTGGCTTGCCGATGCGAAACTCGGGAGATTCAAGACAATCTGCATCGGAATTGCTGTTTGTGGTGTTGTGAGTAAACTTCATATCCCTGATATTTGAAAATAAGCTGACTCGCTTGTTCTCTTTAGGCGCACATCATTATGGTCATATCAGCAATCCCAAGTGTCATCCAAGCAGGGAAAGCCATCGGTCCCTTTGCACTCAGTCTATACATGCTTGCCGTCGGGGCAGGACTCTTCAAAGCCAATATCGCTCCGACAGTCCTAGACCAGAATCCACATATGAAACCTCACGTTGTGACGAAGAAGAATGGCTCCAAGGTCATCGTTGATCCAGAAGCGACATCTGAGTCAATCATGTTATGGTAAGCTCCAAGCCCTCTATCATCTAATGCTTTTCAACACTAACTCAAAAAGGTTCTAC
Source organism: Calycina herbarum (assembly GCA_001414485.1). NCBI lineage: Eukaryota > Fungi > Ascomycota > Leotiomycetes > Helotiales > Pezizellaceae > Calycina > Calycina herbarum. The sequence continues at coordinate 60,182 of LLEY01000198.1, read as the reverse complement.
CTGCTCGTAAATATCGGAGGCTTTTTCGGTGTCGCAACTTCGTACCTCGCTAAATACGTCGGTTTCTGGGCTGCTTACCTCCTCCCATGTATCATCTACCTCATGCTTCCACCCCTACTATACTTCGTCAACTTCCGCTTGATCAAATTCCCACCCGGAGGCTCCGCTCTTGGTAACTTTTGTAAAGTCAACATCCTTGCGTTGACAAAAGCTGGGTTTGGTGGATTCGGCCGAAAAGGTTACTGGGAACGGGCGAAGCCTTCGGTTTTGGCTGCTTCAGGTGACCAGAGAGTTGTTGCTTGGGATGATGAGTTTGTTGAGGATGTTCGTCGAACTATGGGTGCTTGTGCTATTTTCTTGTTCTTCCCGATTCAACAGTAAGCCCCGCTCCCTGATTCTTCCGTTAAAAGTCGGCTCCTGACTCTTGAATAGGATCAATGACGGTGCTTTGGGCGCGGCTGCGAATGCTCAATCCGCTTCCTTGACTTCGAATGGTACTCCCAATGATTTACTCGATAACTTGAATCCACTGGCAATCATTATCTTGATTCCCATCATGAACCGTATGCAGCCTTTTCCAATGTCTTCCTATTCGAAAAAAACCATAGCTAACATGCAGTAGACGGTATTTACCCACTCCTGAGAAAGCTCGGCATCAGATTCGGACCCATCGCCCGCATAACTTTCGGTCTCTTCGTCGCCGCCGTGGGAGCATCATCATACGCCGTCATCCAGCACTACATCTACATCACCTCCCCCTGCCTCGACCACGCAACAGACTGCGAAATCGGCTCCGGAGTCTCCTCCCTCTCAGTCTGGCTCTACGGAATCCCAACAATCGTAACCGCTTGCTCCGAAATCTTCATCAACGTCACCGCCTATGGAATCGCCTACTCTCGCGCACCCCAAAACATGAAAGGGTTCGTTATGGCTCTTTCCCTCTTCATGCAAGCTATCAGTACGGCTATTTCTCTGGCGACCGCTAGCGTTATTGAGGACCCAAACCTTGTTTGGGTGTTTGCTGTACCATCGGTTATTGGATTTGTTTCGGCGCCGATCTTTTGGTTTTTGTTTAGAGACTTGGATAATGAGGATTTCTTTGTTAATGTGGGGGATACTTTGCCGTTGCCGAGTGCTGTTATTAAGGATGAGGAGTCTAAACCTAGCAGTTTGGATGAGAAGAAGATTGAGAGTGGGGAGTCGAAGGAGCTTAAGGGATGAGTGGGCATAGCTCTATGTGTTTTGAGTGATTGGATAGCTTAATGATCAGTTGATGGACTCCCTTTCTCCCTCACTTCGCTTCGATGCCTGGAACAGAAGTGTCTTATAAATAGAAATATGACAATGCAATGAACACAGAAGATGAAAGAGTGAAAGAGACCTGGTCCTTGCTTTGTGTGCGCCCGCCTTCTCCCATTGCTAAGTCCATGTCGAATGGCTTCTTTCGGGATAGGAGAACTTCTACTAACCTTTCTCAAATAATTCTCTTCATTAGCCTAGACTTTCTCAAAGTAAATGAGGTGTACGCGGGGCAATTACCGAAGCTTTGACAAGTTGTGCAATCATCATTTCCGGAAAAAAACCCCTCTATGTCAAAACCAAGTCTTTCAAGCCATTGTCACAGGCTTCTTTCCACATTTCGCCGTCCATGGTTCCAGGTAGAAATATAGGCCCTATATATTTATAACCACCCGAGCAGGGCCGCAAGAGAACAGGCATCGAGACCCCTGAGATGAGAGCCACAAGGTCTTCCACCTTGGCATCTATTGGAGCAAGACCAAGCGGGAAAAAAGCCACATCGCAACGAGCCAGGATCATTCTTTCTTCGGCCAAAATGTTGGACAGCTTTACGTGGAAGTTCCAGGCTCTGAAAAGCGGTGGCCACTTTTGACGATGAGTTGTTAGTCTTGTCAGGGTATTGATACCCTCGCATATGATACGACACCAACTACTCCAAGCTGGCCCCTCGAGTATGTCGGAGAACACTTCGACGAGTCGTGATAAGTCCCTGGCTATCTTTCTCTGCGTAGGAGGAGTCAAACCCGCAAACGCAAACTCGAAGGTAGTTACATTTTGCTGAATCTCATCGTAAGTTGAACGCTCCCGTGGTGAAGTGATCTTTTCAATGTCCGAGGAGCACCAGGACAAGGTGGCGATAGTTTTTCCGCGGACAACGAGGTTCCCATCTCTTTTAAATTTCCACGATGACTTCGATGCCAATGTTGCACCTGCATATTGATAGATGTTACTACGAGGCCAATCGGGAGTTGCAACCCACCAGCCACATTTCGCCCAGTACTGACACTTCATCCAACGCAACGAAGCTAACCGCCAGTCGATGACCCAGGAAGCAGCGTGGTCAAATCTTGATCCGGATGTGAAAAGAAGGAGATCCAGCGACCCCGTAAAATCCAAAACATCATGGAAAAGCCTTTCGTAAGTTCTCGCTAGACTCTCTGAGCCACTCATAATCTAAGGTGATGATTGTGCCCCTATCACACCAAGCAAGCCTCGATATTTGTCCTTTGGGTTAAAACATCCCCGGGTTTGTATTTCTGTTATCAGGGCTTCGTTTTCTCGATCCGGAAGACATAGCCCCAATTTACGATCATAGGCCAAAAAGATTCGAACTTTCTGATAAATGGGGAACATTGATGTCGCCATGTAAAATATCCACCAGAATTTACCTGCGTATCCGAAAATGCTAAAAATTGCGGACCAGGTGAGAATGACCATCATCCCAAGGGATAAAATGCGATAAACTTTCCATCCCATTTCCAGTGACCTCCGGTGCAGTTTCAATCGTGATTCGAGCGAATTGATGCTGTCGGCCGAAATCTTGCGCTGATGTCGTAGCCAGAGAAACTCCAGTCTCGTCCAGTTCGGAAGACCTCGTAAATCCGTGAAAACTCCGATGTATCCTTTCGACTTGAGAAAGCTGAAGTATTCTAACATGTAGACCATGGATAGCCAGGGATTGACTGGTCCCCACAGACCAGGACCGAGTTTGGTGAAAGTAACACTTCTTGTAAAGTCCACAAGCGCTCGCTACAATATATCAGTATACATTTCATATAAAATAAAAGAAACGGAGCGTGGAGAAGCGAATAAGACGAACCGTCCTCATCACCATAATTATGAAATCGGAACCCCCCAAAATTGGGAATCGAAAAAGTTGCTTATCTGCAACATATATGCAGTACACTCTTTCTGATGGAAAAGTGTCGAGAGGAGCCTGAAAGACGGACTACCTCCACAAATTCGCAATAGAAAGGAAAAGAATTGCTTACATCCAGACGCTTCGAATGATCTCTTCGAGTGAGTCGGCATATATATTATGCGCATTCCTGGTATTGACGCCTCCAAGTAGATGCAAAGCTAACCTTACAGCCATCCCGAGTCCTGTAGGAACCCCATAGATGGTGCGATTTATCAGAAATGAAAATGGTAGCCCCCCTTTACCAATATATCTCATAGCTCTGGGAATTGATGTCTTGAAGTTCTTCGGCCCATCTCCAAGCCAGATGTAGCCAGTATGAGCAGAAGCGTAAATTTGACCCATCAAAGGTATCTGCACGTTCTTTTCTTCTTCGTCATCTTGATTGATGCAGATTGAGTCTACCCAAATCGTAATGCCTCCGAATTGGCGACGAAAATCCTGCAGCGCGAGCCAGCAGTTTCTGGGGACTTTGATGGAATGGCCATCGCAGATTATCGTCTGGGAGGGTCTCCGTTCGCCCCAAGTGTAGGATAATGTTGTAAATTCGGGCTTCTCATTCAAATTCACGACCCGAAGTCTGCCAGTAACCAGGGCGGTGGAGCTGTCAGTCGTATTGTCGCACGCCTGGAGATCCAAAACCCGTATTTCAAACCCATGAAGGGATGAATAACGAGTAAAAGAGTCCGTAATGGTAGTCTTTACAGGTGCGACGACCTGAGAGATGTCCGTCATCTACAAAATAGATGACGGGAATGAAGAACGGGAATGGATTGATTGATTGATTTATTCATACTCGGTTCCAGCCGCCCGCCGTAGGGCGGCTATGCCGGGGTGGTCCAGCTTCGGCGCAGCTGCCGAAGTACGCTTACCGTATTTGGCAAGCGTACTTCACTTTATCACTATATAGTGACCAGCAGCCTCCTCTACTAGACGGTCTGGCTTCTATCTACAACTATATATATAGTATAAAAGAAGTGCTTTGCTTGATCTTTTTAGAGTATATCAGGTTCCTTAGCTACCGCTTCTACTAGCTATCTTATATCCTTATATCTTTAGTCTCCCCCTAGCGTTCCGCTTCGTCTTTCTACACTGTACTACAACTCCTAAATTGCCTAAGGAGTTGCGTCTGTTCTATAAATCTTATTACCTTTATAGCTGTTTTTAACTCGTTTAAGATTATCTTTAAGTCTAACTACCTTCTTCCTCTAAATTCTCTTAGTTATAGGTCTTTGAATTTTCGACATCTTAATATAATATATCCTATAGTTTATCGTCCCTCTCTATATTTATATCCTAGATTATTATACCTAGGTATATTTCTCTTCTAGAGGAAATCTTTTAATCCGATCTTTTCTATACGTATCTAGATTAGTAGAGAGCTTTGCTACTTCTTTAGTCTCTAGTAGAGACGTAGGATCTTATATATTAGCTTCTAAGTATATTTATATATAGTTCTCTCTCTTAGTTCTAGATCCTACTTATATACTTACTCGGCTCTTATCTACTTTATAATCCACGTCTTTAGAGTTGCTTATAAGTAGTAAGTCTTAGGTTAAGCGACGTTTAGGTTTTTCTAATTCCTCTCTAGTTGTAATTTTACTATAATCTTAGCTGCCTTATCTACTACTTTATTTCCTTAGATACTTATATAGACTAGTATTTATCTTATCTTAACCTATAATAGCTAGCTATTAATAGAATTGCCGAGCTATCGGAACAGCTAAGAATACGTGCCGAGTATAGTACAGCACAGATGGTTTCGGAATTGTCAGAGCTAGATCGGTACGGACTTTTGTTATTATCCGGCCCTCTTATATATAGATGCCCTTACTCTCTCTTAAGAAAAGACTAATTTAGTCTTTTCCTTCGTATCAGAGCCTAGTATTCGGATATGTTATTCTATCGAACGCACTTCTATATACCTCTTTTATAGTAGTATCCGTTTTATACTGTTATATTAAAAGACTAAATTTAACTCCGCCGGGGACGGCCTGTTATAATATCTTACTCGAGCGCGCCGGCGTACTTGCTTCGAATTCGATTTAGCCTAGATTTAGATTAGTATATCGACAACCTTAAATAGCTAGGTAATCAGAGACTACCTAGACGGCTAGTAACACCGGGGTTTAGTGTTTAAACAGTTAGCTAGTAAAATCGTAGGCGATTCCTACGTTAATAGGAGTAGACTACGCTAAGTACTCCTGAGACTTCTAATAACCCTCTCTATATAAGGATTACTACATAAGATACGAACAGCCGACGATATATAGTTACTCGGAAGGCTCCTGAATCTACCTCTTAACCCCTCCCTTTTTCGAATCGATATACGACATGTCGAATTCTAATGCTCCGCTTCTTAAGAGCGTTGAGCAACCTACTAAGGAAGCTAGTAGACCCCCCTTCGAAAGGTCTACGAACCGCACTCGCACGCCTAAAAACAAAAGGTCCTAGAAAGGAAAGTAACCTATTCGAAACCCTAAAGACAACTGAGACTTTTCTAATATAGATGAGATATAAGGTGTAGTATAAGGCTTAGAAGAAAAACTTTAAGATAACAACGATCGATTCGCCTAGTTAGAAAGGATAATAAGCGAACTCTAACTAGCCTCTACGAATCTACCTAGAATCGATCCCGAGCCTCTTTCGCCTCCAAGTACTACGCGAGACCCTTTTTGCTTAAGGGATCCTACCTCTGATACCTTCCCTCGACGGCAGACCACCCTCCTAGTCTTAGAAGGCACCCCGAATCCGCTCCTACTCTGAACCGCTAAAAGCAAGATCATAGAAAGGATTAAACCCTTAAATAACAGTACCTCACCTACCTACTAACAATAGAAGATATCGGTACGCGATAGACTCCTAGTAAACGCCGATTATTATAATACCGCACCGACTCGAAAGGCTCTTATCTAAGAAACAACTACAGGCTACGCCAGGAACTACCTTAAGCCTAGATACGAGTCCAAGTCGATTTATATTACTTTCTACGATTATTAAAATATAATTAAACTTTTAGATTTATATTTCTTAACCGGATACGAGATAGAGGATATATAGAACGCCTTCTAGGCTTTATAGATAGATGACGCTAAAGGTAAAGAAACGTTTACTAACTTCAGAGGTCGATTTTCGAGTATAGCTATACTCGGAGAGATACTAGAGTTAGAACGGTTCTTCTATATATAGGAAAAGATTATACTATAGCTACGAAACTCAGCTGCTATACTTAAGAGACGTTAGAACTATAACTTCGTTAAAATAGTAGCAGATCTTCTAGCCCTAGATAAGGAAAGACGCTGAAACGCTAAGTTATACATAGCTAATACGACTAAGCTAGTTAGTATAACCACTTCAGTTAAAAAGACTACCTTTTAATCCTTATCTAGTATAATACTAAACCTCCTACTACCTAAACACGAATCCTTTTCTACCGTTTAAAGGGAAGATAAAACCAAGTCCTCGTAGAGTACCCCGAATCGGTGGGAAAACAAGGTATTAGACAATTATCAGTAATAACATTTAACTAGCCGATACCTCACCTCCGACTCGCTACTTTAGTAAGGAGTCCTTACTTTCTTTTACCTTCTAGCTAGATTCTAGAAGTCTAATTTAAATCAGATACGAATCAGTTACGAATCGAAGAAGTACGCTAATAAGTAACCTCTTAGCTAAGTTATTACTGTCTTCTACGATATCGACTTCTAAATTCCGACTCTTCCGCCTCCGACTCCTATCTAAATCCCCTCCGATATATAGAACAATCGAGGGGTCAGACTATACACTCTTTTAGCAAATGCTTTGCTTTTAGTAGAAAACACCTAATATAGGCAACATCTACAAACAAGGCCAGCTACGACTCGTATCCTACCTTTCGCTAAACACCTCGCTTAATAAACCGTATTCTATACGACAATCCTTCTACTACTAATACTACCGCCTATAGACACTGCCTACCGATACCGCACCGATAATACGAAGACTCGAGGACGAGTCTTTTTCAAGGGAGGGGAATGTAATAGCCAGCTATTAATAGAATTGCTAAGCTATCGGAATAGCTAAGAATACGTGCCGAGTATAGTACGGCACAGATGGTTTTAGAATTGTCAGAGCCGGATCGGTACAGACTTTTGTTATTATCTGGCCCTCTTATATATAGATGCCCTTACTCTCTCTTAAGGAAAGACTAATTTAGTCTTTTCCTTCGTATCAGAGCCTAGTATTCGGATATGTTATTCTATCGAACGCACTTCTATATACCTCTTTTGTAGTAGTATCCGTTTCGTACCGTTATATAACCTAGGTTTTATAGTCCTTTTATAGCTTATCTATTAGAGGTACTGTCTCTATAGCTATATATATATCAGATCTACTAGCTAGGTGTTAAAATGTTCTAATAGCTACTTAATTATTTATAAAGATAACTACTTTATTTCTTTTATTCCTACTTTCTTAGTCCTAGACTACGATCTATAGAGCTAGCTTAATTCCTTGAAGTTCTATAGCGTATACTATTAACGTTTTACTATTTCCTATATATGCTATCCTTATATATCTAGTTAGAGGCGATATTATAGTAGCCTCTATATAATTATCTATACTACTTCTATTAGTATAGATAAAGATACTATTTAAGAGATACTTTAAGAAGTTCTTATATTATATCTTTACTATTTCTATGTCTAATATAATAGATATACTTAGTCCTTACTACTATAGTAGTATAATATATAGTAGGATTGTCTCTTACTCTATAATTAATATACCTCGACATAGGTATAAACGTCTATAAATATGTCTTAGTAGACTTATATATAGTACCTAGCTCTCTTAATTTAAATTATTAGAACGGAACCCTTCTAAGGCTAGTATCTTATCTATAGCGAGGATTCTTCTAATTATCTTAGTACTAGTCTTCTAGATCTACTATTCTATAGAGAGGAGATAAAGCTCTATATCAAGGGCTAGACCTAATGTTGCTTTATACGCCTCTTCTATAGTTCTAGCCGCTTTTGTTTAAAGTCTTTTAAGAGAATTAATTATTTCTATAGTATAACCTTCTCTATATTCTTATACGACTAACTATATAGAATAGCTATATATTATTTATAAGATAACTACTGTCTAATAGATCCTTCTAAGTTCGGTAATTCCTATTCCCTATATAGAGCTGGCTAGACTAGCTAGCGTACTAATAGAATTCGATACTTTTATTCTAATATCTTAGATATATTATTTCTAGTTTAATACTATATTAAGTATAATACCTAGGTATCTATAACTTAGTTAAAAGTAGACTTCTATCTAGTCTACTTATATTTTATAGTCTATGTCTATGTTTAGTACTTACTGCTTTCTTATATAGTAAGTAAGTTAGAATTTACTTAGAGCGAATACTAATATATATCTCTTTATCTATATTATAGTCTATTCTATTATCCTTTCTAGGCTTTTATATATCTCTTCTATTAAGCTTCTCTACTATAAGATTACGATATTATCGATATATCTTATTATAAAAGTATTGTTTTCTTAATTATAGATATTGATTAGATCGGTATTATAGTATAGGTATAGTATTAGCGAGAGTGGTAATTCTTAAGAGATACCTGTTATTATTTAGTAGATGTCTAATTTAAATACGTTAAAGGTTATAGTTATGTTCTAGTCTATTAAGAAGCTAGCTATCTATCTAACTGTTCTCTCGTCTATTCTACGCTTACGTAGGTTATAAAGCAGCCTCGTATATAAAACGTTGTTAAAAGCCTCTAAGACGTCGAGTAGGAGAAGGCTTACTATCTATAGCTTAGGTGAATTCTAAGCTATATAAATCTTTTCGATAATAGTATAGACAGCGTGCTCTGTTAATCTCCTCTTCTATCCTCCTATATAAGTACTTAGAAGTAGTTAGTATACCTCTATTATATAACTGATTCTCTTTATAATAATAGCGTCTATGATCTTACCTATCGTATTTATTAATATAATTAGTCGATATACCTTAGATATAGTATAGTCGTCTTTACTAGGCTTATAGAGGACAATCGTTATAGACTGCCGGAAATATATTAGATAGTATTCTAGGCAAAGACTCTAGTTAAATATTCTTATAAGATGTAGTGCTATTTAGGTAGCAGTAATATAAAGGATTCGGTTTATTATACTATCTAGTCCTATAGCTTTTATTAGAGGCATCGCGGTAATTATCTAAAGTACTTCTTTCTCTATAATATCTAGAAATAGAATATAATCTTAATATATAGTCTCGTTTATATCCTATAAATCAGGTTCTAGTAGGGCTAGGAAGAAGGTTGTCTTAAGAAGTTATACTTTTTCTTATACTTCTTTATACTTAATATATGTTATAGGATCTTTAAGTATTAGAGTTATTACTACTGCTCTTATCTTGCTTCGATTTCTAGCCTACTTTACTAGTTTCTATATACTCTCTAGGCTTTCTATAGCACTTTCTATCTACTCTCTAAATCCTTAATATAGAGATCTACGTATTACTCTTCCCTTTTAGTTATAAGCTATTTAGTAGGCCTCCTAGCTCTCCTCCGTATATAATCGGCTGTTTTAACGTTTTAACCTTCTAACTTATACTTATATCTCTTTATATTCTGTCGTCTAACTAGCTCTTACTCTTAGGGACCACTTTTTCAGAGGTGTAGCGTAATTAATAGCTGATTATATAGCAGTTATTACTTTATCTATATATCTGTCTAACACGGTCTAGGTTTTAGAGGAACGTTATATAAGTAGCTCTTTTAATAGTCTTTTCTAGAGCTCTTTCTCGTCGGTGTTAGACTAGTCTCGTATCTCTCTCTATAGTCGGTTTATTATTCTAAGGTCTAGATAAGTTATAATTAAAAGATAGTCGAAGTTATAATCTATCCTCTTATCTATTATATAAGTAATAACTTTGTCTACGAGATCTTATATACTATAATAGAGGTTAATATAAGTTTATATGTTTTTATTATTATAAGTAACTATGTTTACTAGTAGGATACTACTAAGCTAAAATTCGTTGATAATATTAATTAGATCGTTAGATTCTAGGTCTCTTTCTTATATTACTAGTCTACTCTAGAGTTCGTAATATAGGTTAAAATCTCCTAGAATAACCTGTTCTTCGCCTTAGTATATTAATAGTACTACTTGAAGTTGTAGTAGGTAGCTCGTCCTATGTTCTATTCTTCTTAAGAGATTATATATATTATATATTATAATCTTTGTTGTTTTGTTTATAGATTTATTTATTATAGTAATTTCTAGTATAATTAGATCTCGGGTATATTCTATAAATATCTATTTATATAAGCTAATCTTCTTATTAATAAAGAAGTATACCCTTGCTAGCGCTTCTCTACTATCTCTAGAGAAGTATAGTTAAAAGATATATAGGATTAAGTTATAAGTAGTCGGAGAAAAAGAGTTCCTCTATAGCTCTTAGAGAGCTAGGATATCGTATTCTTAAATCTTTAGGTCTTATAATAGTAAGGCTATTACTATATTCTTTAATTTTATAACGTTATACTATAGTATTTTTAGGCTGCTTTTGTTATAACTTATAACTCCTCTATATTAAACTAGGAGCTAAGTATTAAGTTTATTATAATCGATTCTAGTGCTTGTCTTAAGAGTACGTATAGTCTTCTTAATCTCTAACTACTCTCTTCTATAACGATATCCTTATTTTCGTCTTATATACTGTCTAGTATACTCTCTATATTAATTCTTTTTAGTGCTCTACTCTTCGTCGGTGACTTGCTTCTAGTACTCTATCTACCAGAGGTAGGAAAATATACTATAGGTATTATACTAGCGGTAGTAGAGCTTAGTCGTCCTCTCTAACTTCTGTTTAGCTCTACTATTACTATACTAAAAGTAAAGCTTTCGTTTATCTGTTTTTATCTTATAATTAGAATAAAATAATATAGTTATTAAGTATTATATACCGCCTTTACCTTCGCTAGTTTAACTTTCCTAACTAGGTATCAGTTATTCCACGCTTTATATACTCCTTTATATATAGCGTATTTCCTAGCCACTATCTTATCAACCTTTGTTAAGTAATCTTTCAAGTCGTACGCCTCTATATAATAGCTATATACTATGTTCGCTTTATACTAGGTTCCGATATAGCTATATCTTTGGTATTTATAGTATTGCTTTAGTTAGTATTATCTATTATATCTCTTATATTAAAACACCTCGCTTTACTAAATAAGGCCTTTATTAATAATCTTATTCACGTCTTCTAGGCTAGTAAACTTAACTATAATAGTTAAAGCTATCTTCGTATATATAGCTCTAAATAGCTATCTAATATATTTAATATCTACGTTTAGAATAAATAGTCGGTTATTATATAGTAGCTCTGCTTTAATCTTATCGAACTTCTCTATATCTAGTATACGTATTCTAATCCTATATATAAGAACCTTATATATAGGTAGTTATATGTTTATAACTCTTCTAATTCGATTAATCTAGTCGTTCGTGAATTGCTTTAGTATATCTACTTCGTTTTTGTTTAATATTTTAATACTAAGGTCTCTACTCTTTAATTAGTTAGCTAATATAATATATATCTATTTAATATATTAGTTTTTACTCTATTTAATCGCTCGATTAATATAGCTTTATAGGTTTCTAGGGTTTTTTATATAAAGACTTTTAATAGTAAATAGGTCTATAATCTTTATAATAATCTTATATTATACTTAGATAAATAAAGATATTTATATAGAGATTATAATTAGCTTATTTAGTAGGACGGTATTACTACTTAATACCGACGTATATAAAGCCTTAGAGGATAGTATAGTCTAGATAGCCTTTATAATATTATTTGTTGCTTTTACTATGTCGTTCGTCTCTTATATAAGTACGGTGGTTGTTCTTCTCGATTCAGTAGCTTCTTTTACAGCTTAGTTAGTCTCCTAGCTAAGTATAACAGCTTGTTAGTATATGACTATGTTTTATTAAACCCTTGTTGCTATAGATTATACCGTTTCTACCGTAGTTTCGAGGTTATTTTAGATAGTTGTAATAGCTTATATAATAGTTCTAACGTCTAGGGTACTTTAGAATTTAGTAATAAAGACGCTTATAGACGCGATCATGGTTCTGATTAAGGGCTTTGGCACCGGCTGGTCTCTATTAGACTCGATATAGGCAAGTGCTTTCCTAAGGTAGTCGCTAAGGTGTGTAGCGTGCTCGCGGATGTTGTTGGGCCATGCTACCGCTTGAGGCCACGGTGTTACCATGATGCCTATGTTATACTAGGCAATGTACACAGGCTTAGGCTTCTCAACTAACCAAAAGGAGGGCTGCTAGATGTGGTTTTCGTTGCTTAATTTCAAAAAATTTGTTCTCGCTGTTTGTGAAGTTTTTCGAACGGGAATGGAAGCGGGGAATAAATCCGTTGGCGCAGCATCACGTGGACTGGAGAACGGTGAAATGTTATATTACCAACTATTAGTCTGCGTAATATACAAGGTAACCGTTGCGCCAGAGCAGGAATAACGTAAAAGTTCACCTAAAATGACTACTGAACGGTATCATTTTGACTAATAGCGCATATATGGAGCAGACCCTGTGATTATCGGCCAGTCACGTGGACCGATATCACAGAAAGCAAAAGAGCCAATCAAGTAACAATGCTTCTATTTACATCCCTTCTCTCTCCAAAGCTTCAAATGCTCTACTGCTAAAAAGATCGCAAAGTCTATAGTAATCTCCAAAGGATTGTTGTTAAATAAGTCTATTTTTCTGAACACTTACCAAATCCCGAAAGAGTCTCTACCGCCGCTCTGGGCATCTTGCTGTCAGGGAGTGGGTGATTAGTCATCCAAATGGGCTGTGTTTACCCCGCGCTTAGGAGTCTTGATCTAGAATATATACAATATCATCACTATTTTAACCACTTTAATCGATATTCTTGACACTTGCGTCAAGTAAAACAATAGACAGCCAATCCATGATTCCAACGGCTTAATATAATTGAATTTCATTACCCCGTGTGTCATCTGAGTCAATTAAGCTTGATCTTTTAAGATTTCTCACTAGTTGTGTACGGTTACTTGGGCCTTTGCGCCCAAATTCTGGCATCCCTTCCAAATTCTAACTGATACATGGATAACCTAATTGCTGGTACATACGACTATAGACTGAGGAGAATTGGGCTAAGTCCTTGCTCTCCATGTACACAAGCCTCAGATGACTTCAGTTTTTGTAGAAAGGGAGAACGGTTTTCTGGTTTTCTGGTTTTCAGGCTAGGTACTGGAAAAGCAGCTTCGGCGGTTAGAGTGCTGGAGCAGTGTGGTGGTAGCTCGAAAGTCCTCGAAGCTGTAGGCCTCTAGTGTGTTTTCAGGTTCCTGGATTTATAGCGTACTACTCCCTGAAGGAAAAGCATCCTTCGGCGCTTGGAGCGCTGGAGCTGTGTGGTAGTAGCCTTAAGACCCCGAAGCTATAGCACCTCCTGATTGTTTTCAGTTTTTCAGAGTTGCAGCGTACTACTCCCTTAAGTAAAAGCAGCTCGGTGCATCCTTCAGCGCCTGGAGAGCTAGAGTTAAGTAGTAGTAGCCTCAAGACCCCCGAAGCTGTAACTGTTACGGAGTTGGAGGAACTGGGGGCAGATCACGTGTAGCACGGCACGTGCGTGCTGCTGGCATCCTGTATATAAGCTTCCGTTCCTCTGGAACTCTCTTCCTTCCTCACTTTGTTGTTCGTTCAATATAGCAGTGTTCAGTTTGACTCCGTATTCATCACAGCAAATAGTGGTTCACTCCACACGTTCACAATGATCACTCGTTTTGTATCACTTGTTCCAAGCACTACCATAGCGTAATACTCTCTTTTGTCAGCATTCACTCCTTATATATAGACTTAGCTGGCCGACCTACACAAATCAATCAATTCTCAATGACCTTCAGTAACTTAGTAACTCAACACACTCAAATCACTTAAATCGTCTCCGCTGGATGCCATATTGTTGGTATTGATAGTGTTGAGATGGGAGTGGTGGTGGTGGTGGAATAGCGTTTGTCCGCCCTAAAAGCCCTGAAACAAAACCCTAAAACTACCCCTATTAGACTAAGCCAAAACACCATATATCCCCATATATCCAATAGATCTAATAACCTAAATCCAATGGATTGGATATTTATGGATATATCAATTTGATATATCCATCCATTGGATGCGCTGGTTTTGAAGTTGAAGGAGATGAGCATGGCGAGGTAATCCTATGTAGGGATTGATTGCACCCAAGGCGCCCAACCCTTCTCTTAATATTGGAAACCATCCACAGTGCAGAACGAAAATTACTAAATGCATTCATCGTGTCACTGCAACTCCCCGTTCGCATCATGAATTAATTCGCTTCAACTTCCTTCTTGAAAACCAACCCCGAACCTGCCAGTTCCTATACTCAAGCACATCTTAGCCACCTAACTGAGTCTCTTCCAACAAGTGAATTGCACCACTAGCAGACCGCGCAGGAATCCCAGCCGCCTGCTGGAGCGGGGTCATTCATCGCTCTCTTCTTGTTATCCAGCCCTGGAGTGCTGCGACCAACAAACTCCTTCCGATCCCAAAATCCGCAGCCATCAGGTCCATACTCCGGTTTCATCCAGTCCTTTCGTGGCGGGTATGGCGATCTATCAAACAGTAGACGGAGCGCGTACCGGTTGTTGGGCCTGTACCCGTTCTCAGATCCGGCGAAACAAGGTAATGTGAAGTTTCCTTTCTCGATTCTAATGCTGTATAGCCTGGGTTGGAACGCATCGTCTTCAAGCTCGTTAAACACGGGCATAGGCCGATAGGATTGTACCTCTTGTGGTATACGGTTTAAAAGTGTCATTTCGAGGTTGATCTGCCCTATTAAGCTGGGGGCTTTGTTGCTTTGCACAGGTGTGACATTTATGTCTTGTGGTCCAACGCTGATACTCTTCCACTGCAGGTCTACAACAATCCAGTACTGGAAAGTGGTACGGCCCCAAAGCTGTGTAACAGGAAATCAGCATTAAGCGCTGGGAAATCTAGGAGCTTACACACCTCTCCGGTACCATCCGAGTTGAATTTCATCGCCTTGTCCTCCCCATCAAAACACCACTCGTCCTCCCCACAAAGAATAGAGCAGAGTGCCTTGTTCATGTCGAGGAATGTTGCGCCAAGTCTGACCTCTCGTGATTGAAATTTCACAAAAGGTCGTCTCAGCAGGACAAAGAAGCAGAAATATTGTAGCCCACAGCGCGAATTTCACTGCCAAAAATGGTACCCAAATAATTCAGAGACAAGGCAAATCAAGAGCCAGGCAAATCTTGCAAATACACTGTGGTGGGCGGAAGGGCGGTCGAGATTGGGAAGGTGAAGTCGTAGAGATGTGGCTTATATTCTCTACTACCTGCATTATACTCCAGCCACGGAGTGAACATGTAAGTGAACACCCATAAATCGTGGCGCATGTGTATCGCCGCAAACGAGGGGGTGAACCCTGGTAAAATCCCACCAGTCACTATGCGTAACTGGCGTTTGATTCCTTATTGGTCGGTACTACCGTAATCCGCAAAGGTTCTTCATGGATCGCCGCGGCGCCATCTAGATAACTTACGTGCATTTATTTCATCACAATAGTATCCCCCTGAAATAATTTCCATTGCATCTTTGGCATGTACGTTACAGGAATCCTGCAAAGTGAAAAAGATATGCGGCGGAGTTAAGGGGCAAGTACGGGAGGTTCACATGCCCCATCTTGAGCGAAGAAGCATTTCCTCTTCCACTCCTTGCCTAGGTAGCTGTTGATAGGTACGGTGATATCTGTTAGATCAAGCCACTTAAGGAGATATCGGTATGCCCGTCGGGCATGCCGAGGAAGAGTTTTCCGGTAAATAGATGCGGCAATTGCTATTGCAAAGTTGTATATAAATGTGCCTTCTGCTCTTGTAGAGCATGGCATGGGATTCAAGTCTTTTACTCTTGCCCTCTGAAGTGCAGCATTGCAACAGTAGCTAGGCCTTCACTTCTACACATAGGACTAATATCATGATTTCAAGCATTAAGGGATTATATTTGTAATTGCCCGATATCACAACAATTAGTTACCAGGTAAGCGCGACCAATATTGGAGACTTCAGGACGTACTTGAGTAAGATTCCTGCACATTTCTTTTTCACCCTAGTTTCATATGAATAAAATCTAGCGAATTATTGTCTACCTGGAAGACTAACGGGTATAGCGAACATAAATTTCCCAACCCCATTTCAACCTTGAAGCCTCTAGCTAGAACCTCTGTGGCGTACCTCTCATTTTTGGCAAGTTATACCAATCCGCTGTTCCCCATGCAGCTAGGGCTGCCTGGCCTGGTATGTCTTGCCTAGAAGCGCATTGAACGGTGACACCCAAAGTATCAAGCATACCCTGTGGAAGTAACATCTGCAGCTTTTGTTGTTCCGGATCGGTGTCCATACCTCGAAGAAAGATCTTGCTGAATAAACAAGTGTTTTCGGTAGTGGCGCCTGAATTTTCGCCAAAGATGGCCTTCAAGAATCCGAGCCTGTTGACAGCTTTGAACTATGTCAACATAGGAAATCAAAAATGGGGAATAGGAAGAGGGCTTCTATAGGGCCTCTGAAAGTTCACTGACCTTGTGCACTGAGATACAACGGTTTTGGTGGATCACAGCCATATGAAGCAGGTACCCACACCTTGTTCGCATTATTCCAAGCAGTTGGTATTGGGGTTTTCGTAGGGTCGTCTCCTGTGTAAGACGTAAGAAAGACGCAGTCCCATGCACCTATCCATCCCCCTATTCAACGCATTAGCATACTGAAAATTCGAAGGGTTATTGAGAGATGAATAATTCAAGAGTTATCTCTGGAGCCGACATTACTCGCAAAACAACTCCCAGCTTCACAACTCTCTAAAAGAAAGGATTGTTTCAATAGGAGGATAAGGCTCACGTATATTTGGAGTTAAGTAGTATCTTGGACCTAACTGGTCACTGCTGCCAGGTAAACTGGGTACAGGTTTATTGTTGTTTTGTTGATATAGCTTAGCCAATCCCTGTGAAAACATGTTACTCAATTGCTCGATATTGCAATGATAATAAAAGTACCTCACTAAGAGCTCTATAGCCTAGCAAGGTAAGGCCGGTCTGTGTTCACTGTTCTAACGGATGTCCGAAAGGACCTTTCAACGGCCTTTCCAATGGAGAAGCTACGACAGAGATAATGAACCCCAGAACCACCCAGATATTCATAATTGAAGACAAGGCTGCGCAGTGGGTGACTAAAGAACGTGATCAGAAACACCGGACGAAGGGCGGTAAATACGAGCAAGAATTGGAAGAAGTCCTGTCCTGGTTTGACGGAAAATTCTAAAGTGGTTTGCACGGAAGGTATTTAAACTACGAGTTAGGATTCAAATCTCTGGTTATAGTATTCTAGAAACTCGATATAAATTCTAAAATTGGTAACAGAAATATTTCTCAAATCACGAGAGATGTCCGAGCGAAAGCAGCACAAGGAAACCGATCCTTAGTTGGTGATCTGCAAAGTAAATGAAAGGGCACATTTGCGATTCTTGGGGCACAGAGGTGAATGATAAGCCAGGTAACTAACTATTCTCACTGTTGCTTCGAGTATGACCAGCGTGCACTTCTGTCTGAATCTGGATATCCCTTGACGAGCCAGTTGGTACGAAGTAAATTAACAGCTGGGTTTCAGGGGAGTGTTCCTGCGAGGCGCCTCATAGGGCTGAGCAACACGCCACTTTTAGGCTCTTTCATCCCTAAAAGATTCGGATGAGATGAATGTTATGTGGTCAAGGGGCGTGATACTGACGTTTACGTACGCGCTAGATGAATATGAAGTCATTTCCTGCATATTCTTGTTGCTCATTTTGTTTCCGGAGGCTGTAAACCCCTCGTAACTGATTTACAACACTGCGAAGGATTTGAAACGATTCCTTCGAGTTCATCATTTCGACTATTGGCTCTTTAATAGAACCTGCAGCGCCTGACGTACAATTAATATTTTGTTGTTTTTGATTCTCTCTCAATCTTATGCCGCGGATGACCACCTCAAGTTTCATACAAGCTGTTCCTTCATGCTACATAAGTTGGCGCACACTCATGGACCAGAAAGCCGTTCTCCAATTTGCTTCGACCTCTTTCCATTCGCAACTTCTGGCACCAAATGCCTTGTATGGTGGTTTCCATCGAGATATTTTGTATTCTTTTAAATCAAAACCTTCAAGCAGCTCTATATCTTAACTCGGGATAAGATATATTTCGCCTTGGATCTGGATCTCCTGTAATGGCGCACAACATTCCTCTCTTGGGGGTCACATTAATTTTTTGCTTTGCAAGTATAGCAAGTACTGCATCGCTTAGCCCAGGTTCCAGCTTCACAAGCTCTCTCCTCTCGAGTAGCTCTATGTTCCAGAGTTACACCAACTCAACCAGAAGTGCCAGTCGTGATGCTAGCAGTTCTGTTAGTAGTTCTGCTTCTCAGTCGTCTAGTATAATTCAAACCACACAGTCAAAATCCGCCTCTCAACCAGGCAGCGCGTTCGGAAATAGTACTGGCACTGTGTTAAGCAGTACAAACTCGGGATCAACCACAAACTCGCTCTCTCAAAGCAGCTCGACATCAATCTCAGGTACGGCTTCTCAAATTAGCTTAAGTGGTAGTAGCTTCATAACAAGGGCTCTACCATCAAGTACTACATCACTTGCAGCTTCGGCTTCTTCCGCCCTTTCAGGGCTTGAAGCTCTCCCACAGCCTTCCATCGCGACCTCCACGGTTGTTCAAAATGGAGTTACAAATATCGTAAGCAACTTTTGGGAATTCATTTCTCACTTCTTGCCAAAGTTTGGAGAATGTTTATATATCCTCGGGGCATCTGAGACATTCTCCTGCTTTTGAACTCCTCTATTAACAAGGCAATGCTGACGCTATATTCTTGTAGGTTGCTGTTTTGATAGGCGTAACCGGTCAAGCTATAACTTTCCCGGCCCCTACAACTACAATCACGTCAGACTCGCCGGCTCTTTCTACCAATGTTGCTGCTGTATCTAACCAGGTCGTTGGGCTTTACGCTGATATATCAGCATGGGCTTCCAATCCTTCACCTGCAAAGGCAACGCCTATCATTAATAACATCAATGGTGTCTTAGGGGGTATCGCAGGTCTGCTTGGAAGCCTTCCGAAAGGCGGTGGCGGTGGCGGTGGCGGTGGACTCTTTGGGTAAGTAAACCTTTGATATCTTTCCTCCTTGCTTGACATATTTCCAGGGATCCTTTTTCTTAGACACTCTCGAAAATTCAGCTATTTCTTCCGCTTCTGATTTTTATGCCATTTCTTTAACATCGAATGCTAATTTTCTACAAATAGTGCTCTCACGAAAGGCCTCGGGACTATTACCAATGGACTTTCCAAAATCGCGACCAATCTTCCAAACGTAGGCGCCGGTGCTGTCAGTGCCGTTACAGGGGCCTTAGAAGGAGCTCAAGGCGAGATCGACGAGCTGGAGGAAGAAGAAAAAGAGGACCACTCGAGCTCTACCGCAAACGAAAGTAGAAGCAGGACTTCTGCGTCAAAAACATCGTTAGCTTCAAGCACTTGCACTAAGCCTACTACGGGCTATGATAAGTACGTTACGTGCACCTCGGTGTCAGGTTCAGGAGCCGGAATTACAGCTACTTCTGGGTGTGTCACTCAAACGGTCACAACATCGGGATGCGATATAACAACAACGGTTTCATCAACAGTAGTAGGTGCTTGTCCAATATCCGCAGAAGCCAAAATTTCAAGTATCAGTGTATCAGCGATTGCTGGAGTTCCGACAACAGTGATTAGTGGAACAACGATTCCATTGGCATTTTGGGACGACGGCACCAATGATGGAATGACATTGTCATCAATGTCATCATCCCCTGGCTCTAGTGCAAGTAGCTCCACTGGATCGTCAGTAACTGCCTCCTTTTCAGGCTCCAAAAACTCGAGTGTTTTGCAAACATCTTCAAGATCTAGCACTTCCTTTCCATCACCTACTCCCCCTCCAGTTTGCAATGAGGGGAATAATGTGCTCATGGGATTCAACAACGAGCCAGCTTCATGGTGTTTTTGTGGAGGTAGAGGACCGTTTTCAACCGTTGATAAGGCAACGACGAATTATTGCAACTTCACGACTCTTCCCACACAGACTATTTCGTTAACATCGCATTCTACTTCCATTGACACTCCGCCACTCTCAACCTTGAGCAAGAAGTGCTCGAGCAGTTCATACGTCAACTGCAGACTTGTATTGTTTGCCGAAACTGGAACCATTTGTCCAACCGCCAGTGTAACACGTCCTGCGAGCTGTGATGTCACTCCCAGCGCCGTACCCAAACCGACACCCCCAACGCCTCCTCCCCAACCCAAAGCTTACCAAGGTGGAGTCTGCTCAATTCACATCTTTGAAGAGGCAACAGATGGGGATAAGGGGTCAACTCTTGGTGCCGAGTTTACTATCAAAGATAGCGGCGGTAAAGAACTCACCAAGAAGAAGATCAAAAATGGGAATGCCGAATTGAGATGGGGAAGTACAATCACCATCCCCAAGGGAGACAGTAAACTCGATTATGATGTGATGGTTACCTTTTCAACCAAGGTTCAGAGCAAGAGAGCGGCACGTGAGAAAAGAATAGCACCAGGCGATACAGGTGGTGGTAACACGAGACCAGATTTTGGGTATGAAAAGAGGCTTGTAATTGTGCAGGCGGGGACTCAATCATGGGACACGAATGCCAGGGACAATAAAGTGACGCCGCATTTCAATGTTGGTAATTGGGATAGAAATGGGGCACCACCGGTAAGTTCTTAACTATGAAGTGTGAGTCTTACAGTACCAAATGCTGACCTAGTCATTTAGCATCGCGATATGGATGCCTATTGGAACTGCTGATAAATTTCTACCCTCTCATCGTTGTATACCCGCAATCAGCCTGGCGCGGAAGCAAATTAAACGCATATATCTCGACGACAATGTACAGATCTTTGGCAGCAGATCTCTGCTCGCTGTTACCGGTGTCTGCTTGCTACTCGACCGTCCAATGTAGAGCTAATTTGGTACGGATGTAATTAATGAATTAAGTTTTATCTTTAAAAAATAAAGAAAAGTACACGTTAGAATCTCAATGAACTATTATAATACACACAAGGATGATAATGATGGTAGTCATTGTTCTTGTTAAAGATTGGGTAGATTGCCTTTTCTAAATCTCTAATCTTCCGAGTCTTAACTTCTTCTCTTTCCTTCTACTTCAAAACGAGATATCAAAACCTAAACCTGCAACTTAGTCCTTCTCCATATCATTAATATCATTAGTATGGTAGAAAAAGACAGCACCGACCGAGGGAAGGTCAATTCCACCGTAAAAGGAGTACAAGAATTTGTTTGTCTTGTTCTAGACATGATATTGGAGGAAGTGAAAGGAAAGGATAAGTAACCACCAGCGGTGATTCTGAATGGAACATGTAAGTTACGAGATCATCTCATCAATCGATCATATCTAACCCGTTTCGTATCCGAGAAAGGGAAAGTTGGAGTAAGGGATGATATTTTTGAAGAGATTTTCCTACAGGAGCTGAAGAATCAAGCGGAAGAATCAAAAACGGGCGGCATTAAGTTGGTTTTCTCGGTGTGGGAAGTGGTGGTACAACAGCAAGGTTTGGGTCAAGGAGATTGTGGTAGGGGCTGAAATGGTTCGGTGGGATTCCACAACGCGATCAATTCTGGCCCCAACCCCAATGAAGGCTGCTTTGGAGTAACTTACAAAGCTTACAAGCCCAAACCTGCGTTTTGGAAGCTCGTCGCGTACATCGGTCCCAGTGAATGTTAGATTCCTTCGAGCGAGTTCTCGTAGTAGCAGGATTAGTAGGGATAAAGTTGCTGGGAAAGAAAAATGTTGCGCTACAGCGATTGTTACAATGATGCACTTCGGAGAAGCAAGAGTAAAAGACCTTTTAAGGTACATAAAATGAATGAGTGTTGATGGCTACTTGCGAGAAACAAGACTCCTGAGCACGGGCTGCCTTAGGTCGACTTTCCCATAACATGGCCTCAAAACCAACAAGGTGTAGAAATGTGGTTTCGCAATGGAATTCCCTAAGTGCGCTTATCCGCCCTATTGTCGAAAGGACAGGACTTTTGGTCTGGTTCTCGCTAGGAGGCTGATGTAGTCGTGGCCAATGGAGACAGCCCAAATTCCAAAGTCCAGAGTCCCTATTTTCAATTACTCTGGTAAC
Source organism: Calycina herbarum (assembly GCA_001414485.1). Taxonomy (NCBI): domain Eukaryota; kingdom Fungi; phylum Ascomycota; class Leotiomycetes; order Helotiales; family Pezizellaceae; genus Calycina; species Calycina herbarum. The sequence continues at coordinate 37,658 of LLEY01000198.1, read as the reverse complement.
CGCAGAGCGCGTAACGATAGGCTGATGTTTGTTTGTCAAATCGCGATTCCAGCTTTTCAGCAGCACAAAAGCGGCATCGGCCACGTATCATTGTTGCCTACAGCCACAAAAATAAAATCTCTTTTCAGGGTTTCCCGCATTCATGATCCTGAATCCAAGAACTCGTGCGTCTTGGCCGATCTGAGGCTGGTGTACGTCTGGAGCGGGGAAAATTGGGCTAAGTCCTCGCTCTACGTGTACACAAGCCTCAGATAACTTCAGTTTTTATAGAAAGGGAGAACGGTTTTCTGGTTTCTAGTTTTCAAACTAGGCCCTGGAAAGGCAGCTTCGTCGGTTAGAGCGCCAGAGAAGCCCGAAAATCCGAAAACCCGAAAATATACAGGAGGCGCTACAGCTTCGAGGACTACTCTCTGAAGGATAAGCAGGTAGAGGCATCCTTCAGTGCTTGGAGTGCTGGAGCTGTGTGGTAGAAGCCTAAAGGCCCCTGAAGCTGTAGCGCCTCTTGTTTGTTTTTGGGTTTTTGGATTTGTAGCGTATTACTCTCTAAAGTAAAAGCAGCTAGGAGCATCCTTCAACGCTCAGAGCGCTAGAGCTGTATGATAGAAGCCTAAAGGCCTCTGAAGCTGCATAGCCTCTTATTAGTTACGTATATTACTCTTAGATATATATATATAAGCAAGTCTTAGCGTATATATTAGTTAACCTTTATAGAGAGAGAAGCGAGGAATTAAGAAAGCTGCTTTATATAAAGCTTAGTAATTAAAATTAGAGAGATAGTATAACTTATAGTAATTAACTTAAATAGAGTAGTTAAGCGAGATAGTTAAATTAAGAGTAGTAATTACGTAATAGTTTAGTTAGGTTATAAAATAAAAGTAAAGAAGTATAAAATAAATAATAAAGTAAGATATTATAATAAGTCTTTTTAAATAAAGAGATAAGTTTATTATAATATAACTAATATAGAGTTAACTACTTATCTACTATAATAAATATAGAGTTAAACTAGAAACTACTATATCAAGCGAATAGTAAAGTAAGAAGAGAAGAGAGTTCTAGAGAAATAGAAGCTTATATATATAATTCTAGCTATATATAATTTGTCTCTAGTTTCTTTAGCTCTATAATAAATAGCTCTTAAGTTCTAGTATTACTATAAGAGAAGAATCGAATCTTATATTAGAGCTTATAATAAATACTAATAAATTAAATTATAAAAGCTATCTATATATAAGAAGATTCGATTATTCTTCTAAAGCTAGAGTTCTTACTAACTTATATACTATTACGAATTATATACTAGTATATAATAAATAAAGTCTAGACAGCGCTCTAATAGAATAAGTATATTAAAAGCTCTTATAGTAGATAAGATTATCTAGGTTAGCTAGGTAATCTAGAGATTTCTCTTATATAAAAATTATATAATATATATCGCTAGGTAATATAAATAATATATTAACTTTACTTATTAAGTTATATATAAAAACGTTATTATTTTAGATATATTATATAGTAAACTAGCTTTAAATTAAAAGTGTTCTATTGAATTTTATTCGAGAGAGAGCTAATTCTCTACTAGACGCTCTTAGTTAAGCTAAGGCTAGAAGAAGTATTCTAGTTATATAATTCTTATATAACTAGGAGATAGTAGAGGAAAGAAGGTAGATAGTATAATAGCTCTTTATAAATATACTAAAAGAAGTACTCGTAGAATAGTATTTATATTCGAGGAAAACTAAACTAAAGAGAGAAGAGAAGAGTTAGTATACTCTGTCTCTATTTATATATACTAAGCGAGACTTCGGTATAACCTCGGTCACGTGATCCAGTCGTATATAACTAGGACTGTTATAGATAGCTTTAAAAGTATAATAATATATAAGTAAAGAAAACCTAGGTTTAAGCTTAAAAGTAGAAAGAAGAAGTAGAGAGAATACTAGTTCTTTTATATTAGTATTCTCTTTATTACTACTATTTCTCTTTTATAAACCCTAGTTCTTTACTTATTAAGTTATATATATAAACGTTATTATTTTAGATATATTATATAGTAAACTAGCTTTGAATTAAAGGTATTTTATCGAATTTTATTTAAAAGAGAGCTAATTCTCTACTAAGTATAAGAAGAAAGCTTATACTACTATATAGTATAAAGAAAATAGTTATAAAGTAGAAATCCGAGTTTAGAACCTTTGATTAAGAATATACTTTTACTTAATAGTAAGAGTATAATACGTCTTAATAGTATCTGATTTCTATCTACTAAGTACTTTTACTTCTTTCTTAGATATTCTACTATTAATTACGTACTAAGCTATATCTCTTCTAAAAGAATAGCTTATATACATAGAAAAGATACTTACTAAATAGAGTTTTAATTATAACGTTTATAGTATAAATTATCTTATAAAAGACTTATTAACGCTTTTAAATAGTAGCGCCGACAGTGATTAAGAATCTAGGAAACAGAGATTTTTTAAAGCTTAAATAGAATAGATAGAAGTGTCTATTCTTACTTATAATAGCCAGCTATTGATAGAATTGCCGAGCCATCGGAATAGCTAAGAATACGTGCCGAGTATAGTACGGTACAGATGGTTACGGAATAGAATTACAGTATAGATTTGGTTTCGGAATTGTTAGAGCCGGATCGGTACGGACTTTTATTATTGTCCGGCCCTCTTATATATAGATGCTCTTACTCTCTCTTAAGGAAAGACTAATTTGGTCTTTTCCATCGTATCAGAGCCTAGTATTCGGATATATCATTCTATCGAACGCACTTCTATATACCTCTTTTGTAGTAGTATCCGTTTCGTGCTGTTATATTACTAGTATAATATCTACTAGTTAACTTAACGTTTTTAATTAATAGAGTTATTATTAAGAAAATATATAGTTCGGTTTAACTAGAGTATAGACGTAGCTAGCTCTTATTAGATATAGTATTATATGTAATAGCGTAGTTATATATATATAGACGTGAACTATAACCTTCTATACTCTTTAGTTAATATTATACTATTCTACTAGCTCTCTACCTTTGCTATACAGACTTACTATACTAGTTATACTAGGTATAGAGAGATCTACTTAATAGGTTATAAGCCCGGGTTCGCTTATAGTAGATATAACAGTTATAATAAACTTAAAGTTATATTAAGAACTCTAATAGACGTTATAGAAGAATATATATAAAGCTACGAAAGAGCACCTACGATACTAATAAGGCTGATAATAGCCTACTATTATAATATACGATCTATATAAAACACGAAGAGCTAAAAGAATAGCTATCTCTATTATAGCGCTGGTTCGTAACCTAGAAGAATATATGTAATAAGTACGTAACCTCGGTAATCACCTCGGTAATAAGGATATATAGATCTATAACGAGAGCTATTACGAGATCTTAGCTTCTTATAGCTATAACAAGAGCTATAGCGAGATCTTAGCTCCTTATAGCTTATACTTACTAAGCAACCTCTTTTCTCTAGGTATATAACCCGTGTTACTCTCGTAGATAGAACTATAGCTTTAAATTCTCGTATTTATATATATATACTCTTATACCTTTGTCTTTAGTTATAGATTATAATATTATTTAAAGCTTAATACTCTTTACTCTCTTATAAAGGATTATAATATCGTACGAATTCTACGTTTATAATAGCTAGAAGATCTTATACTTATAATAGTATAATTATAATATTCCTTCTTCGCCTATAACAGCCTCTCTTCTTATAAACGGATCTCTTAAGAATCTCTAAGTCTATAACAGTTTAATTATAACTTATCTCCTTAAAAGACACGTCTATAATAGCTTATATAACCTTTTTTATAAACCTTCTCTTCCTTTCTTCTTTTTTATAAATATAATATCTAAAGCTACTTATAGTAATAAAGGTAGAAAAGAGAAGACTTCTACTAGTCTAATAGCTAGTAAGACTTCTAGTAACTTATTAAGAACTAAACCTCTATAGATAGATAGTACTCTAGTCTCCTCTATAATAAGCAAGCCTCTTATAGACGAAAACGCTCGCTTACGAGCTAAAGTCGAGTCGCTATAAGCGCTTTTAGACTATAACACTCTATTATAGCTTATAACTAACCTAGACAACTCTCTTCCTAGCTGAGAGTTCTCGTAGTTACTCTAGGAAGACATAGCCGACTTCTTCTATTCTTGATATAGTTTCTCTAATAGCTCTGTCTATAAGTTCTAAGATAGTAAGAATCTTAAGAACGATACTTCTCTATTATATAAGACTTAGTAGATTATTCTAGTTAGTAAAATAAGAAAGAACGCTTTTAAAAACGAATAAGATAAACTTACGTTTATCTTTCTAACTACTTCTAAGGTAGTATAAAAGTATCTTAAGCTATAAATAGACTTTAGCTCTTCTACCTCGTTTATAGATACTACTAAGATACTTTAAACCTTATTTAGATTATCGTATATACGTGTAAGTTACTTGAGAATTGTCTAATAGTCCTAGCTTTGTATATATTTAGCTTAAGAGAGTTATAGGAAGACTATAGCTTAAACGTAAGAGTTAAGGTTAAGGTAAACGTAATAGAATTATACTATAACGTCTCTTATTACTATACTATTAACTCGTAGCTTTACTTAGATAGATAGAAGCTAAGTATCGAACTTCTATATTTAAATAGTAAATTTGTTTAGATCTAGAAGTAAGGCTTTTGGCTTAGCGGTTACTTTTATAGATAATCGAAGTAAGTGAATTTCGTCTTACTATAAGCTAATCTCGTTACGTTATAAGTCGATTTCGTTATACTAACGCTAGACTTCGGCTTATAACTTAGTAATAGCGGACTAAACTTAAAGAGGATCTATTATAAAGAGTAGAAAAGAAGAAAGAAGAAGGTTTTATAGAAATCGTAGAAGTGTTTATAGAAGTATTAGGTTCTTATATATAAGAGTATAGTAAATCGTAGGAATTAAAACATAAGATTAAGAACCTAGGACCTAGACGTAATCGTGAACTTAGACCTGGAATTACTTAGCCTTAACTAAGGGTCTTTTATAATATAATAGACGTGCTTTAGATAATAGACTTAGTATAAATAATACTCTATTCTTAGAACAAAAGACGAGGAGAGTAGAAGAGCTCGAAAGAACTAGGAACTAAATATAAGTCATCTACGCTAGTGCGTATACTAGTACTAGCGCGTATCTAAGCGAATATATAATATCTAGCAGCTCTTATAACTATAACTGTTATACTAAGTAAGTACTATAAAAGTACTAGTAGAGGCGTATATCTTATAAGAGAAGAGATTATTCTAAATATAAGACTCTTCCTCTTTAGTAAAATATTAGAGATATACGATATAGAAGTTAAAGCTGCCTTATATAGTCTAGAACTTACCCTAGACTTCTCTTTCTAAGCCTCGGCTATAAAGTACTAGATTTGTCTTAATAACCTTAAAGCTATACTATAGTTAACCTACTAATCCTATAGTATCTTATAAGAGACCTTTAATAAGGTATTCGACTTATTATAATTATATCTTAGAAAGATATAGATAAGATAGTACTCTAGCTATATAGGAATCTATAGTAATAAGATTATAGACAAAGCTATAAAGAAAGCGGCTTAATTAACCTCTTCTAATTCCTCTTCTCTACTCTATATAGCTACGTTTAAGAGAGAGATAAGAGAGATAGAGATAAAGCTTATAAACCAGCTCTAGTAGACGATACTCCTAGATCTTTATAAAGACCTAGGACTTACTTCCTAGCTCGGCTAATTATAGCTTAAACCAGATACGAAGACTTTATAGTATACTACCTTCGCTTCTTCTACTTAGACACGCTTCTTAAATTAGGGAATTATAAGTATAAAACAGCTAAAACCTAATTCTACCTACTCTTTTATAAGCTAGTAAATAATAAAGACCTAAGACTATTAGCTAAGGCTAAAAGAAACCCTTAACTTCTCTTTAGTCCTTACTACGAGGAACTCTTTAGTAAGGTCTACTCTAAGACTAAGTTCTATACTAAGATCTATTCTATAGAATAGCTTAACTCTCCTTTCTTTTTCTTTTTCTTTTATTTATATATCTCCTTTGTTTTTCCCTGATTCTAGAAACTAATTAAGGATAAGAGCTGTTCCAGAAGTGAGGCTTCTCTTTAAACTGTCTCTTGTAAATTAGCTCTCTCGTTTACACCCTCTATAGCCTAGGGCACCCCCCTAGCGTCATTTGCCCTCTTTTGGGACTCTTTCAGGACTTAGCCCACGCGAGCTATTCTCCGCTTGACGTTAAATAGTAATAAATAAATTAAATAAATATACAGGAGTTAATGACAGTGGTTGGCAAACAGACCAAGTACAAATAGACAACAACGAAAGTGCGAGAGTAGCAATGGGAGAAGATTGATGACCCTGCTGTTGAGAGAATCAGGTTTCTGCGGCCCATACCAGGTCCCAGTTGTTCGCTGAATCATACTTGTAATACCGCTTGTGGGTCTCGTCCCATGCCCAACCAGTTGGCCAGATTTTCTCGCAAAGAACCCACCCTTTCATCGAAATAGTGGCATTTTCCACAACCAGTTCCAGGGCCGTAATCTCTCCAGGATCTGTAACTGTGACCTGCTCTCCTTTAAGGGATAGTATGTCAAAAAGTGTACGGATGTCTCGCATGTCTGACTCGCGCTTATCACTTCTCTGGTAATAAGCTAGAAACTTTTGTCGTAAGAGCCAGCCAGTATTGAGCGTGTGGGTATTTCGTTGGTTGAGAGTGAGCATCATCCGCGTATTCGGAGCAAGATTGAGGTCGTAGTACATCCTTCGTTGGGGCTAAACCACCCAATCGAAAATCTCGATGGAGATCTCTACGGTTCCACCGTTCTGAGCCACCCTTACGAATGGCTTATTGACATAATCCTCGTATTTCTTAACAAAATATGACTTGGTTTGCTCATGAGTAGAGAGCAAACTTGATACACTCTCTGCCGTCAATGTTGATGTTGGTTGCACGATGAGGTCCAAGTCGTCTGTTTGTCGGGCTCTCCTGCCTTCAGCCTGTGCCAGGAGAGAAACAGCTGCACCACTAATAAATCCATATTTTTGGATACCGAGAGTTTCAAGTGCCCAGCCTACTGTGGCAGCCCCAGAAGCGATTGATTCTGGCGTCGGCTTTCCTACTTGGGGGCCTCCAGAGCCTGAAGCACTCTTAGAAGCAGAGGATGAGGAAGCATGACCCTTTCCTTTTGAGTGTCTGGATGACATGTTTTAGATTGGTAGCTAATAGCATAAAAGTTTACCTTGAGTACCCGGTTAGCGTTTGGATCCACAAATCATGGATTGAACGAAAGTCTCAAACACCTACAAGTTGTGAGCAAAATATGGTGGTGGTCAAAGCAGAAATATTGATCTCTTTAGAGTGAAACAAATTTAGCACAAGAGTTTGCGAGCTTCTCGGTAATCTAGCGTTTGAACTTTGTGGTAAAGCGGCAAAGAGGTGGTGTGAGTTTGGAGTATTGAAGTGCTGTAATGTTGTAGTGTTGTGAGAGAAGTTCATTATCCTGAGCGGTGGCTTCCTGCTTTATATGTTCTGCTTCTACATGGATTGGCAAAAGTGCTGACTGCTGGTGTGATTCTATTATGATTAAGTCTCAGGGGTTAGACAACTTGAGGCTAAATTAAAGTGCGTTGGAATTGAGTCTCATGGGAGCTCAAACACAACCTATCCAATAGAGACGATTCTTCTAGCAGAACAGGTAACGGTACGTTAGAGTTTTGGTAGGTCCTTGAGCATACAGTAGAAGCGCTCGGCAAAGTTGATGGACAAAATAAATGAGTCATTTTTAAATACACCTCAAACCCATCATATCCAATAGATAGTGTTTCTTAGGACGGACATCCCAAGATGAGACCAAAGTCCAACAAAGGTACGGGAGAGGCCATGGCATCAACTCGGTCAGTCAATCCCGAACTCCACTGTCAAGGGTTATCAGGAAGCAGTAGCGGTCCATTATCCGGGGGTATTAAGGAGCCATGGCATATCTAAGACCTTCTAGCTAGAATGACTCAATAATAGTTCCGCGGACCACCGCCAGTCTCATTGTCTCTAAAAATCACGTAGTAGGCCGCATTTGACCTCATGACCGACGCTCGATTCTTGGAATGTTGGTGACTTAGACGAAAAAAGGAGCTACATGTTGGTGACTTGTCCACCCGAGCGCGTAGGGACCAATAGTGGGGTACATCAAAAGCGTCCTTGCTTATTTTAGCCTCAGGCAATAATCCACCCAGCTAGCAGGGGTCCAGGGCAGAGCCTCCACGTTTCTGTCCAACTTCCCCACCCTACTACTCTTTATCCAAAGATATCGACATTCAAAAAACAGATCAACAACAGCACCTCTCTACCATTCTTCTCAGTGTCTTAGTATTTCAACTATCAATCATGGCGGAAAACAATCCTAATTTGCTAGGCTTGGACTTCGTGGCAAATGTACTCCAGCCGATTCAGTTGGTCGTATGGGGGGAGCTTGCTGCATCGTTTCTGGGCAGCCATGCTGTTCACACAGTAAGTGTCGGATGCTTCTCACTTCTCCCTTCATGTTGCCTTTTCTTGAACCTAACTTCTTCTCATAGTGCTATATGCTTGGAGTTGCTGATGGGGAGATGGAAATCGCTTCACAGAAGTTGCTTGCTGCTGGCTTTGTTCGTGAATCTTGGTCATACAGTTCAAGCGTGGATCCTGCTACTCGCATCAACGACGAAAGATACCACCTCATGCAGGCTCACTTACAACCCGCTTTCGAAAACTTTGATCGCAAAACCATGAGATTTCATTACCCTGATGCAACGAAGGGCGTCCAACAGACGATTTTGTTGCCGGCAAGCTATATTCGATTATGCATCACCAACCCATCGCAAGACGGCTATGCAGATCCTGCCACTTCTCTCTCACAGCCACCATTCTACGTTGAAGACAATTTACACTGGCCAAATGTTACAATGCTACTTCAAAGTTTTCTAATGGCTTATTTAGAGGAGGCAGCCTCGAACAGAGACGAGCTTCAGGCTGACTTTTTATGCTGGGGCATGACTTATTTGGCTAGAGAGCTGGAACTGCGGTACGATATTTTGGACTCATGTAGATACGCTTCGGTCAAGGAGCTCTTTGATAAGACTATCGAAAGGCATTCAGGTCGTCCTCGCCCTCAAAGACAGAAGTGGGGTAAGCCTAGGCAAAAGATTACGAATGATATGATTGCGGAATTTCAGTGAATTGACAAGGGCTCACGGGAAATGAGTTTAATAGTGGATGACTGTGAAATGAAGGGCTAGCTACTAGAACATCGTGATTTTCCTCTTTCAAATTCAAAGACTTCAGCTAAAAAAAACCCCCCTCGAAGCTCTTTGGGAATAATGTAATGTTTATTGATAGCAATTTACTTTGTCTGGGGTTCATCGACGTCTGATTCCCGTTTACCTTGCAGAACTGCGTGATCTGTAGCAAGATAGATGCTACCAATTTGCAGCAGACTATTTCCAAATGAATTGCCGTAATTGTCTCCCGAGTTTCAGGAGGGCGAAGACTCAACACCTGTACGTGGTGTCCTCTACGAACCTGGGATTGCGCATTAATTTGCAATTATCTCAGAGCCTAGATTGAGTTAAATCGAGTCGGAGTCGTGGTGTTGGGTGTGTTCCTGCGTGTGCGACTATATGGCGTGGGTTTGCAGATTGGACAACGACGACGATAAAACACACGAAACAGAGGCCCTTTTCGACTCGATCGACAAAATCCCCTTTACGCGCAAGGGCATATAACCTGTCTTCGCCAGACGCTACGTGGCTGCGAAGATATATCCTCTGGAGCATCGAAGCAGAGTTTTCACTCATACCCCACTTTTGCGCAAAACCTCGATTCTCAACTGCTCTCTTCTACTTCTTGCCTCCAACCTACCTCTCACCTACCTACCTACCTACCTACTATACGACTTACAAAACCTGTGTCTACCTACCTTTGGTTTCCATGCCCTCCGAAGGGCCCGTCAACCCTGGGACCCATATACGAGCTGTGACTAGTTAGGACTATATTGAAAACAAGAGAGCTACCTAGAAGAGGGGAAAACAGGGCTATAATGTAGGAGTCATTCATTCATAAGTGGAATTGGGAGTGTAGTATGCATAGCATGGCAGGATAGGTAGGACGAGCAGACAGGTAAGGCAGGCAGGTGTAGAAGGAGAGTCGTGGGTTTGAGGTTGTTAAGTAAAGGGATTTTGAGAGGGCTCAGATGCTATGCTTTTGATTTATGCGTTTCTTTCTTTTGTCTCATACGGAGTAAGACTCCTAACATCTATTAGAATATAGAGGACCCTGATTTTTGTATTTATCTCTAGAAATGCTTGGCCTAGGACTTAGTCCTACGGTCAGCCGTCCTACGATAGTTATTTACTTATATAGGATATTAAAAGGAATAAACAAACTGGAATAGTAAAAGAGTAACGTATAGAGTAGTGTCAGAAATCAGGTGATTTGGGGGCCAAATCTTGGTGCTTAATAAGCCCTTGGAACATATTTAGACTGTTTATCTGTATAGACAACTTAGACTCGAAATCATCGAATCCATTAATACATAGATTAAAACCATCACTTCCATCCCCTATTCTTGATAGGTTATAAGCCTAGATCATCTGTAATTGATACTATTGATCCTGTATCCTTATTTATTTAAAATCTGACGATTTAGATTACTTTCTAGATAAATCTACTAGAATTACTAATTCTATTAAAATAGTATTAACTTTAGCTACTCTATCCTTATCCTCTATTATAAATCCACTTTGTATAGTATCTACTATATCTTTAAAGCTTATTGTTAAAACTCGGTATACTACTGTACTTAGCACTAGCCTTATAGTGTTAAATCGGAACAACTATACCCTCTAGGAATTAACAATTAAAGGAGCACTCCGTAGTATCTGTAGACTTGCTATTATCGATAAAAGCGAAGACTATGCTATGTACGAAGTAGATCAAGTCCTCTACTAAGACTTTATCTCCTGGTATAACTGAACAGTGGTATACCTTACTAAGTTACTTAAAAGCGAGATCCTTGAAAAGCTTGAAGACAATAACCTTGAATAACTGGCTAAGATATAGAACTATCTAAAGAGATTCGATCTATTCTAAGATGTTATATTTGTTAATAGTATAAATGAGGAACTTAGAGCCTTATACTAGGATTATAATACTAAACGATTTAACGACTTTTATTAACAACTTTGTTAATACTATATGTTTCTTAAGAACTCTACTTCTCTAATAACCGACTAGAGTATAATAAACATTATACGAGTTGTTCTACTAAACATAGTTAATTAGCGGAATACTAAAAGAGATATTTGAGAAATCGGTATAGACGTTGATAAAGCTATAGATATCTATATCTAAATAGAATAAGACCTTAACTCTTAAGAATCCCGAATTCTACTTAAAACTTCCTCTGAACGAAATTCTATAGAATACAATCGTTAGTAGGGTCTGCTAGCTAAACCTGCTACTGGATAAGCAACGTATGTAAATATATAAGGAAACAGTTGTAGAGGAAGTAGTAGTACTAGAGAACGTAGACAAGGAAGAGGAAGAGGAAGAGGTCGTAGTAACCGTGGTAACCGAGGCAATCGGAGCCATTTGTACGTAAGAGGACAAGCTTAAAAGGAAGATATCTATAATTACTATTAGTGTAAGAGATACTAGAAGAGGGATTATAAGAACTTCTATAAAATCTAATAACGCCGGACGGCGAATGAAATAAGTTTCGACTCGAAGCTAAATAGCACTCTAGTAGCTAGTAAAGCGTATGAAATTGAAAACCCTTGAAACTATTATTATTCTTTGCCTAGTAAGAGTGCCTACTGTGGAACTATCGTGTTATCAACCTTGTAACTCTCTTAAAGCACTTAGCTTCTAGACTTAGAAGCAAATCGTCACTTTAGTTATAACATCTAAGACTTCCCTTAGCTAAAGAGATAGCACGAGCCTAGGAAAGTAGGTAATACTAGTAGTAAAACCTACGATACTATTAGTTATAGACCGATCTAAATCATAACTCTAAAAAGTGAACGTCTTTAGCTAAAAGACGTCTAGTACGTCCTAGACTTTACCTATAAGCTAATTAGTATACTAATCCTTATAAAAGAGAAACTGAAAGTCTACTTTAGAAAGGATTACTCTTAAATACTTAAGAATAGCAGAGTAGTACTTACTTCGCCTTATACAAATACACTCTACATAGTATAGAATACTAGTTAGATCTTTATAACTTTTACAAAGACAAAGGAAGAAAGCACCTAAATTAACGATATAAGAGAGAGTCTATAGGAATTAATATATCGCCGATTTCGATATATAAGCTATAAATCTCTTAAAGTACTAAAGAACTATTTAAGGAATTAGATAGCGCTTCCTACTACTAAAACACCTTATCGTCCTAGAGATTACGCTTGTAAAGTATGCCTAGCTAGTAAGCTCAAAGCTAAATACTATAAAACCACTGAATTAAGAATAGTAAGAAGAGGATTTAGGCTATATACTAATATCTTAGGAGAACTTCTATACTCGATCTATAGATATAGATACTTCTTATTTATTATAGACAACGCTACTCGTAACTCGTAGATTAGCTTTATAAAGTCAAAGGCTTAGGAAGACGTATAGCCTATACTTAAGGAGATTATAGCACTAGTAGAGACTAAGATAGGACAGAAGTATATACACTTTCGCTATAACTCTAGTCGTAGTAAGTTCGACGCTATAGTAAAGTAGATGTTTAAGAAGAAAGGGTATTAGATTAAGCCCTTACTACTATATAACTATTATCTAAATAGTATAATCGAGTATAAGATAGCTAAGATAAATAACCTAATAAGATCTATGATTTATTAGAGCAAATTACACTTTAGTATATAGTGTTTTATAGCCGAATATATATATTAGCTACTTAATAGACTACTAACCTTAACACTTCCTTTTACTTCCTCTAAGAGTTCTAGGAACTCGTTAGTTATAAAAGAGAGTTTAAAAGATAACTCGTCTAGTAAGAGTTTAGAAGATAACTCGTCTAGTAAGAGTTTAGAAGATAACTCGTTATATAAGAGTTTATAGAACTCGTTAGTTATAAAGGCTAAGACTCTATATAAAGCGTATACTAGCTATTAACTAGATGTCTCTAAAATACGAGTTTTTAGGTATACTGCGTAGCCTTAGAATCTAAAGACAACTCACCTATAGAAGTATAATCTAAGGCATCTTAAGCACTAGATATACGTAGGTATAAGTAGAAACAATATATATAAGTTATTTAACATACAAACGTACTAGTATTATAAATCAGTAGAGCCGCGATTTAACAAGTACAACTTTCTAAAGTTAGTACTAAAAGAGAAAGTCTTAAAGACTCTAACTCTACTAACGCTCTAGAGAAGAGCTGTCTAAACGACTACTTCGCCTATACTAAGGATAGTAGAAGTTTAAGAAGAAGTAGAAAGACCTGTTCCTAGTAGTAACTTATCTAAAAGGTCTATAACAAGTCTAAAGGATTTAACAATTACTAGTAATAATATACCTAAAAATACTACTACAAGTTAAGAAGACTTAGTAACTAATAGGGATAATACACTAGAGCTACTCTTCTAAGTCTACTAATCAAGATATAGCAGAATTTATAAGCTAAAGTATATCTTTAAAGACACGGCTACTGTATTATAAGCTTTAGATCTTAATATATTTAAGCTCTTAAATTCCGTTCTACTTACTCCTTTTAAAGAGGTAATACTTAAGAAGGCTATAGACAAGGATCCTAAGAATTAGATGCCGTTACTAAAGAAAGAGTTAACCTCTTTAAATAAGAATAGAGCCTATATTATTATATAGAGCAATCCTTAAGATAAGAGACTTCTTCTGACTAAATAGGTCTTAAAATATAAACTTAAAGTTAATAGTAAGATTATATATTATAAGTCTAGGCTAACTATAAGAGGCGATTACTAGGAATATAGAATCGACTATTTTAAGACGTTTACTATAGTTTTATAATATAACACCTTAAGAGCTATTCTTGTAAAAGCTACTACTAAAGACCTAGAGATTAAGTAACTAGATATTAATACTGCCTTTATCTACTCTAACCTTAAGGAAGATATATACTACTAATTCCTAGATTACTTCTATCTTATCTATCTAGAAACTCGGACTTGGCAAGGATTCCTAAAGCTTAAGAAGCTCTTATATAGCTTGAAATAAGCGCTATATAAATAGCTCTAGGAAGTTATTAAGAAGTTTGTAAAACTTAGCTTTAAGGTTTTAAAGAGTAATCTAAACCTCTTTATCAAAGATAACATGTCTATCCTTCTCTTTGTTAATAATATACTAATCGTAGAGAAGAAAGTAGATGTCGTATAAGTTAAATCCTAGATAATAAACAATGTAACAGCCTTCTACAAATATACTAAAAGAGATACTTATAGAATAGTACCTGTATTCGAAGAAAACTAAACTAAAGAGAGAAGAGGAGAGTTAGTACGCTCTGTCTCTATTTATATATACTAAGCGAGACTTCGGTAGAACCTCGGCACGTGATCCAGTCGTATGTGACTAGGACTGTTACACCACCCCCTCCTTCAACCGGGCCCTCTCTAACCAAGCCGCTTTGTCTTCCGTAGCTATAGAGTCGTTACTCTCTAATTCGCTGTAATTGTCTCTTCCTGCCTCGTACGCCTCTAGCTACAAAGGAAGAGCCTTTGGAGGCCCGTCAGCTATTAGATTTGCTAAATAGAATTCCTTTAACATATATAGCGAGTAGGCTACGTAGCGAGCTAGGTGCTAGTCAAGGTCCTCGTTATAGCCCTTCTACTTTAATCGGTAGTAAAGAGACTTCTATTACGTCTTACTTATAAGTACTTCCTTAACCTCCTATTCTTCTTCTTTGTCGACGATAATCGGTAGAGGTAGCGTACTTACTTATCTAGGCAGAGGATCGTCTAAAGCTTTGCGTAACTTCTCTAGTACGAAGACAGGATAGACTCTAATAGAGGATAGTAACTAGAGTCTAAAAGCAGAGCTAACTTCCTTAAGGATCTTAAAAGGTCTAGCTATCTAGTGGTCTAACTTCCAGCTAGGTCTTTGCGTATTCTAGTCCTTTATAGTAATAAAAACTATATTACCGACTCTAAAGTCTACTTCTCGTCTATGTCTATTTACGTCCCGTTCTTTCTTTTCTTAAGCTTTTACTATATTCGCTTAGCCGACGTCTAGTACTTCTTGAAAAGTCTTCGTAACTGTTGTAGCTTCTTCTTATAATAGCCTCTCTTATATAGTCGAGGGTTCAGGTATATACTAGTTAAAAGACGTTCTTAGTAAGTAGCCCTTTTGTAATTCGAACGAGGACATTCTAATAGTACTATAAGGTAGTATAAGCTAAGCGTGGTCTATTATTAGAAGTAGCTCTAACTAATTATTCTAGTAGTAATTTATATACAGCTATAAGCGCTAATCTAGGTACTGGTTTATAATTTCGGTTTATCCGTCTATCTAGGCGTGATTTACAGTCGAAAGTCGAAGCCGGACGCCGAGGATTCGTATAAATTCTCGCTAGAAGGCAGAGATAAACTAAGGGCCTCTGTTAGAGATAATACTCTCTAGGATTCTGTGATATCGTAATATATACTATAAGTATAGCCTAGTTATCTGCTTAGCCGTTACTTCCTTTTAGTATAGGATAGAGATAGATTGTTTAGATAATTAGTCGATAACTACAAATACGTTGTCAAAGCCGTACTTGTTAGCTAGAAAGGATTTAAAGTCTATTACTACGTGTTACTATATACGTAATAGGACTAGAAGTGGGTATAGATAACTAGGGGTCTTGTCTCTTAGTATATCCGCTCTTCGATATTTATAATAGTTATATACGTATTACGTAATATTAGACTTTATATTTCGCTAGATATATCTCGAGCAAAGGATCTAGTAGGTCTTGTCTCGTCTAGGGTAGGCTAGCAGTACTTAGTCGTGTACTTTATAGATTAGGTCTATCTATAAAGTATTAATATCTAGTACTATTAAGCAGCCTCGATAAAGCAGTAGGTCTTCCTCTAAGACGTACAGAGAGTCTTCGTCGTTCTCAGCCTATAATCGTAAAGCTTAAAGTGTCTTAGTATCCTTATTTGCTTTACAGATTCGTTTAGAGAGCGTAAGAGACTCTTAGAAGTGGTCGTCGTCGACTAGAGCCAGCGTAATAGAGCTTATTTCGACCCCGAGGTCTTTAAGTGTTTCTATATCGACTTATTCTTTCGTCAAGAGCGTACAGGTCTGGTATTATTCTTTTAGCTCCTTCTAAGTCTGTAACTCGTCTGTTTTTCGTATTAAAGCGTCCGCTTTTCTATTCTCTTTTCTAGAACGATATATTACTATAAAGTAGTATTCAGCTAAAGCTTCAGCCTATCTAGCTTAACGTATAGTAAGCTGCTTTATCGTTATAAAGTACTCGAGTGCTTTATAGTTAGTATAAATACGAACTTTCTTATATATGCTTTGTAATTCCGGTCTCTATTCTATAAGCGAGCGTACGATTACGAGTATCTCTTTATTATAAATCTCGTAATTATACTTAGCTAAGGACATAACCTTACTAAAGTAAGCTACTAGGTACTATTCGCTGTCTGCTTGCTGTTGTTGTAGTATCCTAGCGATTATCCTATCTAAGGCGTCTGTCTCGATTATCGTAGGAAGCTTTAGAGAGTAGTAGCGAAGGACTAGTACCGTCGTAAGACATTCTTTCAGCTTCTTAAAAGCGTCCTAGCAGCTTTTATCGAAGTTAAAGAGTACGTTGTCCTTTGTAAGACGTATAAGTGGTTTTATAATAATTCTATAATTCTATATAAACCTCTAGTAGAAGTTATAAAAGCCTAGAAAGCTCTAGACGCCTTTTACTATATCTGGTGCTTACTAATTCTAGACTACTATAACTTTTTCTAGATCTACTTTAATACTATTAGTTCTAATAATAAAGCTAAGGTATTTTGTCTTCTCGACGTTAAATTCGTATTTCTTAATATCTGCTTATAAGCTAGTATCTCGTAGTTGCTAGAGGACTTTTCGTATATGTTCCTTATACTCTAATATATTCAAAGAATAGATAAGGATGTCGTCTAAGTAAGTAGAGTAGAAATCGTCTAAATAGTTGAAAAGTACGTCGTTTATATACCGCTAGTACGTAGATAGTCTATTTATAAGTCTAAAGAGTAGAACCTTACACTTATACGTTCTATAACGTATATAAAAAGTAGTTAGTTCTTTAGAATTAGGATCTATTTATATACGATAGAAAGCTTAACGGATATCGAGTTTCGTAAAGATACGAGCTTAGCTAATACGGGCTAGCGTTTTATTAATAAGAGGAAGTAGATAGCGGTCTTTTTAAGTAAGGTTATTAAGCTTCTAGAAGTTAATATAAAAGTGTAATCTTCTGTCTACCTTCTTAATAAACAGTACTAGAGTAGTAAAAGAGGACTAGCTATACTCTATAAATCTCTTATAAAGGTTGTCTAAGATGTATTCCTTTATAGTAAGTAGCTCTTTAGTTAATATCTTATATAGTAGGGAATATCTAAGAGTATCTATTCCTTCTAGCTATATTTTATAGTTATAATATTAGTAAGATAGTAGAGTATCTAAAGCTTTCTTTAAGAATACGTCTATAAAATCTACGTACTTCTCTAGAACCTCTAGTATTACTATACGATCCTCTTCTCGTCTAGCTATAATACTGTTAATCTTATATAAGCTAGTAGTAAATATCTCGCTATCTTCCTAAAGTAAATAGTAGTATATTCCTACTATAGATATAGTAGAGATGTTGATTATTATAGAAGGTTCTTACTTTAGAAAGGGCTTTCGTCGATAGACTAGGGTAAGTACTTTCTTAGGTAATCCCTCGAGTTCCTGTTTTATAATCCGGTATTATACTTATATAGAAGACTAGTAGTTGCTTTCGCGAATCGTAGGTATATATTCCGGATATTCTATTATATAGAGTTCTAGAATAGATCGGCTATTCTATCTCTATAATTTATCTGTTTCTATTACAAGGTTATAAGCGTCTGTCTAATTCTAGTAAAAGAGTGTAGAGTCCTTAGAACGAATAGCTTCGCGCGAGAGAGAGGTAGGCTGCTAAGTAGAGAAGTAAGGCTTAAGTTCCTCTAACTAGAGTAACTTTCGATAAGTTACGTTGATATTAATATAAAAGTATTTAAAGAATTTTTAGCCGAGGATAACGTTGTATAATCCTAGGTCTAGTAGAATAAAGGGTATGTTAAAGAATTTACAGCTATCTAATACGTAATTAGAGAGGAGGTAGTAAGTAGCTTCTCTGCTAATCTCTCTATTATATCCGCGAATCTTTATAGATATAGGAAGTCTTTTTATTTTAAGGTTATAGAACTTCGCTAAGTCGTAGCCGAATTAGGCGTCTATAAAAGAGAATACATTTGCTCCTAGGTTACTAAAAGCAGTAGTTTATATACTTTATCTATTAATTATTATTATACTAGGTAAAGTAAACGCTTTTCTACTAACTAATAACTGTAGATTAATCTTAGAGAGATTAATCCTATATTTATCTAAGGTAGAGTCTTCTTTTAGGTGTATTTGTTTCCCGACTTAGATCTAGCTTCTTCTTCTTTCTCTAGCTTGCTTAAGTCTACCTTCTTATAAACTCTTAGCTGTAGGCAGGACTTGATATAATAGTCGACTTCTCTATAGTTATAACATATATTAGTAGAGGGGTAAATGCTAGCTACGCGAGTAGGAATTTCTAGAGAACGTGTAGCTATAGCTGTATTTATAGCTATAGTAGGTAGATACTTGCTTATACGCTTTCTAGTCTTTTCTTCTATAATGTCTCGTAGGTCGTTGTCGACGCTACTAGCAAGAGTGTAAAAGAGGTCTATGTCTTCCTTAGCTTAAAGTCTAATAACTGTAAAGGCTTATTAGAGGTTAATAGTTAACTTGTTAAAAAGGTTGTTAATTCTATCTTACTTTAGAGCCCTAGACTTGTCTACTAGCTTCTAGAACTTTACTTAAAACTCGTAGAACGTCTTTCGAGCTATTCGTAGCTCTTAGTACTTCTTATAAGCCTTGTTACAAACGTATAAACTAACTATAATATTACGGAGGTAAGCTAGCATCTCGTTATAAGTAGTAAATCAGTTATTAGCATCGAACTTATATTTTAGGTAAATATAATCACGTGCTTAGCTAGTAGTGGCGCGATATACTAGATTTATCTTTGTCTCTTTAGATTCGAAGTAGTCGGTATTAATATATAGCTTTGCTATAATTTCAGTCTCCTAGGTATCGTATATAATCTGGTCGTCTTCTATTATAAACGTACGTGGATTCTCTACTTTACTAGTCTTCTTAGAAGACTAGGCAGCAGGAGTAGATTAGGTAACCTTTTCAGCTTTAAGCTCTATAGAGGTGTATTTACAGCGTACGTATATTTCTACTACTTAAGAGGTAGATCTAGTATTAACTTCAAGGTAGTAGACCTTATCCGTAAGAGTAGTTATCGTCTAAAGGATTTATTATAAGACATCGTCGACTATAAGAGGAGGAGGTAACTTAGACTTTGCTACTATAGAAGAGCTAGCAGTAGCCTTGCTAGTAGGTGGAGGTGGTAGTACTATAGCTTAGGAAGAGGTCTTAGTCTTTCGAGAGCTAATGTTAATAATAGGTGGCAAAGGTAAAGGTAAAGGTAGAGGCTCTTTATCCGATTACTTATTAAGCTAGCTAAGAGAGGAGCGTCGTAACTTATTACCGCGTACGAAGGGATTTACTATAAGGTGAATATATATGTTTTCGTTCGTCAGTTTTAGGATATTTATATGCCTTCCTAGGCGAGAGTATAAGTTTAGTTTTAGTATAACGGCCCTCTATAAATATACTAAAAGAGATACTTATAGAATAGTACCTGTATTCGAAGAAAACTAAACTAAAGAGAGAAGAGGAGAGTTAGTACGCTCTGTCTCTATTTATGTACACTAAGCGAGACTTCGGTAGAACCTCGGCACGTGATCCAGTCGTATGTGACTGGGACTGTTATAAACAATACTAAATAGAGAGTAAATAAGATAGAGGATTAAGATAGTAATACTAAGATGTTTATAGGATTTAAGATTAGAAGAGATCGAGTAAATTAGTTAATTACTATATTATAAGGAGCTTATATATAGTAATTGCTTATAAGACTTTCTATAGATAAGTGTAATCCCGTTTCTACGTCTTTCGTACCTAGAACGGTACTTAAACCACGACTTAAAGACGAGGAAGTTATATATAAAGAATTAAAGTTATACTAGTAAATCGTTAGATATAACAAACCTAATCTGCTAGCCCTCTGGTAGTTATCCTTACCTGTAGTATATACAGGTGTAGCGGATAATCAGAGAAGTAAGAGGTGGTTTAATTGAAGATCTAAAGCTACAGAAGAGAAGAGAAGGAAAGAGGAGACTTCTAGAGGTCCTATAATATAGAGATAGCCAAGGAATCGATAAGTTATAGGAATGTCGATCCGTTTGTAGAAATGGTTCCTAGCCTAGGTAGGAATGGTTCTAGGCCAGGCCAGGAATAGCAGGCTTTGCGGACGCCGGCGAGCAGCCGTACGCGAGTCACGTGCTCGGCGGTGGCCAGGTCCGTAACATTAGAAGTGTAATATATCTCTTAAACGGTACAAGGTTCGATATTATATATACTATAGGCCAGCTTATAAAGTATATAGCAAACCTGACAAAAGAACATCTCTAATATATAAAACACCTTATATAGTATCTTAAAGGATCGATTGACGATAGTATTATATATAGAGGATAAGGAAGACAAATAGCAACTTAAGGCTTTGATATATATACTTAAGGAGTTTACGATCTAAGCAACTTTGCACTTTATAGTAATACTACCTAGGCTACTAAAGACGATCGTAAGTCGTTTAGTAGCTAGGCAGTAACTCGATATAGAGGAACAGTCTCTTAGGCTGCTTAAAGGCAAAAGTATATAGCTTTAAGCACTATAGATTTAGAGATATCAGCTGTAAGTAAAGGAGTAAGAGAAGCAGCGTAGCTTGAGAAGCTATAGGAGGATCTAGAGGAGATATTTAAAACACTCTTACTT
Organism: Calycina herbarum; assembly: GCA_001414485.1. Taxonomy (NCBI): domain Eukaryota; kingdom Fungi; phylum Ascomycota; class Leotiomycetes; order Helotiales; family Pezizellaceae; genus Calycina; species Calycina herbarum. The sequence goes on along the minus strand of LLEY01000198.1, from coordinate 16,448 downwards.
TACTACGATAATAAAGCTGCTATATAACTTTGCGAAGATACTAAGTTTTATCAAAGATCTAAGTATATTAAGACTAAACACCTATATATACGAAACGACATAGTATAAAGGAATCGCCTCAAAGTTCTTAAAATATCAGGAAAGGACTAACCTGCCGATATCCTTACTAAACAACTTATAAAGGATACGTTTAATATATATTATTAAACGCTTAGGATGAAAAAGAAGAATTAAGTACTCTTATACCGTGGTACAAGTATAAGATACTTTGTAGAGCTGCTGAACTTCCAAAGAGGAGACGTAGGTACTACAACTGTACTAGCAGTTGTTACGGGAGTTAAGGAGGCTTAAGAGATTAACTTTGTAAACTTGGCAGAAACAACAATTTGTAGAGGCTTGGCAAGTAGGAATAGCTTCATTTTAACAAGTGGGATCAAGAGCTTATTACGTATGGGGGAGTGTTAGAAATCAGGTAATTTGGGGGCTAAATCTTGGTGCTTAATAAGCCCTTGGAACATATTTAGACTGTTTGTCTGTATAGACAACTTAGACTCGAAATCATCGAATCTATTAATACATAGATCAAAACCATCACTTCTATCCCCTATTCTTGACAAGTAGGCTATAGAGTAGGCTACAGAGTACGTAATTAGATCGGCACAGGGTAGGTTAGTGTAACGAAGCTCAAACTAACTAAACAAAGGTGACTAAGCCTCGATGGTTGGTATGCAGATAAGAAGTACAGATGCGCCGGTGTGTTCACTTGGAAGTGAACTCGTTACTTATATCAAAGATGTCAAACAATATAATAAGATTGATAACTAAAGTTGAGTACGAAGCTCCTATCTAATGGTAGACGTGCCAGTCTTATATAGAACCTTCGTCCCTTCTAGGTAGACAGGATCGCCTGTCGTTCTAGTCGACTAGGTGATCCCTTATATCACGTGACCCCTAACGTACTTCTAACAGTGAGATCCTGGAATCCCTAAATGCCTTTGTATTACGGATTCTCTCCTGTGTTACCTTCTATTTCCTAGACGTTGTACCTTGTCCTGTTAGAGCGCCGTCTGGACTACTTACCACGTAACGCGTGATTCGCGACACTATCCCCTTCTTAGCCTAGCGTGTCCCTACGCTTAAGTACAGACTAAGAAAAATATCGTTAAGAGGCCAGCGGCCTCTTCTTGTTCTTATCATGCCACCCCCTAATAACAAGAAGCGCACTGAACGTCAAACTCTTGGAAATTATATCGAACAACACAGTAACGAGATGTCTCCTTATACCTGCTACGAAAAATCCCTTGACTTGGCTAGCAAGCCTTGTCGATACATCGCTATCTATGGCGATTAATATTCTCGTTGTTCTGCCTATGCTAGGCAGGGCAAATCCTACGATTATCGCGAACGAAACCGAATGCCTTTACTCTTAGACTGGGCTTCTATTGAAAAACAGAAAGCTTATCTTGATACCTAAGAGGAAGAGGCGATGTGTTCTATAGTGTTCCGCTATACGAGAAATTACGTAAATAGACGTCTATTTACGCAATTTCCATCTATTTAGATAATAGACTAAGTAATTCCGCGATTATTTTTACTAGTCTATTTGGTGAATTAGACTAAGAAAAATATAGTAAATTTGAACTTCTAAATATAAAAATAAAGCTATTCCTAGCTTACTTTTTTAGCTTACGACTAGCCCCTGGTCTTACTCTACCTCTACCCCTCTTTTTACCCCTCTTTTAAGCTAGCTTCTTTTGAGGAGGTAGACGTGCTGTCTTTTTTACTCTCTTTACTCTAGCTACTTCTTCCGCCTCTTTAGCCTCTCTATTACTTATAATTACTTTAATAGGCTTATTATCACTTATTCTCGCTCTCTTTCGCCTACGCCCTGCTCTTTATATCCTAGAGAGTGCTCCACGTCTATTAGTTAGTTACTACGCTACGCCTAGCTTAACCTTAGGCTGCTTTTTATATATTAGATCTTATAAAGAGGGGTATATACTAGAGAGGTTAGAGATTTTCTCTATTAAGCTCGTAGTACTAATATCTCCTACTTAAAAGTCTATGCTCGTACGTTAATTAGTAGCTGCTAGGATAATAATTGTTAACTTAGTAGAATATATAAGTCGGTTCAGTCTTTAGCTGAAGTTATAAGAGGATAAGAAGTATAACTACAGCTTCTTTTGTAAAAACTTCAGCTGTTTTAAGAGTGTTTTTTACTAGTATTCTCTCTCTTACTTGCTTATTCTTTATAGAAACTCGTTTCTCTATCTTAGAAAGTATTAGAGCTTTAGTCTCTAGAGCTATATTAGTATCTAATACTTCTTCTTCTTCGGGCCTACTAAGAAGTTAGTAAAAGAGAGGTAAAAAGAGAGGTAAAAAGAGAGATAAAAAGAGAGATAAGATATACGTATATAGGCTAAGTACTAGAAAGCTAGTAAGGCTTTCTACTAAACCAGGTCTTAAAAGAAGTAATATAAGCTAGGAGTATAGTAGTAGATATAAGGTTAATAACTTCTTAAAGTTCCGGAAGTAGTAAAACCTACTCCTAGAGGCTACTAGCTCGGTCTATATAGAACGTAGAGAGATAAGCTTTAAATATACTATTTACCTTCTCTATACTTCTCTAGGTTTAAGAGTAATAGACTATAACGAAACTCAAACGAACTAAACAAAGGTAACTAAGTCTCGAAGGTTAGTATATAGGTAAGAAGTATAGATACGATAGGTTGTTTACTTAGAAGTAAACTCGTTACTTATATTAAAGATATTAAACAAGATAATAAGATTAATAACTAAAGTTAAGTACGAAGCTCTTATCTAATAGTAGACGTGCTAGTTATATATAGAACCCTTCGTACTACCTAGATCTCTATATAGCCTAGGATCCCTAGATCTCTATAGATCCTCTTTAGGATTTAATAAGATCTATTACCTAACTTCTAATAGTTATCTAATAGTAAGATCTTAGAATACTTAAATACCTCTATACTACTGATTCTCTTCTATATTACCTTTCTATTTCCTAGATATTATACCTTGTTCTATTAGAGCGCTGTCTAGACTACTTACTACGTATAACGTGATTCGTAACATAGATACGACTACGAATCTATGTAATAGGTAGATTTCGTAACTCGTATAGTACTATAAGCTCTCTCTTAAACTTAGTATCGTTGTTATAATAGAATTTATAAGAGGAACTGTTGTTCGAGATCTAGTAAGCTATAAAATAATTAGTTTTTATTAAGTTAAAGTAAGATAAGAATATACTAATAGCCTTAGTAATAGTCTTACTCTTCTTATTCTTTAGAGCGTATAGCTATACGTATCTTAAGAAGTAATCTTTAATCTAGAGAATCTACTTAAAGCTCTATAATTCGTTATATCAAGAGAAGAAGAGTAGATTAGGTTAAGAAGTAAAGTCTATAAGATCTATATAGACTCTATTAAGGTAATAGCGTAAGGTGATTAGCTAGATAATAGTCGGTTTATAAGAAGCTCTTATAAGAGCGTAGTATATATATCTTTTAAGAATAAACTCTACGTCTTTCTACGAGATCTTATAATATAACTCGGTATAGTATATATAAGTCTTGTTTATACCTAAGTTTATTAGTTAATTAAATAAGAATAAGTAGAGTTAGATACTTACTAGTATACTTTAGTCTACGATATACTCTAGTAATAAGATTAAAAGCGTTATAGGTATAAACTATATATCTCTTTAGGTAATCCGTTCTATAAACCGATTCGAGTTAACGATATACTTGGTTATTATTAAGTATATACTCTTTAAGAGCTTTATACTTTACTATAGATTACCTTACTCTTTCCACTATCGAGAGACCTTAAGAGACTACTTGCTTTGGGTTTTTTAGCTAATTATAATACTCGAATCGCTTATAAGAAGTAAGATATCTCTTATTAGAAGAGGCTTTAAAATAGTCGTTAAATTCTTACTTAGCTAAAGTACTAAAAGAGGTGATATTTAGCGGTTCAGAGCTCTTAGAGAGGAATAGAGAGGCGAACCGAACCTCTTAAGATAAAGAGTAAGAGTTGTTAACGTCTATAATAGCGGGGTAAAAGAGAGGTAAAGATAGAATAGAAATATAAGGTTATACTTTAGTTCTTTAAGAAAAAGAAAGAGATAACTAGTTAACTATATAGAACAACTCCTAGTAGTAAGATAAGAGAGAAAGAGAAGTGCTATTCTCCTAGCTTCTCTAACCTCTCTCTTTTTAACTAACCTACCTTGTTTTACCTACTTTTTATCTATTAATATACTTCTAAAACCTTAGTAAATATAAAGAAAGTTAAATATTACTACCGAGTATCTATTCTCTATACTAATCTTATATCTAAGTTTTGAAAAAGTTTTAACTATTCTTTATTAGACAGCTTTAAAAGAGAGGTTAGAAGTAATAAGAACGAGTTTAAAAGAAGTAGATTTAATTAAAATCGCGGTATTAGACATCCGATTTAGCTTATCTATTAGTTTACGTAATCCGGAATTTATTATCTAAATAGATTAGTCTATTTACGTAATACCTTATATAGAGGAACACTATAGAATAGATAGCGAAAATCCTCTAGCTTCGATAATAAAAACGTCTTCTTCTTAAAAGAGAAAAGAAGATAATAGCGGCTAGTCTTAGTTCTCTTAACGTACTAGATACTACTAAAGATTTAGAAAAGAAAGAAAAGGAGAAATAAAAGGAAAAGAAGTATAGAGAAGAAGAGGCTACTAAGCTAGCTGCTCTTCTTACTTCTAACCCCGCTTTCGACTTAGATCTTAACCCGGCCTTTCTTAAGTTCTTTTCTCTTAAATACGAGATATAGGTAACCCTAGGTTTTAGTAGTAGAACTCCTGAAGTTTCTCTAAGTACTAGTTAATATTTTTCCTAGGTTTCTAAGTATTCTTCGAGTATAGATAATCTAACTATTTAATTAAGTACTTAACTTATTCTCTAATAAGTCTATAGTTAAGAATTCTCTTAACTTTATACTTAGTATTTAGGTTTACTAGTTGAATTTCTATAAGTAGAGCTAGTAGCGCTTCTAGTAGTACTAGTTTAAGTAGAGATATATAGAATACTAGGTATATATTTATTATCTATAGTAGTACTAATTTATAATTCAAAGGTTCTCTAACTCGTTTAATTTTAAATAGTCTAAGTTTCTTATAGTCTAGTTTATTACTTAGTCTTTTAGTATTTATGTTTTTTTATACTAAGTAGACTTTGTCTCTCTCTTTTAATATTAGCTCTTAACTACGTTATTTATTATAGTAGTATATATTACGTTCTACTATAAACTATAAGTCCTCTATAAGTTCCTTATATAGCTCTTTGATTTTTAAGACCTGAATTCGAGTAAGTTGATTATTATTTATCGAAGATAATAGTTCTTAATATACTACTAATTTATATCTAAAGTTAGTATAGAATAGTATAATAAGTATTATTTCTATTATTAAACTATTATAAGTAAACTATATTAAAGGTAAGAGTTTAACCTAGTTGTTTTACTAGTAGTTTATATAATATCGAAGATATACTTTAACTACTTAATTTATATATTTATTTCCTCTATTTATCTAGAGGTAAAAAGCTGTTAATAGCTTCCTCTTCGTACCTAACCTCTTAGTAAGAGCTGTCTAGAACTTTAAAGTAAAGAGTTTATCTCTGTTAAATAGTATTTCTTCTAGTAGTCTATGTCTTAAGACTACTTTCTTAAGAAATATAAATACTAATTCCTTAGCTATACTTAACTCTATATATAGTACTAGAATTATATACTTTATAAGTTATTCTATAATAACTAGGATTAAATTATATTTAACTTCTATTATTAGATTCTTAGATTTTAGTAGCTTAATAATAAAATCCTAGGATATCGACTTCTAAGGTATTTATAGTATTAGAGTAGTACCTATCTATCTATATAGTATATAGTAGAAAGTCTTATTCCAGGTATAGGTATTATACTCTACTATTACTCTATTACACGGTGTAACGGTTAGAAGAGTGCTGTTTTCTAAGGGGTTAGACCGCTGCTTTTAGAGGTCTACTAACTAGCTTTTAGATAGTCTCGCACCTCTTCCCTTTAATCTAAGTATACCTAGCACTGTACTTCTCGTCTATAACCTACTTATTTAATTTCCGTTATAATAGTTATTACTGTAATTACGTCCTCTACTATCCACTGCTCTAGCGAGGTACTATAGAGCTAGGAGAAGCTCTGTTCTAAACAGTCTTTACTATGTTAACTAACTTTATTATTAAGATGTCTATAAGAACGGCTATCGCCTCTCGCGGATTCCCTCTTATACTTATTACTCTACTGTCGAGGTTTCTTACTTTCTTAACTACCTTTCTATCTTCTACTCTCTCTCCTCGCCTTCCTTAGTCGATTGCTACTAATTATTACACTCTTTAACCTGTCACTGACTATATTTACGACTATTATATAGCTTGTTTATTATGCCTTATATCTTAATACCCTAGTAATACGACGAGGAAGGTTACTAGTCTAGTAACGATAAGACGTATAGCATAGCTAATACCGAGGTAGACAGCTTATTTAATAGCTGCGACGATAAGCCTAACGTTACTAAATTTTCTAACTGTGACAAACCTAATCTACTAGCCCTCTAGTAGTTATCCTTACCTGTAGTATACACAGGTGTAGCGGATAATCAGAGAAGTAAGAGGTGGTTTAATTAAAGATCTAAAGCTATAGAAGAGAAGAGAAGGAAAGAGGAGACTTCTAGAGGTCCTATAATATAGAGATAGCTAAGGAATCGATAAGTTATAGGAATATCGATCCGTTTATAGAAATGGTTCCTAGCCTAGGTAGGAATAGTTCTAGGCTAGGCTAGGAATAGCAGGCTTTACGGACGCTGGCGAGCAGCCGTACGCGAGTCACGTGCTCGGCGGTGGCTAGGTCCGTAACATTACCCCTCTCTTTAAGTAGAGCTCGCCTGCGAGCTCTAAACCTACTACTCTATAGGTAATTTATCCTCGTTCTTATAATATTCTAGCTCGTCTATACTATCTTTCTAGCTTTATAACTATTCTACTAAGTACCTAGAAGGCCCTGGGAGAGAAGGATTTAGAGTGTAAAACTCTTAAAGCTTATATAGGCAGCTTATAAAGTTAGAAGCTAGGTACTAGGCCGAGTCTGGCTTGCTTTATACCTATTAAACCTGGTATTATAATTTTCTATAATAGCCTCTAGAGGCTAGTACTTGGTCTATATCCTATTCGTTATACCTATTAACTATAATAGGCAGTCCTGGTTCCTATAGCTAGCCTAGTAGCGGATTGTTAGAAGCTTTATAAAGCTTATTTATAGAGATTATAGGCTATATTTTAATTATTAGAGGTAGGTCGACCTAGAAAGCGTTTCTAACCTTTTCTAGGACTGTATATAGACTAGCTATCTGCTGGTCGAGCTTATAGCTTAGGCAGTCTATATTCTACGTCTTTGTTAATATATAGACCTTATTACCTATAGCAAAGTCTACTGGTCGCCGGTGCTTGTTTACTTGCTTACGCTAGTGTTCCTAAGCAGCCTCGATTCTCTTATAGGCGGTTTCCTAGGCGCTGTGTATACAGGTTGCGTACGTAACTGCTTCGTCTTATGAAAGCTGTTTATAGACGCTTATTAGCTCTTCTAGGCTCTAGCGGACCTAATCAAAGCTGGTACGTAGCACGTAACTAAGCTCGATTTATATAGGCAGAAGAGTCGTCGAGTCCTAGAGAAGTATAGCTTAAGCGTAGTCTATAATCGGTATTAGTTTAGACTAGTTATCCTAATAGTAGTTTATAAACGAGCGAAGGCGTTAGTTAATCTACTAGTTTATATTCTTAGTTTAACCGTCGGTTTATATATATACAGCTATAAATAGCTTAATCTTAGTCTCTAGGATCTAGTTAAACTCTTACTAGAACTCTAAGACGAATTACAGACCACGGTTAGAGATAATAGTATCTAACAGTCTATAATAGCGCTATACGCAGCCGAGGTAGATCTATATAGTCTTTTTTACGTCTATAGTCTTTAGGTAAGAGATAGAGACAGATCTCTTACTTAGCTAGTAGATAAAGATAATAATTATATCTATCCTAGACTTATTAGAAGGGAATTCCGTAAAATTAACTAATATATATTACTATAAGCGATCTAGGATAGGCAAGGGGTTAAGGAGTCTAGGGGAGCGGTCTCGTAGCACGTGAGAGCGACGGTAGGTCTAGTAGTTATAGACGAATCTTTATATATCTGAACAAAGGTGCGGCTAGTAGTAGCGGTCTATAACTAGCTTTAGAGTCTTAGATTGTCTAGGGTAGGCTACCGAGACTTGATTATAAACCTCGCTTAGTAAGTATACTTTGAGATCGTCGTCCTCGGGTAGGATAAGCCGTTCTTAGTATAGTAGAAGGCCGTTATAGGTTGTCTAGCTAGGGCGTTCGTCTGTAGCGTACTAGCGAAGAGCGTTAAGGTCTATACTCGTACGATTAGCCTATAGGATATCGTTAATTAAGTTATATAGTCCGTCGGCTACTCTAATAGATGTAATATCTACAGAAGGGTCTAAGTCTAGGTCTATAATAATCCGCGAGTCGAGATTCTCAGGCTATAAGAGGACTTATATACGAGTAGATATCTTTATTACTATTTAACTATCTACTTCTTAGTCCCGGCAAGTAAGAGAATCCGCTTAATTCTAGCTACTAGGCTTATAAGTACGTAGGAAGTTAAATCGAGAGAGGGTTTTAGCCTAGCGAGCTTATCGGCCAGATAAGGCTTTAGTTGTTATAAAGTACTTAAGAGCTTTATAGTCTAAAACGACCTGTACCTAGTATAGAGACCCTTTAAGCTTAGGTCTCCAGGCTTCTAGAGAACGTACAATAGCTAGCATCTCTTTATTATAAATCAGGTAGTTAATCTTAGCAGGTATTATTATCTTAGAGAAGTAAGCTACAGAGTACTACTCTTAACTCGGCTATAACTAAAGGAGTATACTACTAAAGACGCCGTTAGAGGAATCGGTCTTAACTATAGACTTATATTACAGATTAAAGTATATAAGATGAGGTATATTAATAAGCTAGGCCTTCAGCTTAGAGAAGGCGTCCTAATAAGCAGGTGTCTACTAAAACGGCTAGTCTTTACAAGTTAGAGCTGTTAACAGGCGTATAACTCGTCTATAGTTAAGAATAAACTTCTAGTAGAAGTTATAAAAGCTAAGAAAGGACTAAACACTATAGACTATAATAGAGCGTTCCTAGTTATAGATCGTTTCTATCTTTTCTAGGTCTACTTCAATCCTGTTAGTACTTATATAAAAGCCTAGATACTTCGTATAAGTAACGTTAAACTTAGATTTCTTAATATTAGCTTATAAGCCAGCTTTATAAAGCTATAAAAGAACCTTATAGACGTGTTTCTAATAGTCTAGCTTATTCTTAAAGTAAATAAGAATATCGTTAAAGTAGATAGTATAAAAGTCGTCTAAATAGTCGAAGAGTACGTCGTTTATAAACCGTTAATATATTACAAGTCTGTTAGTTAATCTAAAAGGTATAACTTTATACTTATAAGCTCTATAACAGGTCTAGAACGTTATTAGTTCCTTAGACTCAAGGTTAATCCAAATCTAGTAAAAAGCTTATCGTATATCTAGCTTTATAAAGATACGAGCCTTACCTAGATAAGTAAGAGTTTCGTCGATTAATAGAAGAGAATACTAGTTCTTATAAGTTAAGTTATTCAGCTTATAGTAATTAATATAGAACCGTAGAAAGCTATTAGACTTCTTAACAAAGAGAATCAGAGCTATAAAGAGAGCTTAGCTAGCCTTAATAAAACCTTTATAAAGGTTCTTAACAAGGTATTATTTTATAGCTTAGAGCTCGTCTATTAACTGGTGGTAGAGAGGGCTATAAGATAAGTCGTCTACGTTTCTGTTTATAAGTTCGATCTTATAGTTATACAGCCGACGAGGGAGAAGAGTATCGGACATAGCTTTGAAGAAAACGTCTATAAGATTCTAATAGGCTCTAAAGAGGCTTTCTTAGACCTGTAAGTCGTCTTTTTAATCTATAAGCTTTTTTTCTATTAAGTAATCGATCTTATAAAGAAAGGTAGTAAAGGCCGTAGCTTTAGTATCTTATAGGTTACGACGATATATAGTAGCACTAATAATAGTAATGTCTACCGGTAACAGGTCGAGGCGTATATGTTTCAGGCACGCTATAGAGGCTTTACGAATATCTAAACCTATAAGAGCGCGGTTTATATTTTATAAGTTGTTTTAGCGGTCCTAGTACTCGCTATAACGTACGGCTAGAGGTGTAGTAGGCGGGCGCGCTAGGATCCGAGGGACTAGCAGCTCGTCGACAAGGCTTATAAATAGTTATAGGTCTTCCTAGTATTTATATACAACCTGTTCTTCTAGGGCCTGATCGCGGCGATCCGTGTTAGCTTAGTAATCTAGGTTTAAGAGCCGAGTCTATAAGATCCTAGGATCTAGAAGGCGTAGCTAGACAAGGTTAGGAGAAGGAGAGAGATCCGTAGGCTATATAAGTCGTCGCTAGCAGGGGTTAAGTTATATGTTAAGCTAGTTAAACTATATACGCCTAAGAATAAGGTCCTAATAGCTAGTATCAAAGAGGACTATAGGAACGTTATACTGTTATAGCCGTCTATATATAAGTAAAGAATAATATAGCGGTCTACGGACTGTCGACTCTGTCTATCAAAGCCGCGAACTATAATAGGAGTAGGGAGAGTATAAATAGTTAAAGGGAAGAAGCGAGCTAGCCCCTAAGCGAACTTTATACTAATAAGTATAAAGCCGTTTACTCTAGTATCAGCTAGAGCAGAGGTTTTAAATCTATATCTATTATAGACTAAGTTATAAGAGACCGTGAACTGTTTTCCTCTAAGTAGCTGACTTAGATCGATAGCTAACTAGCTAGGACCTTAGTAAAGCAAGCTTAGAGGGGAGACTTTCCCTAGACTTGGTCGTTTTCCGACTGTTCTAAGTCGGACGTAGGCTCCGTAAGCTTATTAACGTCTATAATAGGCTTAGAGTTCTTAGAGCATTCGCGGGCATAGTGCCTAGTCCTCTTACACTTAAAGCAGGCGTCGTCCGGTTCCTTACAGGTAGGCGTTGGTTTACGTAATAGTCTATAAAGGCGGGGGGCCGGGGCAGGGGAGGTTATATAGAACGTAGTTTAAGTAGTAGTAAAAGTTCTAGCTAGGCGGGAGGTAGTAGTAGCAGTTATAGGCCGGGGGATGAGATAAGCGGTCCGTAAGTTACTTCTACGGAGCTGAAGTCTTCGTAAGTTCTTATTAACAAGTCGACACTTGTTTACTAGGGCTATACTTATAAGCAGGACGTCTAAGAATAATAAGACAGACTGTTATAGAGGTAGCGTAAGCTTGTTATATAAGTCGGGCTGTAAGTCGTCTGTCGAGATCTGTCTAGTGCTTATAAGATATAAGAAGCGAGTATAGAAGGTTACGAAAGTCTCGTTATCTCTTATAACGAGCCAGCGGAATTCGATATAGGCGTCCTACGCTTTAAACGGGTTCTCTAAGATATTTATAAGATATATAATCATTTCTTTTATAGACTAAAACAGCTTAGGTCTCTTCTAGTAACAGGGTACGAGATACTTCTAAGTAATATCAGCTATATAGTTAAAAACGTAAGCTATCTTTGCTTCCTCTAGCTTAAACATAGAGGCGTTAATAAGGAACTTATTCTTAATCTAGATCTTCTAGTTATTAAAGATTAGAGATAAGCTATCTATTAAGGGCTTAGTATCTTTAAGCTTAACTGTAAACGACCTGTATTATCTAGTTTCGGATAGGGTATTCTCTTATAGAGGGGTATAGACGTTGTCTAGTTGTTCTTATAGTAGGCGGACCTGTTTTAGAGCTATAGCGAGCTATTAAGCGTCTGTAGGCTAGTCGGCAGACATCGTTGTAGACGACTCAGTTGTAAGAACAGAGGGTATAGATAGAAGAGCCCTAGGCTCTTATACGCGGTAGTGGGCGCGGGTACGCGGGGCTGTATAAGGCGCCGGTAGTATCTATAGGCAGTCTATATAGACTGTAGGTGTCGTGTTAGAATCGCAACGGATATTCTAATCCTTCTTAGGAGTAGTAGTAAATAGAGAGAAGAAGAGAGCTTTAGATAATATAATAAACCTAATCTACTAGCCCTCTAGTAGTTATCCTTACCTATAGTATATATAGGTGTAGTAGATAATTAGAGAAGTAAGAGGTAGTTTAATTAAAGATCTAAAGCTATAGAAGAGAAGAGAAGGAAAGAGGAGACTTCTAGAGGTCCTATAATATAGAGATAGCTAAGGAATCGATAAGTTATAGGAATGTCGATTCGTTTGTAGAAATGGTTCCTAGCCTAGGTAGGAATGGTTCTAGGCCAGGCTAGGAATAGTAGGCTTTGCAGACGCCGGCGAGCAGCCGTACGCGAGTCACGTGCTCGGCGGTGGCCAGGTCCGTAACACTAACTCTATAAGCGTGGCAGATAAGCCTAACAGCGATATAGAAGACGATGCCTTACTTTTCAAGAACGAAGTCTAGTACTCTCTAGAATACTATCTTACCACAGTAGTAAAGCTCGATATACGGCGGCTCCGGTCACGTCGGTATAGTTCTAAGACCTAAGATCGGCTTAATATTACGAATTATATATAAGCACGTAATAAGTGAAGACTAGGCGGCGCTCTAATAGGTTAAGTACTATTATAGTCTTATAGTAAATAGGGATTAGCTAGAAGAATTAAGCGATCTAGGGATTTCCTTTAGTTACTAATTACGTAATAGACCTCTAAAGATCTGAGAGAGATCTAAAGAGATCTATAGGTTCTTAAGAGATTTAATAGTTAGAATAAAAAACAAAGGTTCTATATAATACTAGTATATCTACTATTAGATAAAAGCTTTATACTTAATTATAATTATTATTCTTATTATCTCGTTTAATATCTTTAATATAGTAATAAGTTTACCTCTAAGTAAATATAACGTGGTTTATTAGAACCTGGCGTATATTAGAACCTAGCGCACTTTTCCTATCTTCCCTACTTTATTATTTTAATACACGTTATCTTAACAACCACTAATAGAAATTCAAACTTAAGAAGCTCGAATCATCTTAGCTATCGAGGCTATCCGATCATCTAAAAAGCTTAGTTGTCGGGCTACTATAAAAATCTATAAAGTCCCTGAAACTAGCCTTCGCCGTAGAATAAACAGCCAACTTCCCCTCCTAGAACGACGGCTAGCAAATATCAAATTAACTCAACTCGAGGAGGAAGTGATTCTTTAGAACATACTTGACTTGGATTCTAGAGGGTTTGCACCCCGGCTAGCTGGTATAGAAGATATAGCAAATTATATCCTCGAATCGTAGAGAGAGAAACGCGTTAGCAAGCTTTAGGTATATCGATTTATACAACGATAACTAGAGTTAAAGACGCGTTTTAATTGCGTTTACGACTTCTAAAGGGCCTTATACGAAGATCCTAACCTAATTAGCGCGTGGTTCCGACTTATACAAAATATAAGAGCGAAATATAGCGTTTTAGATTGCGATTTCTATAACTTCGACGAAATAGGCTTTATAATAGGTATAATTTACCCTGTAATAGTTGTTACACGTATAGATCGACGTGGCAGAGGTAAGGCAGTTTAGCTAGGCAATCGGGAATAGGCTATAGCAATTGCTTATATTAATAGCAAGGGTTAAGATGTCCCTCTATTTTTGGTCGTCTAAGAGAAGAATCATCTTACGAATTAGTATATAGACGGCGGCCTCCTACACGACTAGGTTATTAAACCGACAAGTAATAGATAGACAAACAACGAGACGGGTCTAGAATAGCTAAAACACTTCGATAAACATACTACTAGTCATATAAAGGGTCTATATCGAATACTAGTGTTAGATAGGCATAAGAGTTATAAATCGGCCGAATTTCAAGAGTATTACAAAGCATATAACATTATAACTCTTAGACTACCTCCTCACTTATCCTATATAACCTAACCACTTAATGTTAGATACTTTAGTATATTAAAGCAGGCGTATAGTCGGTAGATTAAGACGTTTATCAAAGCTTATATCAACTATATTACGAAGGTGGAGTTCTTTTTAGCTTTTATAGCAGTATATAAAGAATTAATAACGGTCTAGAACGCTTAAGCTAGATTCCGTAGAGCTGGCCTAGTACCTTTTAACCTATAAGTAGTACTTTCAAAGCTTGACGTAAGGTTACAGACTCCAACTCCCCTAAGACCCTCTACTGCCAATTCCAATACTTGGATCTCCTAGACTCCCTCAAACCCTACTAAAGCGCTCTTATAATCGACTCTTGTTCAGAAACGGATTGCCTATCACCAGGGGAGCTCGCCGACTCTACTATTTAAGACAGTTGCTATATTAGCAAAAGGTACAGAGCGAATAGCCTATGAGATAACCTTATTATCTGCTAAAGTACGTACCCTTCGAGCAGCGAATAAAGCCTTAAGCAAACGCCGTAGAGCTAAAAAGACTCGTGTATATCAAGGGGGGGCACTTACAGTAGAGGATGTCTAAGATCTTTTAACTCAAAAGGACGTTAACGAGCAAGTACGACGCGACTTACGTGTAGAGGGGGGTAATAAGAAGGAGAGGCAATCGTCTAGACAGCGTTATAGCACTTACGGAAAAGCTGGTCATAATACACGAACTTGTTAAATAGATGTAGATATGTCTAATTCTTCGGATTCTAAGTAGTTATAGTTAATTTAATATGTTGTAGTTAATTTATTAATATTCAAAGTTAAATGCCAAGGAAAAGTGCGCCAGGTCCTGATATACGCCAGGTCCTGATAAACCACGTTATATATAATTTAATACTTCTTTAACTAATAATCTTTAAACTACTTATCTTAGTTAGTTAGTTAGTAGTTTTATTATACTTTAAGTACTTAAGCTTAGAAGTATTATATTATATTAATATCTAAATAATACTAGATTAATAAGAATAAAGATATACTAACTATTATTAATACTATTCTTAATAAAGGAATTAAGATACTATCTCTTAACTAATATAAAAGAGGATTAGTAATACTTAGATAGTTCTTAATAAAATCTAAGATATATATTAGATTTTATATAGATAAATTTAAGAATAAAATAAAATAAGTCTTATTTATAGTTATCTATCTCTTAGAATATACTTATAACTAGATTAAACTCTATCTTAATAAATACTAGATAAAGAATATAAGTAGAATACTAAATAATAATATATCTACTATTATATAAGAATACTTCTCTATAGTTAGAGGACTAGAGAAGAGAATAAAGTAAGTATTTAAGAATATTAATAGAAAGAAGAAAGCTAAGCTATAACTTAGAGGCCTTTACTAAACTATATTAGCTATATACTATTATATAGAATTCTAGTAAATTATAGTATAACTTAATTATAAAGACATAGCTTTAAAATATATATTCTATATAGAGCTTAAAGACTATATTAAAAATAAGCTTATAATAGAAGATAAAGATAATAATCTTATTAAACTTATTAACTTAGTAATCTAAATTAATAATTAAGTATATAAGCTTAAGATAGAAAAGAAAGAGAATTATAGCTACTAGTAGAGGCTAGTAAAGAATCGCTATAGAGATCTTATAAAACTTAATATAGCTACTTATAAACTCTTTAGATAGAAGAAGAGTAGGTCTTAAAAGAAGAACTTCTAGAGAGAAGGCCTTTCTTAGAAAGAATAAACTAGATACTATAAGTAGAACTTATATTACTTATATAGCCTTTCTAGCTATAGAGTAAACAAGTATAGTAAGAAGGGGTTATATTAGCCTAGGAAAGAAAAAGGATAGATTAATACTACTATTTAAAAAGAAGTAGTTTTACTTAAAATATATAAACTATCTAATATAGAGCTTAAGACTTAAGAGTATAGTACTTAAGTAGAGAAGGAACTAGATATTCTCTTTAAGTAATATTATAATATATACTTAGAATCTAAATATACTCTACTATTATAATAGAAATCTAAAACTTCTAGTTCTAATATAACGTTTAATATTTAAAATAAGTAGAGTAGTAAACTATAAGTAGAGGATTTATAGGTATTTATTAGAACCTATATATATAGGAATAAATAGGTAAATATAAAGAATAAGAGACTAAACTTTTAGTCTCTATATTCTACTAAGAGATCTAATCTAATACCTCTTTATAAGTATATAGTTATTACTAATATAGAAAGCTATGTTTAGTTTAAAGAATATAACTTTATAAGTATTATAAAAGAAATAAAGAAACTAGATTAAGTAGAGAACTATACTCCTATACTACTACTAAACTCTTATCTAGTATTAGAAGAAG
>LLEY01000197.1:0-104508 GCA_001414485.1 Calycina herbarum | reverse complement strand
GGGGGGGGGGGGGTGCATAATTCAGATAATTCTCCAGAGAAAAAGATTGCCATCTGGAGTGGATGAGCATCATGAAGCAAAATGTGGGGTGGGGCGGGGAAGGATCTGGCGGGGTGGATAATTGATTTCCAGAAGCATTGACAGTGCCTCGGAAGGATCACAGTTTCCTTTTTATATGATACTTTCGGGAAGGTGTTCAATGGTTCATTCATGTGTGATGGGGTGGTTTATGGGGGGGTGGGGAACCAGTGATTCATCGTTGCGACAGTTCTTTTTTTCTGGACCTCTCCCTTGTACAGTAGCCTCTGGTTGCCACAGACAAATATATGGTGGGGGTTAAATCATTTGCTCGCTCGGGGTTGCATCAAATGAAATGAACAATTCAGATTTTACCAAGTACCAAAATTGCCCAAAACAGATTCAAACATTTTCCCGCTGAATTGCACGCCAGAAAAAAAGACAGGCTGTAACGAGTAAGCTGTCCAACGCACCCCAACCCTGTCTGATTACCAAAAATTTCAAAAAGATTAAAAATCAATTTGTGTTTGCTGGTTGGGATGTTTTGGGGATGTTTTGGACCTTGCAGATAGATTTGAGATGTTGTCTTTCCCTCTCGGGTCGAGGGGGTGGTGTGTACAGTATCATTTTTCAGCCAGCGGGACCTTCCTTGCTGGCGGTAAGTATGTATTTCATTTTATTTTATTACCGTAACTTGTACTTGGGATGAAACAAGGGCGAGTCTTTTTTTTTTCTTTTTTGCCTTCCCTTCCCTTTCCCCCTGGGATTTTCTTCGTTGGGTTGGTGTGGATTGGATTGGATTGGATTTGGTGGCTTGATCTTGATTTGCTTTGCTGTGCTGTCTGACTAGGCTGGATTGGTCTTGTGGTGTTGGGTTCAGCGTTCAGCGTTCATCGGCCTTGTGGGAGGTTTGTATTGTCACCTGTCAAGCAACCAAGTTATCCTGAAGGCTCGAGTAATAAGGTCCTATGTCTTGGAGATCTTTTGGGATGGGGTTGTAGAGAAGGGAGGTGGAAGGGGTGTTTGTTGTTGATGGTACAATCGTAAAAACTTGCAACCCTTAGTGAAGTCTTTTTTTATACTATCTGAGGTAGGTGAGAGATGAGAAGCTTTCTTTCTGCGTTACTGCACACCTACCTACATACCCCTCTTCAAAAAGATCAACACAAGAAATTCTAAGAGTTGAATGTGTAGAGACGTCAGGGAGGCACCACTGAATGTCTCGCAGAAAAGGGGATTTTGCTGTCTTGGTTTTTCCCTGGGTTTGGATGACTTTCTGAGGTGACAGAGGGGGTGGATGGAGAGGCAGGCTCTGGATGTGTTTTGCGAGGAATTGTTCCTAGGGCGTTCAGGGGTTGTTGGGAGGTTTAGATAAGAACCTAAGAGTTCGTTTACTGGTGCTTTTGTGTCCCATGGGAGTGTGTTTTCTCTGCTGTGGTGCTTCTTTGGGTGGGTTTGTCGTTTGTTGAATATTTGCGGGATGTACTTGGAGAGATCTGGGTAGGAATTTATTCATGATATTTCCGGGGGTCGGTTGTGGTTTATGTCTTTTGAATTGTGTGAGGTGGAATTCAGATATGTGAGAGAATTTGGGAGACTGAATTTCTTAAATCTTCCACGCGAGATGATCGCGACTATTTTGTGGGTCACCTATAAGTAGCTGAACTTTTTTATAAGGTGTTCTTATATGATATGGATATGAGTATTAGTAGGTAGCCAAACAATAGTCACTTGAAATAACCTGAGCTAATTTCAGGTACTCTATAAATAGCTTAACTGCTTTTATAAGATGATTTTATAAGATGTAAGTATTAGGTACTATATAAATAGCCACCCTCACTCTTTATTCTTTTCATTCCAGCTCTATTACTAGCTCTTGAATTATAGACTTAAGATCGTAGATATTATATTATAGAATTAATACTTTATAGATAAGAATAGATTTCATTCAACGAGCGACCTGATCACCTTTAGACTCTTCTTCTAAAAATACAGATACGAAATTAATATTCTATAAAAAAAGGTTAAAAGCCAAGTGAGTAAACTAGTCTAGTATAGCGCTGAATTTAATCACACTACTACTCCCTCTCTAAAACCCCAGGGTAAAAACTCCTGTTTACTAGTTATTATTCATACTTAGAGTAATATTCTCTTTTCCGAGAAATTATACTTCTCTATCTATAGTATTTTAAATGTGCTACACTCTAAAAACGACTAAATTACAAGAAAACGTAAATTATAAAGTATTACTTTTAGATAGAAAATAGAGTAATAATCTTATATTATTCCTCTCTTGTTCTTACTTTTACTCTTATATTGATAGCTATTATCTAGTTACTCTTATATTCTAAATATAATACTATATTATATTATACTCTTAATCTCGTACTCTTAATTATTATATTCTCTTCGTACTATTATAACTATTTTATTAAAAGCAGAAGAAGAAGAAGAAGAAGAAGAAGAAAAGAAGAAGGCTAGAGAAGGTTAGAAAGAGTAGAGATAGTAAACAATTAAAAGTACGTTATAATATAACTCTCTAGCCTCTTTAAGAAAGGGCTAGATATTAAGCGAGAAGTAAACATATTTCCCCGCCTATTTCTCTATCTACACTCCCCTTTTCTTTCAACTTACTTAAGGAAGGATACAAATAGGGAGAAGGAATAAGAGTACGAGGATAAGAGAGAAGAGATAGTAATAGGAATACGTAGTAAAATTAGGCTATTTTAAGTAGTAGCTTAAAAGATTTCCAAGTATATTTTAACCTTTTTTTTACGATTTACGATTTGCGATTTATAATTTAGTTATTATTGGAGTTTAGTGTATTCAGGACGCTGTACTATCTAAAGACTTTTGTTTCTAGATAGAAGAGGAGAGTCGATTGCTTTTCATCGAACACTATCTTGGTTCTTAGAGTAATTAAGAGTGTTTTTTCTAGTTTTATTTGTCATATTTCTACAAAGAATTATTCACGCTCGAAGATTTAATAGTTTCAACTCTAGCCTCGATACTTCCAGTATCGAATAGAAAGAGAAGGCTAGAAAAAAAAAGCAGGCGAGGGAGAAGAAAAAGCGTAAAAGAAACAAGAAGAGAAACCAAGATTTTTTAAAAAAACACCGTCTCGGTTAATTTACAAGGAGAAAGAGAGACAGGATTCCACTACAAAACTAGAATTTCTAGAACCTATCCCGCTTCCTTTTCTTTTCTGTACCAAAAGCTAAAGGCTATTTAGAAATTCCTTGTTTCTTTTTGCTCTCCAAGTAATCTACAAATTTGAAGATCTACTTAGATAAGAGCAGAGAGAGCAAAAAGTCTTGACTTGTCTATTCTCAGACCTTGGGACATATATGCGATAAACCGAAAGATTCATCAGCCTAGGAAACGAGTGCAGGATATTCAGGGATAATATATCTTCCAACATCTCATTATGGACTTGGAAACGAGCTCCTTTTTTTGAGAGCTTAGTAGGCTTTTATCCCTTCTAGGTTGAATATCGATACTTCAGACGTGTGTGTAAATACAGTGAGTTGCAAATTAAGCTTCCTTTTTAACACTTTTTTTTTATAAACCGTGCTTTTTTCTTGCTAGGTTTTTTCCTTATTTATTTTAGAAAACAGAAAACTAAAGTACCTTTTAAGATATAAGACCTAGCTAGAAAGAACTACTATATCTTCTTATACCTCCTCTCTATCTATTACTATATCTAAGCAAGTATAATAAGAATAAACTTAGTAATAGTTAATTCTTAGAAAACCCCTTTTCGTAAGAAAATTTTCACACCCATGTAAAGTTGAGTAGTCTCTGCTAAGACCTTATAAAAATTTAAATATATATAAAAGTATCTGTTTTCTTCCTAAAAAGTTTATAGAGTAAGAAAGGGGGTATAAAGCTCTTATTAGCTGTTCTTTAGGATATAATAACATACGTTATTAAGTAAAGAGAGAAAGAGTGTCTAGGAAATAAGAAATTTTCTAAAAACGCACGGTTTATAAAATATCGTTAAAAGGGAAGCTTAATTCGCAACCCACTGTAAGTACTTTTCAAAAGACATCAACCTCATCGTAGTACTTGCGCATGTACAAGAGAGCCTAAATCACTTATTTCTGGACAAGCTCGAGGCTTTGAAGTAGTGATATCAAACCTGGATGGGCTTCCTTCTTTCCTTCTCTCATTTCCCAAAAGGTGTAGGGATTCATTCGTAACTAACTAAGAGTAGAATATACATACACAAGCCTCTTCTTTCCTACCCTCCACATGTTCAACGAGACTAAGAAACCATCAACTTTTAATTTCCACTCCTTTTCTAGAATGGCCATTGAAATTACAGAAGGAAGAATGCACCATGGGGTCTTGGATCGTCAGTTCATAAACCTTACTACCTCACGCCTACAACGAATGAGTAATCATACGAGAAAGTCTAGGAATATGAGGCTCCTGACTTCTCGAGTTTGCCTCGTGACATTCAATACTCGGAATTTCATGTCAGTGCATCAACTTTACTACTCTAAGTCTACAACCAAAGTGTCCTTGTACCAGTCAGTAAGTCAAGTCTCCGAGAAGTGTGTTTCTCTGAATTTGCTTCGCAGACTAGGATTGATTAGGTACGCCATGGTAACCACTTTTCGCACTCGATGTGAAGTATGAGTTCTAAAGCCCACAGTGGTACTTTCAGAATCCCTGCAGCCTCTGGTTTCTCTCCTTCAAACTATTATTAAACGCTCTTCCAAGATTTCGAGAAGAGATATGGAAGTGTTTAACGAAGTGTCGGAGAGATAGAGAGAAAATCAATAGAAAGTTCACCATCAACACCATCAATTATTCAACATCAATATCGTCACACTCACAATTAAAACCACAACCACAATCACAGCCAAGCCCACAATCACCCACCAAAAAACCACAAACCATCAACACAATCATATACAATCTCATAGCCACCGATCAAAAAAACCAATCACAAGTAAAAGAGAACCTCATATTACAAGTATAGATACAAAAAAGCCAAGCCAAACAAAAAAAAAAAAAACAAAAAAAAAACAAGATTTCATATGCAAGGTAATCCCACAACCCGAATTTCACTATCCCATCCCCTTCCCTTTCCCAGGAAACTCCAAATGTGTTATGTTATGATTCCCCCAACGCCAGAACAACAATGCATACATACCATCATCTATCTTCCTTCATGTACTGTACTGCCCCACATCTCTTCCTCGACGCGATTCCCAGGAAAGCCAGGCCTCCCGTTCTCATTGCATCCGACTTCAGTCATCCCCTGGTCAACAAGATAGGCGGCAGCGGTAAAAGGACATTTATACAAGTTTCCAGCGACTTCTCGCTCATAATGGTGGCGTTATTCTTTATTTAGATCAGATCCAGAGAGAAGGAAAAATGGACAGTCCTCTACACCGCGTTGCTCGATCCACCTCCACCACTCGACGGTCCCTCGCCAGTACCCCCTGGGTCATCCGGAGGCCCTTTCCCATTATCATCCCCTCTTCGTTTCCACCATTTCATCTTCCAAAACCCACCTATTGCTTCCTGAGGCTGAGAAGTAGGTCTTCTCTTGAGACTTCTAGACGTAGGTCTTGCTGTAAAACCGGGGAATCCAGCGGAACGTCTCCTTCGTTTTCTATTGAAGGATGGGCTTCTGAGGAGGGAGGTACTTTCATTTGGTTCTTGGTCGGTTTGATGGTCGGTTTGTCTTCGAAGAGGAGGGAGAAGATTGGAGGACGAGCGTCGTTGGACGGGGGATGTGGGTTTGCTGTCGTCGTCTTGAAGCTCGCCCCAGATCTCGTCCGCTTCTGTAAGTCGGACTGTTTTCCGGACGTTTCGTGTAGCTCCTAGGACTGTGTCAAGTTTGGTCGTTGGGGTCATTGGTTCCCCGCTTAGTAGGGCTCGGTGCTGAAAGCCTATGGCAGCTTCTTCGTCTGCTGTGGTATCATCTGAGTATTCCTCGTTGTCTGTATCTTCGACAAATCCGAGGCCTGGAGCAAGAGCACTTTGAGCCACTGCCGGCTGAGTTTGTTCGTCAGATAGACGCCAGGACAGAGCGAGTACTCCAGAAAGGAGAATCGCAGTCCCCAAAGCTATCAATCCGGCGTGGAGGGCGGGCAATCGGTCGATTTGCTCAAAGTAGATCAAACCATCCAGAATGGCTATAATGTTGTAAATGCAAAAGACGAGCGGGTATAATACGCTCGTTGAAACTAACTTCAACCCTCGGTGGAGGAAGTATAGTTGAGTGAGGGCCAATGTGACAAGCCCCAAGAGTATGGCCCATGATTGCCATCTATTGAACTGATTGACGTGATCTATAATTGTCCGAACCAGCAATTCCACCGCAGATTTGGCTACCAGTAACGAATGCGCGGACAATATCCCACTTATACACCCATATGCCAGACCCTTCCACAGTCGAATTCGAGGGCTCCCGGATATACTTGAGAAGTTGGACAAGCACCCCGCGATGACAATAATCGCAATAACCAAAATCGCTTGGAATATCATCCACAACACAAACGTTTTCCGGCCGAGTAACACCAACAACTGATCCAATGTATGTGGCGGTTCCGGTATTGCTCCAAAGATTGCTATCAAAGCTGCCCCACTCGATACCAATATCGTCCCCCCCAAAGACCATCTTGTAAAAGGCTCTCCCAAAATCAAGGTGGCGCATATCGAGTTGAAGACCAATCCAGACGCCTGCAACGTCGACAAGACTGGCAATGGTAATGTGGTTATCTGTATGGTGCTTCCAACGAGATTCGATATAATGAACATGCCCATTCCGAGCTGCCATCGCCTCCTTCTATGGGGCGGTCGTCGAACATCGTGGGGTCCTTTCTCGTCTTCGAGGATGTGGGATTTGCGTTGGAGGGTTAGGCCCAGGCTTTGAACGCTCGTGGAAATCAGGCCAACGAGAATGCCCAGCTGTTCTTCGAGTTAGCATTCCCATCCAAAAGGGAGGGGAAAGTGGAAATGCGATGCGATGCGGGTTGGGGAATTCTCGAGGGTGGCAGAGAAGGTCTTGATGCATGTCATATCATAGTTTCTTGGGGGATTGGCCTTACAGCTATGCTTCCTCCTGGCGATAAGACGCCGAGGTTTCCCATCACGCAGTCGCAGTTTCGCAGTCAGTCATTTCATTTGATTGCTTCGTCAAAGATGGTGTAACGTGGGCTGAAGATGGGGTTTGCGGTTTGAATAGGGAGACGCCTTTCGTTTTTGTGTAAGGGCAGATTATCGGCCTTCACACACCGTCATGAATGCCAAGTCTCCTCAACTCTGCCCATGCGAGAGAAATGACGAGTGAGGGTGACACTTTTTGAGGCCTTTGGAATAAAACATTCACCGGTTTTGTTCAGAGTAACCTAGAGGGAACCCCTCCTTCTCGGAAGATCATGCGCACATATCAGTTCTCCCTATTTAATTACTTGAATCATATTCATGTACTACTGGTGATCGCGTGGGAGTCTAAAGCAGAACCAGCACCAGCCTGCGCTAGTCAAGAAAACCAGCTTCGGATTCGAGTTCAAAGGGAGTACTCCCCTCGGAATTTTGAAAACACGTCGAGATTATATCTAGAAACTAGTGCGACCATTTTAGTAACCCCTTTACAAATCTTGAAGTGACTATCAAGTGCCGCTGCCACACCAAGAAGAGATGCCTCTGGCGTGAAGGACTTTAACCTTGTATTTCAGGTTGAGAGACCTCGGTTGGCCTTTGAGTAAAGAGCTCGATGAGAAACAATTTATAAGCTCGAACTTTTATAACCTTTTGTATACAGTCCTTATAATTCCTGTCACTTACATAATTCCTCTTACTCATACACCTCGGCGACAAGAATTCCCAATTGGTACAAGACGTTTGATATCCGTTTTACACAACACCTTCTGAACTCGATTCTTAGCAATCCCAGGGTTCATGAAGCAAAGAGATATGAGCGAATCCACTCAGATGACCAACCAACCGCTGGCTTTGCTCCCAACTCAAGGTCTGTCAGCCCTTTTTTAATGAATGTATAGATGAGGCGAACGAGGCGTTGTTCCGTTGAAAGCACTCCGGATTGTTGGAATCCTTCTCGCCTGCATGTTGATGAAACACGAACACCACACAAGTTGAAGGTGTGTGGCTGCAATGTTGCATACGATTATACGTATACCTTCACCAATGAAATTCCACCTCTTCCGTATCACAGAATGTCGACTGGAATTGGAACTTTCATCCTTTGGAAGAAATCTTACGAAAGCTGACTCTAGATATCCTTCCAAATGTCTTCATGGCAGGTGACGGCAGATCCGGTGTCCGGATGTCGCAGAAATCCAGAGTCCAGAGTCATCGGCGGACGGGTCTCGGTTTTGAGAAAGTCCCGAGTGGGAAAGAGTCTGCATTGAACCAATTTTCAACAATTCGGATATAATTGTGGATGCTCTCGACGGTTGTGTTCTCTTTTACTTCGTAGATCCGAGTGCGCGGAGGTTCGTCGGTTATTTTTGCGGAATTTATAAAAGAGAATGGATGAAGCATTGAAGTCCAATTCCCTTTGGGTTTTCCATGCTGTTCATCCGTACTTTCGTATTTCGACCAGAAACTGGGTATGAGCCAACCAAGTTGAAAAGCCAAGACGTCAGTTATATGCAGGCGGTCCAAATCTGGCAGGGCAATGGTGGTTTAATTTCCATGTGCCCCTCAAAAACAAACCTTCTGGGCGAGTCTTGGGAAAAAAAGGGGAGAATCGTCGTTTATTCTCCCACCGCCGTAACCGGCGGCCGTAGTAGAGGCCTATTTTGGAGTGCAATGCAGAGCAGAACGTATTGCTCAGCCTCGGAGTTTGAGGTTTACAACCTGTTGCTCTCTTCTCTCTGCCACGCGAAAACCACATCGCCGGTACTGGGGTGCTGTACTTGTATGCGACATGAAATCACCTCTCACCAATTCCCCGCGGTGTCTTGCTTAAACTCCGTAACGCAAATCTACTCGTATAACCCGTGCGTGTTACATGTTTACAGAGATAGTCTGAGTAATAGTGAGGAAAAGTGCTATGAGTGAGCCTGTGTCACCGTCATCACCTGTGCGAGGGAGAGTGGAGGGCGAGTCTGTGCTGTGAGTTTGTTACTGTAGTTGCCCTGTTACAGACCTATTTCAGGGTTATTTGATATGAATGTTGGCCCCTCTCCCTGGTTTGGGGATCTCTGGCAGGCATTTGCTACCTTCATTAGTGCAAAATAGGTACAATTCAGGGTTGACCCGAGGACTTGACTTGCCAAGTGAACATGTTGATCATCCAAAGAACTAATGCTGACGGTGAGATGGCGAGTAGATATACCGCTTTCGCCGCCAGAGATAAACCAATAACTCGTCTTCCCTAGTCTGTCTCCTAGGCTACGGACATAGGATAAGTATGTCGCGCCTCACTCTCGCCTAGACGAGGAGTAAATCCCTGTCGGTAGTCGGTGATGCTGCGGGATGTGTGGTCTCACTGTGTTGCTGAATCTGCTGAATCTGCTGAATCCACTGCTGATGAATCCAAGTGCGTGCAAGCCAGAGAAGGAGAAGCGCAGAGACGCACTGCCCCACCGTTGAACCGCTACCTCCGCTCCTTCCACTGCACTGCACTGCACTCTCACCTCCAACTGCTGCAGCTGCACCCTGAGCCTGAAATCCTTCCAACAAACAACACCCCTTCGCACTCATAACTTTGTCGCTATCGTGTCCTGTCCTGTCCTGTTCGCTTTTCCAGGATTTCCCTTCCCCCCTTTTGTTCTAATCAACACCACACGTTCATTGCAATTGCACATTCTCGTCCGCCAACCTCCACGAAGCATTTCCTTCGTGAGATTGAGCTCGGCTTTTTCAAGTCGCGACTGAATAAGCAGCTTGGCGCTAGTGCCCGTCGCCTCCGTACGCTACCCTCACCTCAGCCCAAATCCAAAAGCTGGACTTCACTCAATCCCGACACCCCCCTCCCCAACGACAATTCCTGGCAAACCTTGCGGGACGCGAGGCAAAGACTTACTTCCACCAGCCGATTGTCGATATCCTCAATATCAACCGAAACCTGTGTGACCGCTCCTTCACGTCGCCATCCGTGCCTTCCGCTCTCCACAGTTGCCCTAGCCATTGAATTTCCCAGCAATACGACCTCCTTTGATCCTATCTATCAACCTCCACCAAGTCAAAGCAACGAACCGCACAACGGAAAGACGTGTTGACAACATCCGCGATCAGGATTGCCTCCTCCACTAAGAAATCCAGTCGCATTGTCTGTACATCGATCGAAAACTGGAGGCCGTTCCACCACTCCCGGCGAGGGCCTCGCCCAACCTCAGTTGACCCTGATCAGTCGCCATGCCTCCGCCAGAGTTCGAAGAGCCGGATGATGCTCCATTGCCAACCAAAAGATTACGATGGGCTACCCAGAGAGTAAAGGGAAAGTCGGGGAGTCGGAAACGAACGTCAATTATCGATCGTCTACATCATCGAGGCTCCCATAATGAAAAGAAGAGGGATTCGGCAGGAGGAGATTCATTGGGAACGGATCTAGGTGGCATTCAAGAAGAACCGGAACAGCAACCGCAAGAAGAGGATGCGGATCATGATAGAGACGGGCAGGGACCGCGAACGATTTTGTTCAATACTCCGCTACCACCAGGCGCAGTTGATGAGGAAGGACTACCTCTGAAACATTATCGGAGGAACAAGATTCGAACAGCAAAGTACACGCCGTTAAGTTTCATTCCGAAGAACATATGGTATCAATTCCATAACATCGCGAACGTCTATTTCCTGTTTCTCATTATTCTGGCGGTAAGATATATTCACCACAATGATAAAACACTTCACTCACACAACTTCTAGTTCTTCAGTATTTTTGGTGCCTCGAATCCAGGTCTGAACGCTGTGCCTTTAATCGTGATTGTTGCTATTACTGCCATAAAAGATGCCATTGAGGATTACAGGCGAACGGTTCTCGACAACGAACTAAACAACTCCCCCATACACCGATTGGTAGATTGGAACAATGTTAATATCAGCGCGGATGATATTTCGTTATGGAGGAGAATCAAGAAGGCATCTAGTCGCTATATCGCCAAAACCTGGAAGCAAGTAGCGAAAAAGAAGTCACCAGTTGATAACGCAAATAATCGAGGACTGGACGAACCGCGAGAGTCGTTGGAGTCAAGAGCTGCGAGGCGCGTTTCCGTCTTTTCAACCAACACTCTCCGAACGAGTTTTGCGTCCGCGAGGGAGGAAATCCAAATGACTCCAGTTCCATCTCCGTTACCTCGACAAGACGGCTTGGAAGTGCCGGATCGCCCCAAAACCGCCTTTTCTTACGACGGGGGCGAAACTCCAGCCGAAAGACATTTCGGGAGTTTGATTGATCCCGACAAGTCCATAACGGGCAAGGCTCGATTTCACCAAGATTACTGGAAGAACGTGCAGGTGGGGGACTTTGTTCGAATTTACAATGATGATCAAATTCCTGCAGATGTAGTTATTTTGTCTACATCGGACCCCGATGGAGCTTGCTATGTGGAAACGAAGAATTTGGACGGAGAAACAAATTTGAAAGTGCGACACGCACTTCGCAGTGGTCGAAAGATCAAACATGCACGCGATTGTGAAAGAACAGCATTCGAGATTGAAAGCGAACCTCCCCAAGCGAATCTCTATCAATACAGCGCAGTTGCCAGATGGACTCAAGCCGATACCAAGGAGCAAATGGCTGAGCCTATTTCGATTAACAACCTACTTTTGAGAGGCTGCAATCTGAGAAATACCGATTGGATCCTTGGTGTCGTTGTCTTTACTGGATTTGACACTAAGATTATGATGAATGCTGGTATCACCCCCAGCAAAAGGTCTCGTATTGCTCGTGAACTGAACTGGAACGTCATTTACAATTTCATAATCCTCGTCGTGATGTGTGCGGTATCAGCCGTCATCGAGGGGATCGCTTTTGGCGACGGCAACAACACAATCGCCTTTTTCGAGTTTGGATCGATTGGAGGTAGCCCGGCCATGGATGGATTCATTACCTTTTGGGCCGCTCTGATCTTGTTCCAAAACTTGGTGCCCATCTCGCTGTACATCACCCTGGAAATTATCAAAACCCTCCAGGCATTCTTCATTTACAGCGACACTGAGATGTACTATGAGCCGATCGACTACCCATGCACGCCCAAATCCTGGAACATTTCAGATGACTTGGGGCAGATTGAGTATATCTTTTCTGACAAGACTGGTACCTTGACCCAGAACGTTATGGAGTTCAAAAAGGCAACTGTTAATGGAGTTCCTTATGGAGAAGCGTATACAGAAGCTCAGGCCGGCATGCAAAAAAGACTAGGCATTGATGTAGAGAAGGAAGGCGCCAGAGTTCGTGAAGAAATTGCGCAAGCACGAATCAAGATGTTGGGAGATCTCCGAAAACTACACAACAACCCCTATCTTCACGATGACGAGTTGACCTTTGTTGCGCCTGATTTTGTCACTGACCTGGCTGGTGAATCGACCCCCGAACAGCAACAGGCCAATGATCAATTCATGCTTGCCCTCGCCCTTTGTCACACTGTCATAGCCGAAACCATACCAGGAGATCCACCTAAGATTGAATTCAAGGCTCAATCCCCTGATGAGTCTGCACTGGTCTCGACTGCCCGAGACGTGGGTTACACTGTTCTTGGGGACTCGGAAGATGGAATTCGATTGAACGTACAAGGTCAAGATAGATCCTACAAAGTTCTCAATACCTTGGAATTCAACTCGACCCGAAAGCGAATGAGTGCAATCATCAGAATGCCCGACAACAAAATTATACTCTTTTGCAAGGGAGCAGACAGCATAATTTACTCTCGATTAAAGCCTGGTGAACAACAAGAATTGCGGAAAACGACAGCAGAACATCTGGAGATGTTTGCCCGTGAAGGTCTTCGAACACTTTGCATAGCCCAGAAAGAGCTCAACGAAGACGAATACCAGGAATGGAACAAGGAGCATGAGGTCGCTGCATCCTCCATCAGTGATCGCGAAGAGAAGCTGGAAGCTGTATCCGACCAGATTGAACGTGACTTGACTCTCCTGGGAGGAACTGCCATCGAAGATCGTCTACAGGAAGGAGTGCCTGATACCATCGCTCTTCTCGCGCAGGCTGGAATCAAGCTCTGGGTTTTGACTGGTGACAAAGTAGAAACCGCTATCAACATCGGTTTCTCCTGTAATCTTCTCAACAATGACATGGAACTTATCGTCTTTAAAATTGAGGACGAGCAAGTTGCTACAGCAGAGGCTGAGCTAGACAAGCATCTCCAAACTTTCAATATTACTGGATCCGACGAAGAACTCAAACTTGCCCGAAAGAGTCACCATCCTCCAGCGCCAACGCACGCCATTGTCATCGATGGCGACTCTCTCAAGCTTGTGCTGGATCCAAAGCTACGACAGCGCTTCCTACTTCTCTGCAAGCAGTGTAAATCCGTTCTATGTTGTCGTGTTAGTCCTGCCCAAAAGGCCGCCGTGGTTCAGATGGTCAAGAATGGCTTAGATGTCATGACATTGTCTATTGGAGACGGAGCAAATGATGTTGCCATGATCCAGGAGGCCGATATAGGAGTAGGTATTGCTGGAGAGGAAGGTCGTCAAGCTGTCATGTCATCCGACTACGCCATCGGCCAATTTCGATTTCTGCAAAGGCTTGTGCTTGTTCATGGTCGGTGGTCATATCGCAGACTGGCGGAAACCATCGCCAATTTCTTTTACAAGAACGTCATATGGACCTTCACTATTTTCTGGTACCAGATATTTTGCGACTTTGATATGACTTACCTCTACGATTATAGCTACATTCTGCTGTTCAACCTGGCCTTCACATCTTTACCTATCATCTTCATGGGTGTCCTGGACCAAGATGTCAGCGACAAAGTATCTCTTGCGGTTCCACAGCTCTACCGAAAAGGCATCGAGCGCAAGGAATGGACACAGTTGAAGTTTTGGTAAGTATTATTTCGAATACGTGGTCCCAACTAGTGCTAATTGGTTTCTAGGTTATACATGCTTGATGGACTCTTTCAATCTGTTGTCTGCTTCTTCGTTGCATGGCTCCTCTTCCGTGCTGGCAACTTCATTACCCACAATGGGTTAGGCATCGATTCCCGAGAACGTTTCGGTGTCTACGTCGGCCCCGCAACAATCATCTGTATCAATACCTATATTCTCTTGAACACTTACAGATGGGATTGGTTGATGCTGTTACTCGTCATTGTCAGTATACTCCTTGTTTGGTTTTGGACAGGAGTGTATTCGTCCTTCCTGGGGTCTGGATACTTCTACAAAGCAGCAGCAGAATGTTTTGCGCAACCGACTTTTTGGGCAGTGACAGTTATGGCTGTCATTCTGTCTCTTCTTCCTCGATTTGCAGTGAAAGCTGTACAAAAAGTATACTTCCCATACGATGTCGATATCGTTCGTGAGCAAGTGCGACAGGGAAAATTCAAGTATCTCGACGACCCTGTCGTCGCCGATGACTCCGTTTCAAAGGAGTCGTCAACTTGCTCCTCCGATATGCCTAAGCCGAGTAAGCACACCTATTATCCGAGCATTGATGAAGACCAACGGCCCATTTACCCTCCTTCAGTTGCTCCAACCGCCGCCACCCACAATGGGCGAAGTCAGAACGGAAGCGACGGAACCGAATTCACACGCCATCGACAGTCTCTTGACGCATCGAGGCCGCCACAAGTCATCCGTCCATCAATGGACAGAGCCCGACCGTCATTCGACCGAATGCGAGCCTCGATGGATCGCTGTCGGCCGTCATTCGAAGCAAGTCGTGACTTCACCTCGGCTGCTCTGTTGACCCGTCTCGAGTCGTCCCAGTCAGTCGTCCCAGTGAGGAGTAGGATGAGCCAAGGATAAATGAGCTAGCTAGTCTTTTAACGTTTGCCGTCCGTCCTTGCCTTCCGTTTCTTTCCTGAAAAAAAGTCGATTAGCGAACCTGAGTTGTACAATACATCGTTCTTGTTTTCTTTTGTTTGCTTTGTTACATAAAGATCTCTCAGCATGATGATCTGCGATGAGCGAATCTATACGATACGGGGGTTCTTTTTTTCCGGCCTGCCTACAATTGTTTTTTCCCTTTCTGCTGCATGGGTGTCAAGGCGTTTTATACAAGCCGGAATTTGGAGGCTGGGGTCTTTTTTTGGCTTGTCTTGTTGTCACTTTTTTTGGGGGCCCCTCCCGTCTTTTCTCCTTATGCTTCTTTTTTCTTTTTTTAACTACCTTGGGGGGAAGGGGAGTACTAGAACCTCTCTACCTGTGCTTTCTGGTGTGTGATGAAATGAATTGGTGGTGGATTGGTAGGTTGGTGGGTGGGTGGCTTGGTGGGTCTTTTGGGACCCCTTCTGTATATAGAGAATGAGTGCAAATAATTCAATCAAAAACCGAAGTTCATATGTGTGCTTTTTTTTTCCTGCGAGGAGATCCTTGGATGATAAGTTGTTGTGGAGTTGACTTTTGGTGATAGTTGGGGAACTTTAGTGATAGCCACCACCACCTCCGTAGGCGCAGGCAAGGTGGGCTTTCGATTCTCGAGTAAAGTCCAGTTGGACGACCTCCGATGGCCAAGTCCTTGCGGCGTGCAGTGACAGGCCATAACATCATGAGGCACTAGGGGTCGTCTCTACGGGGACGGAAAAAATTTACCCTTTTGAACTTTGTCCACCCTGTGTGGAAACGCAAATTCTATATGTACGATAAATTGTTTGGAAAAATATCTATAGAGTATACTTATCAATATTTAGATAAGTTTTTTTAGATGGTCTAATTATATTGTTGTTGTCTGGTTAGTAAATATTGTGAGGGGTGCAAAAAGAGAAGTAGAGGTTGTTAAGGAGGGGCGAGGTGGGAAGAGGGAAAGGAACGAGCATGAAGAAGCAGGACCCACCTGTACCTTTAATATGTGATGGGTCGGATATACTGTTTTTCCAGATGGTATCCGACTTTAAACTATTTGTCGCAGATTGATTTTTGACTGTATAAAAGCGGATCGAAATACCTGGAGTGGGTAAGATTCCCAAAATGATGAGTTCATATACCTCTGAATTTTTGTGACTCTAAAACTAGTGTTACAAATATCAGAAACATGTAGACATAAGCTTTTGTTAAATATTACCTTTTTCTTGTTTTGGTTACATTGTGGTTTTACTTAAATCCAGAATTCAGACCATTTACGGAGCTGTGTTGAGCTGTTTCCAACATTAGCTATGCAGTATTGTTTCAGCACTCATAGAAGAATAATAGTAATATAGGATTGCTTCTTCGAGTCTTCTCAGGTAATTTAAATAATTTTCTGAGTCTTGCTTGAACAATTGGGTAGGTGGTTGTTGTAAGTGCAGGTCTTTCAGCCTCGCACACAAGGCTGCGTTGCGTGGAAGGGCCGTGCTCGTTGACGCCCTTGAAAGTCCTCGAAGCATCATCACAGAACAGAGAAAGTCCGAGAACTGCATTTGCAGCACAGCTGTACAGCTTGATTCTCTAGTATTTACTCACTCTGGACTGGCAATCTTCTCCATTGAAAATAGCTTCAATTTACCTCCTCCCCCTTTCGCCACTGGCTTGAGTTGGCAAAATCCTACCCTTCACGAGCATACAACAAATAGAAGCCATTCCTACCGTCAACTCTACTTCAACCTGATCTCCCATTCAGCTTTTGAATACCCCTCTCAACTATAATCCCTTCACCTCTGCCATTCAACCCGAATGCCGAACGTAGCGGCGGACAAACAAACCCGATCATCGCCTTTTCAAGGCCCAACCTTTCTTCTTTCCTCTATACCTCCTCGATACCCCTTCGCACAACGCCTGCGTGCGTAATGATAAAGGACCAAAAGGGAGCATCTTTCTTCTCCTATTTGCTTGAGCTTTCGAGTCTCAACCATCCTTGATATTCAATTGGGCGTTCAGCCAATTCACGCAACTTCTTTTCGTGCATATAGCATTCACCACTTCTACGAACATTAAATGCTACTCCGGCCTTTAAATTCTTAGAACGATTCTACAAAATCTCACCGTCTGCCAGCTTTTTATACCGAAAGCGTTCTGCTGCGGATAGCAAGTTGACTGACAACATGTCGGGCGAAGTAGATTTCAGCGAGGAGCTGGAGGAGCTCGTAGCGTATGAACCCAATCTTCCACCATTCTGTCACAGTATATATGACTTGCTAACTTTCAGCTTTGCAGTAAACTCAAAAGTTTTCCTCCCGATGCACATTGGCTCTGCCCCATGCTGGGCTCTGATGACACCCACGATTACGACCACCTTGACGAAGATGAAGAAGGTGTCTCGGCGGCTGAAAAGCAGAAGGCAGTGGCAGATGGGAAGAAAAGAGAGGAAACAGCATTTGGGTGTTCACTCATCTTGGGACTGGACGAGAACGAGGCGCGTGAATACTATGGGAGCCGCCTTGGGGGCTTACTATCGCGATGTGACAAATGCATCTACAATTGGCATATGGGCAGGAAAGCTTTTCTTAAAAAGAAATCCGAGTAAGTGTATAGGAATGTCTCGCAGACCGACGGGCTAAATTTTACCTTCCTAGGGATTTTGATGACGAAACGATTTCACTGTTCGCTAGTCGACTCAAAGCTGTCGACTTCGCAAGAATAGAGAGAGGGTTGAGTTCGGCCAGGAAGATATTCGAAGCTGTGGAGCCAGAAAAACGGTCGAGTGCACTTCTTGGGAAACAGGATTCAGCAACACTTCTAGCCCTCTACGAAGCACTTTGCTGTACTGAATATCATACGTCCGAGGAGGTTCTTGCGCAAAACTTCAACTATGTCTTCTCGGCAGTTCAGCATAGAAAAGTTCTCAAGCTGGGCTACCTTCTTCCGGCATCAACTCGGTTCCTCTTCCAAAACGACACGATACGCTTGCGATTTGCTAATTCCGCGTGGCAAGAGGATGATGGCGGACTCCTTACCAAAAGGCAGTTTGAATGGATCGCACATGATGCACTATCTGAAGCCATAGTGAAAGTTTCCCAGCCATCCGCTGACAAAGGTGATATCAATCGATTTTGGAAGGGGTTTCTCTTGATCCTTGAGAAAATGGGCGATGACTTGATAACCCATGACCTGCGGGGAATGGAGGTGCAACCGGATATTTACCACCTTGGCCTTCAACATCTCGCACAGGACTCTGAAGATATAGTACAGCATATCCTCGAGGCAATTTCTCAACTGCTGAAAAAGTCACCCAAGACTTTTTGGGCTGCTCTTGGTACGATATCACCCGCCACTTTTGCAGAGCAGATATTCCAGAGTCCAGGTTTCGAAAAGGTACTGGACAATAAGCAGAATTTGGAAGACTTTGAGACCAATCCCGCTGTATCCTGGATTCCTGATTTTATCAAGTCACTCGACTCGGTTCACCAACATGATGCCTGTCGATCACTTCTCTATAATCTGCTTGAGCGCCAGGCTGGGAAGACTGAAGGCGCCAAAATAATTTGCTGTCGAGCCGGACTGACGGCAATCCATGCGACTCTGTGCACCTTTACCAGCCCGGATTATAAAGTAAATCCTTCGACCTCGCTGCTAGTCATCAATGACATAATGGGACTAGTCAACAAATACAAGGGCATGATTGTTGGATGTGCAGATATCAGCGACCAAGATAGCCCAGAGTTGAAGGAACTGGGAATGCTAGTGATAAAAGAGGCCCTGGCACTGGACTGTAAAGCTATGAGTGCCGAATTCTTTGCACTTCAAAAATCAACACCAATTCAGCGAGGCCTCAGAACACATTCCCAATCTGTATGGCAGGCAGTACTGGATATTTTCCGACCCGGAAATCTAGAATTGGCCAAGAGTATTCTGATTGCCACATCGACCCTGACTGGACTTGACGAGATCATGCCGCAGAACAAAAAGTACCCCGACTTACCAAAGGACCATACCCAGTACAACAAAGACTTCAATCAGCTAATGGACAACATCTCAAGGGTATTGGAGAGATTGAGTGACTTCGAGTCTGCGGATTTGGGAAAGCTTTGCCAGGCCTCATTGACCGCGCGCCCACTATTCGCAGCTCTCGTATCCGCGAACTCTGGCGTCTTCGAAGCTACTGTTGAGGTCATCAAAAGTGCAACTGGTGAATTGGGAAAGCAGGATGCGATAGAAGTTCTGTTGAGGGACTTTTTTGTCCCAACCCTGAACTCCCTGACGGCTGCTGTCATCAAAATCCGAAACGCGAAGACCTTCTTTCCTGTACCGCAAGCCATCAAGATTGGTCGTGAGATCTTAAATGCTCTCTGTGGTAGCACTGGAAAGCTGCGTACTGGTACGTTTACGGATGCTGAGCGGACTGCCATAATGACCTATTGGCTCCATCAATGGAGATTAATGGATATGGCCTTTTCCACAACCGAATCATGGGCCCCCAGAGTTAACAAACCGACAGCTTACATGCAGGATTTCTGTCGTGATGGAATGGAATATGCAGAACAGCTCTTTGACCAATACACCGTTTTTGCCTCTGCACTCTCAGATTCCTCCGCTGACGATGACGACAATGCATTTTCTAAATCCGGCTCATCGAAAGAAAAGGTGTTGGAAGTCGTATGTCGGAATGTCAATGGATTGACAGGCCTACTGAGACTTCGAGATTCTTGGTTGATCAGCACAATTACTAGTCTTTTGGGGAAGCTTTTGCGCTGTCTGGGAGAATCTAATCTGGAGATTGACGATTTCGCTTCTGATTTTATTAAGGCAGCCTGCAAACGAGAAAACCAGAAAGACTTCAAGAAGACCAATTTGACGAACCAACAAAAGGCCGAGTTGCAAAGAGCTTTGGAAGAACATCAGGGTCTCGAAATCGTCGAGCCACCACCAGTGAAAGCACAGCCCAGGAAGCAGAGCACCATTGATTCATGGTCTAGGTCGGCAGACGGAAAAGTGCACGAACCAACCTTGCCCTCGAGACAGAGGACTCTGAATCTGGTTCGTAACGATATATATCGCAGCGAAAAGGAGCGAAATGCCACACGCCCTCAGCAACCTGTCCAGGATAACAGTGCTTTTATGGAAAAACGTAAAAAGGCCAAGGAGCAGCTTCAGCGTGACAAAGATGCAGCTATAGCAAAAGCTAAGGCCCTTCGTGCTCCTGCGGGTGTTCGTGGCGAGGGCTCTGGGCTAAAAGAACTCGGTGGGGTTGTCGGTAAAGATCATGCACCAATTCGTAATGAAATAATGGTTGGCTCTTCGTCGGAAGAGAGTGACGATGATGATGAAGATGAGACGGGTGCCCTCATCAAGACCCGAAGGCAAAAATCGACAATGGTCTCAGAGTACGAAGAGAGCAGGAGGCGAGCTCTGAAACAGATGCAGCAAGGACCTGTTCGCAAAACAAAGATACAGCGATCTGCTAAAGATCTTCGCGCTCGAGTAGAACCCAATATGGATAGGCTCTACATTGAAATATTGGACTGGGATATTTTCCACCCAGGAGATACCCCGCCCACCAGCTCTGAATATAGGAAGATTGCGGACTCCTTTATCGAGCTTGATCTCTACAAGAAAACCTTCACCCCCTTGCTTATATCTGAAGTATGGCGATCTCTTGTGACGACCAAGGAGGAGAACAATATCAAGCCAATCGAAATCACAGTTTTGAACCGAATGTCTGTCGACAAATTCATGGAAGTTAGTGTCAAAACTCCGATGACAATGGATCGAGATAGGAAGTTTGCTGAACGAGACATTGTCCTTCTTTCCAAAAGTTCGGACCCCATTCACAGTCCCGAGGCACCTCATTGTCTTGCCCGGGTCAGTAAAACGAACCGGAAAAAGGATATTATCGAAGTTACATTCCAAGTGAGCCGAGCGATCAATCAAGCACTTCTTCAGACCCTTACGATGAACAGTAAGATCCATGCTGCAAAGATTGCCGATATGACAACCACTCAGCGAGAATTTGCTGCGCTGAGTAGTTTGGAGTATTATGACCTCTGCAATGAGGTGTTGGAGGCAAAGCCTTCTCCCCTGCAAAAGTACTCTAGTGGTCAAATATCCAAAATTTCATCAACATATGATCTCAATCAAGGACAAGCTAAAGCCATTCTTTCCGCTGATGACAATGACGGCTTTACCCTCATTCAAGGTCCGCCAGGTTCCGGCAAGACCAAAACCATCATTGCCATGGTCGGGACTCTTTTGACGAAAAGTTTAGCAGAACAGAAAGCAGCTCAATCTAGAGCCGCTGCCCCTGTTTCTGGTCGAGCCACTGCCCCGCCATTTACCATCCCTAAGAAAAAGCTTCTCATTTGTGCTCCCAGTAATGCTGCAGTTGACGAATTGGTAGTCCGACTCAAAAAGGGTATTGTGACTAGAACTGAGAACGGGATGCCTGGTAAGCCCCAGAAAATCAACGTCATTCGTATCGGAAGAAGTGATGCCATCAACACGGATGTGAAGGATGTCATGTTGGACGAATTGGTTCGACAGAAGCTTGAGGGCGATGACGGTGAAAAGAACAAGCTCTTTCAAGACCGAGATAAGCTCCATCAAGATGCTGCCATGATTAAAGAGCAACTGAACACGATCCGGCCGCAAATGTCCGAGGCACGAGAGAAAGGGGACAAGTCTGGAGAACTTGCACTACAGCGTAAATTTGACGAATTGAAGCGCAAGCAAGCTCATCTTGGCAACAAGATCGATGAGGACAAGCAGAATGGAAACACCAGTGCAAGACAGAATGAGATCAACCGACGGCGTTACCAACAGGAGATCCTTGATGGCGCACATGTTGTGTGTGCTACCCTCAGTGGAAGTGGACACGACATGTTTCGAAATGTCAACATTGAGTTTGAGACCGTCATTATTGATGAGGCGGCTCAATGTATTGAGCTGAGTGCACTGATTCCGCTCAAATATGGATGCTCCAAGTGCATATTGGTTGGAGATCCAGAGCAACTTCCTCCAACGGTCCTCTCGAGATCTGCCCAGAGCTATGGTTACGAACAGAGTTTGTTTGTCCGCATGCAAAAGAACCATCCTCAGGATATCCATCTTCTGGACACACAATACCGTATGCACCCAGATATCAGTAGTTTCCCCAGCCAAGCCTTCTATAACAGTAAACTTCTGGATGGCGAAGGTATGGCCGCATTACGACAACAACCATGGCATGCAAGTACGATTCTAGGACCATATCGATTCTTCGATGTCGAGGGAGTTCAAACCACGCATTCAAGAGGGCACTCTTTCATCAACGTACCTGAATTGAACGCTGCCCTTCAACTCTATCGGCGATTGAAGGCAGATTACCGAAACCATGACTTCACTGGAAAAATTGGTGTCATCACTACCTACAAAGCTCAGCTGATTGAGCTGAAGATTCGGTTTGAGAGAGATTTCGGACCTGGCATATTCGACGAGATTGAGTTCAACACCACCGACGCATTCCAAGGTCGCGAGCGCGAGATCATCATATTCTCTTGTGTTAGAGCCAAAGCAACTGGCGGTATTGGTTTCATGAAGGATATTAGACGTATGAACGTCGGCCTCACGCGTGCAAAATCGTCCTTGTGGGTACTTGGAGACTCGAGAGCTTTGCAGCAAGGTGAATTCTGGAACCGGTTGATTGTGGATGCTAAGGCTCGAAATAAATACACTGGTGGTGATGTATTAAAGTTGCTCTCAAAGCCTACTTCTCGACAGCAACTACCCCTTCCCAACAAGACTACCCAATCCAATGGATCCAGTGGATCGGATAAGCCATTGCTCCCAGAAGCACCGATTTCGAAAGTACCAGTCACGTTGATTGAAGACAATGATGTCGAGATGACCGACGCGCCTAGCTTTAGGAAGCAATCGAGAGAGCAATCGACAAGCTCCATTTCTGGTTCCAGTGTCGCTAGCAGCGTTAGAAGCAAGCCCGCGTCCACAGTCGGAAAGCATTCTGGTGAGCCTCATGGGACAAAGCGACGGAGAGAGTCCATCAAGGACGAGGATATCCATGTTGATAAAAAGGTACAGTCACCCCCCACAATTCTGTCACGATACTTTTCTAACCTAATACGCAGGCGCCTCCACCTAAGAATAACAAGGTTCCAGACCTGGATGCGGCGCTCCGAGCACAAGAGGCAAAGAAGCCACCACCGGGGATGGCACGACCTCCTCGGCCTCCTGGGGTGCCTCCACCTCGCAAAAAGGCAGCTGCTGATCCATTTATTCAGCGAAGGCCTCCAAAGCGAGGTTAGGCAATGGATATACCAATGGTATTTGTTGTGGGCCATTTCATTCGAGCATTCAAGGCGTTTCAGATGGAATGGGGGCAATACGTTTCTTTTTGCTTTTCATTTTTGGCGGAAAATATTGGAAGAATTGTATTATAGCATTGCAGGTGGCGTGGGGGCTTGGGTATTTACATATCAGGTTGATGGGGAAGCATATTATTTCTCTACCCGATGGGGCCAATAGGGATTTAGTCTACATATCTACCGTTGTATCATTACTTCTGACCAGCCTACTATTTAGATACTTGGCCGATTCAACTTAGCTAGAGAGGGTCAGAGATGGAGTCCGCATATTGAGTGGAAAACCGTGCCAGCGGGAGTGGCAGACTACCTGATGATGGCCTGAACGAGCCGGTCCCTCGGGGCTTGAACTTGGAAGACGATGGGGCCAATCGAGTTCAGTAAGTAGCTTCTTTTTTTACCTTGATTTCTCCTTATCATCCTCGCCTCGAAGGAGGGGATAGATGGACTGACTATCTTGCTGGTACCTTGTTCGTGAAGTGTTCCATACTCCCACGTGTGTGATCCAGGTGCAGATCATTTTAAAGTTCCTTTTTTTTTTTTACGAGCGCTAGTTGGGGATCGTGATCTACGGAAGAACGCCTCCCCCTTCTTTTTGGACTCCACTGGTGGCAAACACCGCCAATGCCTCGACGGTTGTCCGATCTATCAGCTTTGCGTGCGTGCGTACTGTAAATTGTTTCGTTGATGATATTTGGGAAGTCTACCAGCCTTTTTGGATGCCAAAACTCCACTGCACGGAAGGTGTATTTTTGCGAGGCGAAATCTCCGATCCCCAATACTCCTTTTTTGACTTTCCACATGCTGGCGAGTTTACCAAGGTGCTTGGATAAATCCAAGCACCTATGCTCAGCCTGCGGTTGGGAGCGGAGAATTCGTCCCTCTTCTAGTGTTTCCTAGTATCCCGCTTGTTTGGGATCGATTTGAAATCGTGGCATGTACTTAAATGGTTTCTGTGCTTGTAGTCTTCCACGGGTCTGATAGACTGGACGCTGATAGGCCTGGTGTTGAGTTAGCACAGGCTTTCTTGAGGAGATGCACAACATTGGCACTGACACTGCTTATCTGGGCGAACTTTCTAATCAGGAACCTTGGGGGAAAAGAAGAAAGAAGGGGGCGTTTGTTGTGGTGTGGGGGATTTTGCTTTCTTTTTCTTCCCATATCTTTCCCAGCTCTACTACTCCATTTACACAACCACCACCTTCTTTGTATTCTTACCATTGTTTAATTCCCTACAAGTTGAGAGGATTATATCCTTACGTTCTTTGCTCAGTTGACTGCCAGTCTTTTGTTCAGGTGCTAGCTTTTTCTAAGGGGGTTGCTGTTCTGGTTGTAATATCTATTTTACCTTTTTCCTTTTTGTTGGCTTTGAGAGTTTCAAACAACAAAAACTCGCTTGCTCCGGTCGTCGCAGATCCTTTCTTGGAAAGAAAAAACTGTTGTTGAGGGCTTGAATTACTGTCTGCTGGAGGCTGGTTCTGGATGGAAGCTGGGGATTGTTGTTTACCAGGATTTTCACGAACAACGACCAAGTGATGAGGACAGTGGACAGTAAGGAATCAAAATCAGGTGCTGGCG
This sequence comes from Calycina herbarum, assembly GCA_001414485.1. Classification (NCBI taxonomy): domain Eukaryota; kingdom Fungi; phylum Ascomycota; class Leotiomycetes; order Helotiales; family Pezizellaceae; genus Calycina; species Calycina herbarum. The sequence continues at coordinate 79,597 of LLEY01000197.1, read as the reverse complement.
CAATCTTTTAGGGTAAGGTCGTCGTCTCTCAGTCTAAAAAGTGCAGTCCAATGGAAACTGCGGTGCGGGGACTCAAAATAGAACATTCCGGACTTTCTACCACCAAACTTCCACCTCCAAACCTTTTCCCACCAGCAAGCTCCGCACCTCCTTCACCTTCACAGCTCCGCTGGAACAAACATTTCTGAAAGACAGAAAGGACTTTTGTTGCAGCTGCTGAGTTGCACCAGTTCTGCAAGAGAGCGTCAATTTCGCAATACAATCAACACCACCACCTATTTAGTGGCTTTGCGATCTTCTCCGCCTTCTTTTCTCCAGGATGAAGAGAGCTTGAGCAGCCTGGTAAGCCATCGCTCCTCCTATCTCCAATTCGTACCAATGCACCGATCATCGCAAAGTTCTATCATCTAACCAGAAAGCCCCCAGACAATCCGATGGCTCCTCCAACGCGACCGCTGCCTTCGCGGTCAACATCCGCCGACTCAAATCATGTTCATCAGTATGTCACTGTAACCAGTTCGACTCGCTCGGAGATCGGTATCGACGAACCTTCAAACTTCGAATTTGTCTCTGTTGAAACTAGTGGGCTCAATCGAAGCAACACCCACAAATCCAATGGAGCTTCGCATCCTAAGCTATTTAGTCGATGGAGTACTTCCAGACGAGGAAGTATGTCAGTAGCTCACTCAATGCACAACGAGGATTGTCCAAACCAGACGTCCAGAGATCTCCAGGCGATCAAAGACCAAAGAGATGGATTGAAGGCTCTCGCAGACTTCTTGATTGAAGTTCCACCACCACCAACAAACCATATGGCGGACGTTATGGACGATGAAATCAAAAAGCCGCGATCGTTCAAGTCATCGCTGTTTGGTATCTTTGGCAGGAAGAAGAGAAAGAAAGGAGGGCTTATACGGTTGCCAGACACAGCTGTTGCGGTAAGAATCCACATACTCCAACTCTCGTATCAATTTCGTTGTACTTGTCGATTCATTTTGTTGTCAATGACCTCCTTTATTCATGATTGTAGGCGAGTTTCTATTCGATACTAACTTGTTGCAGGCTACAACTACATCTGGAGCTCGATATTTCGCAATCAGTATCCCAGAAACATTACCGGAGAAACCTCGATCCCGACCAAATACTTCATCTTCCAAACATGTCAAAACAACCGTCTCTGTACTCAATTCTGTTGCTGAAATCAGCGAATGTTCTCCACGAAACACATTTGTCCCAAGATACAACAATAGGGGCATCAAAAATAGAGCTGAAGCAAGGTCGAGCCTAGTTTCCGAGCCATTACTAGGCGATAACGAAATGCGTACAATGCAGAACTTCTACCGCCAGCAACACCAATCCATGGTTGACGACACACCTTCTCCCATAATTCCTCTTTCTATCACGAAAAACTGGCAGTCAGGACGTCCCCGTAGCACACGATACTCAATATTTCCACCCGTATCCCACTCACGCGATAGTAGTCTGCAACATAGCGAATTCAAGGAGGTTAGTGATCCAGTAACTACATCCAGTGAAGCGCAACGTCAAAGAGTCAGACCAAAAAGCGGCCCAGCTACATCTAGTGCACACTACCACCCCCAAATACAAATCCCACCACGCCATTCGAGTTTGTTCAAAGTTCCCCTTCCTCGTGTTAATCCCCAAGAGATGGAACAGAGGTCGTTGGTGGACGAAGACATGGAAGAGAACACTGAAGCACAAGATTGGATGCCCAAATTTGAAATGTTAAGCGCTCCTAGTTCTGCATCCACTTTCGGTGTCAACCAACGACAGAGTATGGTTGAGCAACTGGAAATGTCACTACTCGAATCGAATCCAAGGAGAACAGTTTCTGGTTTAACGTTCGGTACCCCATCTCGTCAGGAAAACCCAGAAATTCGACAAGTACTTCAGACGGAATCAATTAGACCATTCTCATCTCCTCCAACAGATATACAGACTGCACGAAATCGTGCTTTTTACAGACCTTCTTCCATGAGCACATCACCATCTGTCAGCTATCAGAATCGTCAGCAATTGGTCAAAGCACGGAAGGCCAGAGATATATCAATTTACAACTACAACCAACAGAAATCACAACGCCAGATTACCCCAAGAATCTACGACATCGAATCATCAAAGGCAGATGAAAAGGAATTAGCGACTATCACATCAGCTGGCCGAATCGCACAAGCGAACCGAAGAAGAGCATCTTCCATACCAACAATGCCCTTGCGTGAGCAGCTCGTATCCGATTTCTCTGGACCAAATCACCGTGGAAATGACACGGATCTTGTGAGTAAATATCAATGAATCCAGAAAAGAAATTAACAACCCAAAAGTTCTACGACGCACAAACCTCGATCCCCTTTCCCTCCCCAATGGTTTCTATAACAGATTTCCCCGCCGTCACAAACACCGCAACACCCTCACCAACAGCTCTCGCAACACACAAAGCCCCTATCCGTCGCGCTGTAAGCGATGCTACCACCCTGCCATCTTCCTCTTCAGATTCGGATTCTTTCTCACAAAATGCACGTCACTCGTACCAGGTGCCTGATGATTCTGAGGCTCGATATCAGGTCACCCGTTCTCCAACTGCTTTGATGGATCGTAGACAGGAGAGGAGGGTTATGAGAAGGGTTTCCATTGATGAGCATCGCGCTAAGGAGTTGGAGTTTAGATTGAGTAGGTTGGAGAATGATAATTTGATTTTGAAGAGTGCGTTACTTGGGATTTCGGAGAGTGTGCAGGGGATGAGGGAGTTTATTTTGGGGGAGGAGATGTAGGCAATGGGTGACGATATGGCATGGGAAATGGGAATGGCGTTTTTCTTTTTGTTTTTCTTTCCGTTTTTTGTAGGAGTAGTGTATGGTAACGAATAATGATTATGTTTACAAGCGAATCGTCCGATGTTTTTGTCGATGACATTGATGTTCTAGATTTGAGGATTAATTAAATGAAGTTAAATGAAGTTACGAGAGACAGAGAGAGAGCTGGAAACTTATTAAATTATTAATGTCGTAACTTGTTATAAGTATTGATATTATCCGAAAAAGTTAGAAAACTATAAACTTTTGCACGACTTTAGAAGAAACAATAGATAGATCAAAAGTTATACATGGTCTGATCTTTACTCGAATCATTATTTTATATAAGAAAGTTAGAAGAAAGGAAAAGTTCAAACGATTTCAAGATTAGATTATAACATATAATCTTATTTTTATACTATAAACTACAGTAACTTTAGCTAATTATTAATATTGTGTTAAAAGATTAGAGAAATAAAAGTTTTTAATAAAATATAGATGGCATATTTCTATAACACACACCTTTTTTCGTAGATCGAATTTTTTGTTCTAAATCACTCGCTCTCACCTACTCGCACTTAATAAGCCGATTTCCTTCTATGGAGACCTCCCTTAGGAGGCCTCCGGCCTCACCTACGCCTCTAAGAAGAGACCTAGGAAAAGGGGGAGGGCGCCCGATCCCCCCCCTTCCGAATATATAATAGTACTTTGTCTTAGCAACTTCTAAAGCTCTTAAGCGTAGTACTATAGGCTAAACCTTCTTCGGAGGAACTGTAGAAGCTGTAGATCACCACCTAAGCACTACTCTTGACAAAGCCCCTTCTAACCTTCTTCCCTATCTCCGAGCCTTTTATACTTAAGTTGCCGATATCAGCCTACTATTCCACTAAGCATATACCTTAGGGACACCCCCCCTACTACTCTTAATCTCAGAAACCTCCTCTATTATACATAGAGGGGGCCCTACGCTATCTACGACTCCTCCCCCTCCCTCTAGGCTCGGCCGAAAAATTTTCATACGCATAGACTACAAAAGGTGCCTTAGCGCCTAAAAGCACACTAGTAACAATACCCCACTCTCTCCCTCTCTCTACTAGTACTTCAAAGCTATAGAAGGACAAGAACAAGGGTTCTTTAGCTAAACCAGACCTTAGAGTCTTTATCCAACTACCCTCTAATTCCCTAGAAAGGAAACATTCTACTCTAGCTATCTTTCTTACCCTCTATAATCCAAAGATAGGCTTTAAAGAGCTTATATAAGAGGTCCTCTTAGTTAGCTCTAGTTTTACTATTATACTAAAGAACAAGGCTACCTTAGAAGCTCTGTTATTAACAAAGAAGTGTTACGAATCACGTTATACGTGGTAAGTAGTTTAGACGGCGCTCTGATAGGACAAGGCACGATATCTAGGAAAATGGAAGGTAGTATAAGAGGGAATCAGTAATACGAAGGCATTTAGGTATTCCAGGATCTCACTATTAGATAATTGTTAGAGGTCACGTAATAGATCCTGTTAGATCCTATAAGGGATCTAAAGGGATCCAGGGATCCAGGCTTATATAGAGATCTAAGTAGTACGGAGGGTTCTATATATACTAGCATATCTACTACCTAGATAGGAGCTTCGTGCTTAACTTTAGTTATTAATCTTATTATCTTGTTTAATATCTTTAATATAAGTAACGAGTTCACTTCTAAGTAAACAACCCGGCGTATTTATACTTCTTACTATATACTAACCTTCGAGACTTAGTTATCTTTATTTAGTTTATTTAAGTTTTGTTATACTTTAAGCACTTGCTTAGAAGTAAGATTGCTACTATGTCGGCAACCTCTTCTACTCCGAGAACTACCCTACCTAAGCCAGCTATGGACCCTCTAGTTATATTAGTTACTACTCTTCGGGAGGAAGTGAAACTTCCTCTTCCGAAGCTGTTCGATAGCTTACCTAAGAAACTAGCCGAGTTCTTAATAAAAGCTTCCCTCTACTTAAACTTTTATTATACCTAGTTTAGGAATAAAACTAACTAGGTTATATAGTTGTCTACCTGTCTTAAAGGAGTAGCTTATAACTGGTTAGAACTACACCTAGAGGATTACTAGGTGAATAAAACAGCTAAAGGAAAAGTCTCTCTTTAAATGTCTAAGAAGACGAGGGATTTGTTTAGAAATGTTTAAGGGTTTAGAGATAGAATCAACTAGGCTTTTAAGGATGTTGATATAAAAAAGAAGGTAGTTAGAGCTTTATATATACTTAGGTAAAAAGGGTTAGCTGCTAAATATACTATATAATTTTAATAGTACTCTATATAGATAGGATAGAACGATAAAGTATTATATAAACAATTCTATTATAGACTTAAGGATAATATAAAAGATGAAATCGTATAAGAGGATTTTCTAGACACGTTAAATAAATTAACGAATAACGTAATTAGGATTGATAACTATATTTATAAAAGGAATCTAGAAAAGAAAGGAAGTTATAGTTACTAATATAGAAAGAGTAGACGAAAAGATTATAAAGACTCTATAGAAATCGATATTACCTAGAAATTATAAGTTCTAAGGAAGGAATCTAAGAAAGAAAATTCCTAGAGAGGAGGATTGTCTTAGAAAGAGCGAAATCGTCGACACGAGTAGAACTTGTATTATAACTGTGGTCTTCCTAGCTATAGAGTAAATAAGTATAGTAAGAAGAAAGACTCTAAAGAGAAACAAGCTAACGCTACTATCTAAAAAGAAGTAGCTTTACTAGAAAAAATCGAACTTATAGACGAAGAACTCGAGGCTAGAGGTTATAGTACGTAAATTAAAATAGACGCTATAGATATAACAGCAGACGTTATATACTTATAGCTAAGTAGAGGAATCGAGTTATAAGTTAGTAAGGTATAGGATACTAATAATAATAGAGATCTATTACTTAAAGAATATTATAATATATAGTCGGAAATAGATTATAAATTGCCTCTTTAAGTAGAATATAAATCACTACTATTAATAAGTTTGTTAGAGTCGTTGGAATCGATATCCGACTTATTAGAGGTAGATCTAGGAATATATAAGCCTAAATAAGACGAAATATAGGCATTTATTAGAACCTTTAAAAGAGAGAATAGATAGGTATATATAGAAAACTAGAAACCTGATTTCTAGAGCCTATATTCTACTTAAGGAATTAACTCTACTATTTTAACTACTTATAAAATAGTTTAGAATAAACAGGATAGAATAACTTTAGTAAGCCTTATTACTAGAAGGGAAACTATCGAATTTAAAGAACCTAGACTAAAATAAGTAGTATCTAATAAGCTATCTAGTATACCTAAGATAGGAGACATTTAGATAGTCGTAGATATATAAGAAGAAACTAGCTTATAGTAATAGCAGGGTTCTAACGACTTTATAAGACGTTCTAAACCTAGTTTTTTAGGTACGCTATCTGACGACAAGGAAGCTATACTAGAAATAAGAGGCTAATATACTATAGTTGCTTTAATTAGAAAAGTCAGGGTAATATTTTAGGAATTAAGAAATAGAAAATTATTTAGTATAATCTTCTAAGAGATAAATAAATATAATATAGATTAAGAAACAGAGTTAGTATAGAGAGAACTCTACTAACTAATAATTAGAGAATTAAACACTACCTCTAAAGAAAATCAACTTATAGTAATAGTAAAGATAAGAGGAAAGGAACTCTAAGTCTTAATTAATTTAGGAGTAACAGGTAATTTCCTTTCTCTAATAGCTTAGAAGAAGCTAAACGTCTTAATCAAAGGTATAAGACTATACCGCTTAGAAGTAGTTAATAGAATAGACGTTATATACTAGGATAGAATCATCGACTAGTAAACTATTCTAATAAATATTACTATTAAAAGACACTACTTAGATATATAATTCAATATTATTAAAATAGGAAGTAAGGAAGCAATACTTAGTATACTATAGATTAAGGAATATAATCTAGATATTAATTAAAAGGCTTAAATAATAACCTTTAGTCGATATAATTATATAAGCTTGTAATTATAACTTTAAAGCTAGAACAAGGTTAGCGCTACCTCTTCTAAGACGCTAGAACACCTTGTCTAAGGTCCTCCACAGGTTAGTAGGACAGCTAATAACGAAATACCTATATAGTATAGAGAATTTAAGGCTTTGTTCAAGAGCCTAGAAGACTTGTAAGCCTTACTAGAACATTACTTATAGGATTATAAGATTAAATTAAAAGAGGATTATTACCTCTTAAAGCAGAAGCTTCGGTTATATAACTAGAAAAGCCTATAAAGGATAGAAAGTTATATAAAGGAAGGTATTAAGAAAGGATATATTAAGAAGTCTAAGTTACTAATTACCTTAAATATACTTATTATTAAGAAGAAAGACGACCTAGATAGGAGGGTATATATTGATTACTAAGAAGTGAATTATACTACAGTTAAGGACGCTTATCTACTACTACCCAGCTAATACTTATAAGATAAGTTAGGTAAAGTAGTACGATTTATAAAACTAGATTAATAAAACGCTTATAGAGTTATATAAATAAAAGTCAGAGATGAATAGAAGACAGTATTTACCTTACTATTAGGCCTTTATAAGTATATAGTTATGCTATTTAGACTCTATAATATACTAGCTATATATTAGAGATAAAATAATAATATTTTAGAAGATCTTCTAGAGGTAATAGTAATTTATTACCTAGATAATATCTTAATCTTCTTAGGAAAAGAAGAAGAATATAAGAAATATATTAGAGAAGTTTTATAATAACTTATAAAAGTAAACTCTCGATTAAAACTCTTAAAATACGAGTTTAGAGTAACTTGGATACTTTTTCTAGGATAGGTATTTAGCCTAGGAAAAATGGAAATAGATCTAGTAAAGATCTAAGACGTCTTAAACTAGAAATTACTAGAGAATATAAAAGATATATAGTCTTTCTTTAGATTTATAAACTTTTACTGTCTATTTATCTAAGACTATATAAAGATTACTAAACCAATGTTAGGACTAGTTAAGAAAGCTATTAAGTTTATATAGAATAAATAGATAGAGGACGCTTTTTAGAAAATTAAAGCAAAGTTTATAGAAAAACCTATTCTATACGATTTTAATATAGATAAACCTAGTATAATCGAAATAGACGTCTTAGACATAGTAGTAGATACGGTTTACCTATAACTAAACGATAAGGGAAAGCTTATACTTATTATATATTATTCTAAAATATTTAACTTAGTATAATAAAACTATAGTATCTTTAACAAGGAACTGCTTATTATAGTATTAGCTTTAGAATACTAGAGAATTTATTTATAGCTAGTAAAATACCTAGTTATAGTTTTATCTAACTACGAGAACCTTAGAACGTTTATAATAACTAAAGAACTTATAACTAGACGATTAGCTAGATAGTTAGAAATATTAGAAGAATTCGACATCGTTATTCGATATATAAAGGGAACGTTGAATACTTAAGCTAATACTCTTAGCTAGAAACTAGGATATAAGGGAAATAAGGAGTATAAGAAGATTATAATCTTAAAAACTCTTAAGAATAGAGACTTAGTATCTACTATATATAAGATAGTAGTAATAAACGATATTTGAATAGATAAGATTTAAAATATATATAAGGGTTATAACTAATATATAAAAGGGAAGTTATAGGTTCCTAGCTTATATATAAAGGAGTTTATATAAGAATACTATACTATGCCCGCTTATAGATACTAAGGAATTCGTAGAACCCTTTAGAAGATAAGATAATACTACTATATTAATCGGTTATTTATAATAGTTAAGGAAGTAATAGTAGAATATAATACCTATACTAGGAATAAGGCTTCCTACTATACTCCTTATAGACAGATAAACACTACTCTAATACCATAGATACCTTAGAAATTAATATCTATAGATTTTATTATTAAATTACTAAAATCTAAAGATCTAATAATAAGAGTTAAATATAATATAATCTTAGTTATTATAGAACAACTTACGAAATATATAATCCTAATAGTATATATAGAGTTAAGTATAGCTAAGGAATTAGTATTTATATTCCTTAGAGAAGTAGTCTTAAGATATAGACTACCTAAAGAAATACTCTTAAATAGAAATAAGCTCTTTACCTTAAAATTTTAGATTGCCTTTATAAAACGATTAGGTATAAAAAGAAAGCTTTCTATAGCTTTCTACTCTTAAATAAATAGAGGAAACGAATAGATAAATTAAGTAGTTAAAATATACCTTTGTTATTATATAAACTATTAGTAAGATAACTAGGTAGAACTGCTACCCTTAACACAGTTTGCTTATAATAGTTTAGTAATAGAAATAATACTTGTTATACTATTCTACGCTAATTTTAGGTATAAATTAACAGCGTACTAAGAACCACTGTCTACGACTATTAATAACTAACTTGCTCGTATTTAGGTCTCGAAAATCAAGAGTCTATATAAGAAACTTATAGAGGACCTATAATTTGTAATAGAAAGAAATACGTACTACTATAATAAACGACGTAGTTAGGAGCTAATGCTAAAAGAGGGGGATAAAGTCTACTTAGTATAAAAGAATATTAATATAAAAAGACTAAGTAATAAACTAGATTATAAAAAACTAGGACTATTTAAAATTAAATAAGTTAAGGAACCTTTAAATTATAAATTAGCGTTACTAAAGATAATAAACATCTACCTAGTATTCTATATATCCCTACTTAAACCAGCACTACTAAGAGCACTACTAGCTCTACTTATAGAAATTCAACTAGTAAACCTAAACGCCGAGTATAAAGTTAAGAGGATTCTTAACTATAGATTTATTAGAGGATAAATTAAGTACTTAATTAAATAGTTAGATTACCTATACTTAGAAAACACTTAGGAGCTAAGAAGTAATCTTAACTATTGCTTAGTAGAACTTCAAGAGTTCTACTAACGAAACCTAGGTTTACCTACATCTCGTAGTCTAAAGGAAAAGCCTTAAGGAAGGCTAGGTTAAGACCTATCTCGGATTAGGAACCGACAGGAATAGGCGGGGCTACTAGATAGGCGACCTCTGCCTCTTGCTGTTCTTTTTCCTTTCTCTCTTTCTCCTCTTTCTCTTTCTTTTCTACTTCCTTAGTAGCGTCGAGTTCGTTAAAAAAACAAAGCCCTTAATAGGACATTTTACGCCGCCTTTCTTTTAGAAAGGCTTTCTACTTTCGTAATCGTAGAATCCTTATCATTGCCTCCTCCTCCTCTCTCTCTAGCTTCTTCTCTTGTTTTTCAATAGAGGCCTAGTCGCTAGCGCGGGGAACGTTCTTCTCCTAGGTGTTGTTAGTCCTATCGTATTTTAGCTTTAACCGAACATATTCAAAACACTAGAAGGATTAGGAGAAATCTATAAAACATCTACGCTTTTAGGAAGCGTAGTAAGAGTATAGTGATATTTTATTATAAACTATTTCGATACTCTTTATAAGAAGCATACGTTCTTCTTTCTTCTTCTATATAAGGTAGGACATAATAGAAAGGAAAGGATACTACTAGCACCTTAACCGAGTTCCTTAGCTTATACTTAAGCGTAAGGACACGCTAGGCTAAGAAGGGGATAGTATTACGAATCACGTTATACGTGGTAAGTAGTCTAGACAGCGCTCTAATAGAACAAGGCACGATATCTAGGAAAATAGAAGGTAGTATAAGAGGGAATCAGTAATACAAAGGCATTTAGGTATTCTAGGATCTTACTATTAGATAATTGTTAGAGGTTACGTAATAGATCCCGTTAGATCCTATAAGGGATCTAAAGGGATCCAGGGATCCAGGCTTATATAGGGATCTAGGTAGCACGGAGGGTTCTATATATACTAGTACATCTACTACCTAGATAGGAGCTTCGTACTCAACTTTAGTTATTAATCTTATTATCTTATTTAATATCTTTAATATAAGTAACGAGTTCACTTCTAAGTGAACAACCCGGCGCATTTATACTTCTTACTATATACTAACCTTTGAGACTTAGTTATCTTTGTTTAGTTCGTTTGAGTTTTATTACACTTATCTAGAAACCGTATATATACCGGAGAGAGATTAGTCGTCAGATTATAAGACGCTACCCGAATTATACCTGCTTTATACCTATATATAACTAGAACGATAACCCCTCTAGAGTGCTTACATTTATACGAAAAGGAGCGGGGATTCTCTTAAGTTAATAAACACCGATTACACCCTCGCTTAAATACCGAGACCTTGTTTATATCGAGATCACGCTCTCCTAAGGCCTCCTATTATATATCCTTAATATATATAACGCCCCCCTAGGCGCTAAGGGCGCTAGAGAGGCTATTAACCTCGTCCTTCACTTATAATATATTACTATAACAAATACTCTTATAGCCGGCGACTTAAACCTAAAGAGCTAGCTCTAGTAACCGGATTTCCTTAGGTAGGAAAGTATACAAGCCCTCTCGCTTGTTAACTAGACAGAGGACAGAGAGCTACAACTCTCTACCCCTCCTAGGATATAAACGCATAACCTTAGTAATACCCTCGACCTTGCCTTTTACTTAAGCAACCTCTACTAAAGAGAGGCGTCTACCGAGATAGACCTTACCTTTAAGTATAGCTCTAACCACCTCCTACTTCTTACCCGGCTTCTATATATAGGAAACCTAATAGAGAAGGATCCGCCTCTAAAACTTAGTACTCTTAATATTAAAACCTTTAAGACTACTCTTTAAAGTAAGCTTGAAATACAATAGCTATACGAACTTACGTAACAACTAAATACGGAATCGCTAGAGGCCCTAGTAGGATTTATTACCGAGAGCGTATATAGCACGTACCTCTATAGTACTAAGCGAGGTCTTAGACATGGATTCGGACACCCCTGGTAGAATAAGGAATACTAGACAGCGGCTACCGAGGCAAGGCAGGCACAAAGGCTTAACGCGAGCTCTTAAGCCTTAAAGTCTCTTTATAGGAGTCTAAGGTAAGAAATTTAGAAGGTAAAGAGAGAACACTTCTATAACTTAATCGATAAGGCTACGAAGAGCAAAGACGTCTTTAAGATTTATAAGTAGTACTAGAGCACTAGAATATATAAGTCTCCCCTCTTAAGAGACTCGGCAAGTCAGCTAGGCTTTACTACCTAGGAGAAGCAGAAGATCCTTATACAGGAGCTGCTTATAAACAAGGCCGAAGTCGGGGATATACTATTTAATACGCTAACTACTTCTACTTAGGCCCTCCCGTAGGCAGACCTTACTTTACGCGAGGTTAAGGAATCGATCCTTAGCAAAGCTTCAACAGCACTAGGAGAAGACGAGCTAGTAACAGGGGTTCTTAAAGTAGCCTAGCTATAGATCTCAAACCTTGTCTTCCTACTATTCAGAGGCTATATAAAGATAGGCTTCTATCTAAAGATCTTCTAATCTACTATCGTTACTATTATCCTAAAACCTAATAAGAAAGACAAGTCCTCCCCTTAAGTATACTAGCTAATTACTCTACTCTCGGTCCTTAGAAAAGGGCTTAAAAGGCTCCTTACTAAGCGAGTCTCTTAGATAGCTATTAAGCACTCTATTCTAAGGCAGAACCAGTTCAGGGCTCTTCTACTAAGAGCTGCTATAGACCTTACTACCTATCTTACCTTCGATATTAAGTTAGCTCTTATAAACAAGTAGGAAGCCTCCCTTCTTACACTCGATATTAAGGGCGCCTTTAACGTAGTACTCCCTAGCCGCCTAATTAAAAGGTTAAGAGAGCAAGGATAGCTATATTACTTCGTAGAATAGGTCTCCTCTTTCTTAACTAATAGATTAGTAAAAGTAAAGCTTAATAGAGAAGTAGGCGACGCTACCCCGCTTTAGTATAGCCTTCTACAAGGCTCGCCTATCTCACCGATCCTCTTTATACTCTATATCCAGCCTCTCTTTAGATTAGGAGTTGGTTCTCTCCTAGTAGTATAGAGATTCGGCTACGCCGACGATATTAGATTACTTACTTTCAGGCCTTTAAAGGCAGGGAATGTCAAGGACCTGGCAAAGTAGGTAGCAAGCATACTTAAGTAGAGCATAGATAAGGGTATTACCTTTAACACTGAAAAATCAGAACTTATCTACTTCTCTTATAAAAGGAAACAAAGAGAGAGAGGCACCTGCCCCCCCCCTACTATTATAGTTGAAGGAAAGATAATAGAGCCTATATAGGAACTCCGGTGGCTTAGTATCTTCTTCGACCCCTGCCTTACCTTTTATAGTTACGTTAAAAGAATAGCTAGTAAGGCTACACTTATAGCTAATACTCTTAAAGGAATAATAAACATAGTAAGAGGATCCCTCTTATATCTGCTAAAATAAGCAGTTACTACTTATATCCTCTCAATCGCCTATTTTAAACACGAGACCTAGTACTCTAGTTATACGAAAACAGGCTAAGCAGGTACTATAAACAACCGGATCGGCCGCTACCTAACTCTCCTAGATAGAGTAGTTATAAAGTATACTAGGATCATCCTCCTAGTCTATAAAACCACTCCTACCTTAGTACTCCTTATAGAATCTAGCCTCCTAGCCGCTAAAATTACTCTTATAGTAAAAAGCGGAGCTTTTAAGGCTAGAACTCGACGACTCGACTCGGCACACCCGCTTAAGCGATGTATAAATAACCCTTGCTCAAAGGCTAGGCTTATTTACCGCTCTTCTAAACCTCTCCCCTCTTTAGAAGAAGTCGATCTAATTTAAGACCCTCTATAGAGTAGAGGGTTTAACTACTAAGCCCGCCTTCTCGAGGTAGCTAGCCTAAGCCCTAGCAGTAATAAAGACTCTTACAAAGCCGAATTCCTTGAATTCCTCGCCTCTATTCCGCCTACAGACCTAGTTATATTTACTGACAGCTCTTGCTTAGACGATAAAAACATAGGAGGAGGCGTATGCCTTATAAGAGGAGGGGTTGTTTTAAATACAAAGCTCTTCCCTTTTAGCAAAACCTTAGAAATATACGATATAGAAGCGAGAGCCGCCTTATATAGTCTTAAGCTTGCTCTCGCATCCCCTTTTTAGTCCTCGGCTACAAAGTGCTAGATTTGCCTTAATAACCTCGAGGCTATACTATAGCTAACCTACTAATCCTATAGCACCTTATAAGAAACCTTTAATAAGGTATTCGACTTTACTTAGCTATACCCGGGGAAGATCTAGACACGGTGGTGCCCTAGTTATATAGGAATTCGAGGGAATGAAATTGCTAACAAAGCTACGGGGAAAGCGGCTCGAACACCCCTCTCTAGCCCTTCTTTACTCTATACTACTATACTTAAGAGAGAAGTTAAAGAGACAGGGGTCAAGCTCGCAAACAAGCTTTAGTAGACAACACTCCTAGATATCTATAAGAAGCTAGGTCTTACTTCCTAGCTCTCGAAACCTAGAACTCTCTAGCTACTAAGAGAGGTCCTAGCTCAGCTTATTACAGCTTATACTAGTTACAGAGACTTTATAGTATACTACCTTCGATTCCACTACCTTAACACGTTACTAGAATCCAGGAATTGCAAATATAAAAAGGCTAAAGTATAATTCTACCTACTCTTCTATAGGCTTATAAAGAACAAAGAGCTAAGGCTATTAGCTAAGGCAGAGGGAAATCCTCAACTCCTGTTCGGACCTGGTTATAAGGAGCTTTTTAACAAGGTCTATTCTAAGACCAAGTTCTTTACAAAGATCTGTCCCTCGAGATAGTTAAAACTCTCTTTTCCTTTCTTTTTCTACATTTTTATATATATCTCCTTTATCTTTCTCTAATTCTATAAACTAATTAAGAATAAGGGCTGTTCCGAAAGTAGAGCTTCTCTTTAAACTATCTCTTGTAAATTAGCTCACTCGTTTACACCCCCTGTAGCCTAGGGCACCCCCCTAGCGTCATTTGCCCTCTTTTGGGACTTTTTAGGACCTAGACCACGCGATCTAGACTCCGCCTGACGTTAAATAGAAATAAATAAATAAATAAATAGATGGCATATTTCTACTTGTTAATAATAACAATATTATAGTAGAATTTTAGAATTGTTAACTAAGTCTAAGATATTGATTCTTTATTATCGCAGTGGATAAATAGAAAATACTAAAGTAGCAGTAGACAGAGGTGATTGGTTGAATTCGCTATTCTTATCAGTTGGTGACTCTGGAAAAGCCACTCTACAATACTACAAACGATGGATATATTTACAAAGGCTTCATGGGATTCAGCGTCAATGAGATATCTGTAACATGGTTACGAAAACTGACTGATGCTATTTGTGATCCTCCCAAATGATCCACAAGAAGAGAGAGAACATGTCCAAAACTCGTTGAAGACACAACCATCTGTGGGTTTAGCTGAGGGGTTTTACTTAGAGATCGAGGAGCATGGCATTTGAGTGGTTAGATACATATCAGCTAAATTTGAAAAGATATACTCAAGCATCTTATAAACTTGTAAGATATTGGAGTAAATTGATTCTAAAACTCGCTAATGACACATAACCTTCAGAAGTAATTGATATAAATTATTTCCCAAAGGCCGACGATTTGAAAGCTGGATTTCTAGAATACCAGAAAATCAGTCTTAATTTTATATATCAAAACTACTTCTATTCAATCCCGTAGAAACCATCTTATTCTTATATAGCGAACTTTGTCTAGTACCCGGCCTCAGTTTCCTTCTGGATCGTTCTCAAACTAGAACCCTGCTTATTAGACTCATTCGCCTTCTTATCCCGAATCCCTATCGTATGGCTTCAACACTATTTCCCAGAGTTTCATCCCAGCCACTGGTAGAACCGGGTTCGGGAGATCCCAAACCCATGAATGCAGCAAAAGATTTCGCATTCATATAGTTGATTTAACTCACTACTTAAACCCATTATTCTTCAACAACACTAACATCTTACTTATCTATAACGACCTTAAAAAAACTACAAAAGAAATCAAAACTCCCAAATCAGTAGCTCGATTCCGTCAGCTTAGTTTCCACTCACTGTTCATGTTGTTGGGGACCGCCTCGGAGGGATTTTGTAGCGCTCGTGGCTTCTAATGGTGATTAAATTGAGTACTGATATGAGAGCCCCCTCGGAACAAGTTAAAAAATTGACGCTGACGGTGAAAGTTTTGAAGCCAATACTAGTCCGTAGTTTACATATATATGATTTTGCTAGTACTCAGTTTAAAAGCATATACTTTGATGAACGTTGATTTGTTATCTCTGCTGATTTAGCAATTTTATGCGTGTGTTGACCTCTGAATTTCTCTGGTACATGGAGATTTCGGTGTTATACTTTACAGACAGTGTGAGCACAAAAAAATCAGTTAATGTATTATTAATCTGATTAGCGTGATTAGAGTAGATTAGATTTTGATTAATAGGTTTCTTGATTAGATCAGATTAATTAGTCTAGCTTAATCAGATTAAATTAGATTAATCTAGTTATTAATAGTAAAGTAGTTATTCTCGTAATTCTATTCTTTCTTATCTTTTTCCTTCTCTTCTATCTCTTCCTCTATATAGAAGCCCTAGCTCTTTAAGCTAGTAATAGTATTAAAAGTCTCTCTAGAGAGTCTATTATATAGCTTTGAGGTAATTAATATAGATAAAATAGAAATCAGGTCTACTAATCTTCTATAAGCTTAAAGAAGAGAACTTTAAGGCTTAGTTAGTATAGAATCTTAGTCTATAAAAGGTTGCTTCGCTTAAGCTCCCGGCTGGCCCGGAGTACCGCTCCGACGCCACCCCGGCGCTCGGTCCGGCCCCGACACCCCGGTCCGGTCACGTGTACATGTTAATCAATTAATCAATTATTAATCAGATTAATGTGATTAGATTAGATTAGATTTTGATTAACACTTAAAATCCCTTGATTAGATTAGATTAATAGCCATTAATCTAATCTAATGTAATCATTTCTCACACTGTTTACAGATATT
The DNA here is from genome assembly GCA_001414485.1 of Calycina herbarum. Classification (NCBI taxonomy): domain Eukaryota; kingdom Fungi; phylum Ascomycota; class Leotiomycetes; order Helotiales; family Pezizellaceae; genus Calycina; species Calycina herbarum. The sequence goes on along the minus strand of LLEY01000197.1, from coordinate 62,811 downwards.
TATGGTAAAGGAAATAAGCAAGTGTGTAAGCTGGTGAAAGGCCAGTGAATTGACCTCTTTTTCATATATCATTTTGTTCTCATTTGAGAGGGTATATATTACGAGTACATTCACTACTAACATGCAGAGACGTAATTTATCAAATTGGGTATACCTTATTAAAAGAAAGGTTCACTGCTTCATCGAGCGCGATAGTAAGGAGACGGGGGAATCACTTATAACTGAGAAGAAAGAATGTTCTGCAATAGTTTATTTCCAATTAAGATTATGTACTCAGGCGTTTGGTATATTACAAAGAGTCCTAACGATGCATCCACCCAAAAATGGAATCAACACTTGGCGACTCGATGCCTGGCCACTGCCTTCCTATCCACATCCCCATCTACTCGTCGTCCTGCACATCGATCTCTGTCTTCTTCCACTGGCGAGCCGGGATCTTGCGCTTGAACATAATGTCAATCTCACGATAGGATCGTCCCTTCATCTCAGGCAAGTAGAAGTATGCCGTGACCAAGCAGATGAAACCAGTGGCACCCCAGACGTAGCCGCACTTACCACCAAGGTTTCCACCCTACACTATGTTAGCAATTGTCATCGTAAAATTCGAAGGGAGAAGAGTCTTACCGTTGGGTTGAGCATGTAACTTCCGAGGAAAATGCAAGGAATCTCAACGATGTAGTATGAAGCACGCCCCATACCGGTTGTAAGCGGTCTAAGACGAATGGCTGAGGTTTCTCCAATGATGACCCAGGATGCTGGCGCAGGTCCCAAGGTGAATAGAACGGAGACGATGAGTCCCAAGGACGCCTGTGCCAGAGAGGCTGCGGTTGACTTGCCACAAGAGGCTGCAACACCAAGAGCGATCAGTAGGACGACATTGAAGCCTGAACCCCAGAGGTAGATGGTACGTCTGCCAAGATAGGTGGTGAGGATCCAAGAGAGCATGACGAAGATCATCTGTAGAGCCGAGGTGATGAGACCGAGGGCGAATGCGAGATTTGTAGACACACCGGCCTCTGTACTTAGATTAGTACATGTATTCACCTACAATAGTAATGAAAACCACTTACGCTTGAAAAAGTAGACAGCCTGATTAGCGATCAAATTACCAGTCAAATTTTGTGCGAGGTAAACACAGCACACAATGAGGGTACGGTAAAGATCAACGCCTTTGAAGAGTTCCATGTGGTTGGGCTCCTTGACAGATTTCTCGAGATCAATGGTACGTCGCATCATGGCAACAGTCTCACTTGGATTCAGCCTGGATTTGCGTCCAAGACGACCAACTGCATGTGCTGCTTCTTCGAGACGACCCTTTCGTACCAGCCACCCTAAAGAACGGGGAGGTTAGCAATTGTTCAAATCTTAAGACAGCCTGAAGGAGAATCAATAACTTACAAGGAGATTCTGGGGCGAGGAAGATGAGAATCGCGAGCGGAGTGGGAAACATCCATTGAAGCGCAATGGGAATCTTGTAGGCATTGGCATCGGGGTGATCGTTGTAGACGTAAGTAACAGCACCAACAATGATACTACCAATTGCCCAAAACATCTGCAGCATCTGAGTGGCAGGAGCTCGCAATTTGATTGGCACAATCTCACTGCAGTATGCTGGGGCGTTGGCAATGAAGATACCCCATGGCAAACCCTCGAGAAGTTGGGCCAAGAAGATAATCGGAAGCGAGTTGGCAAAGTAGAAGACGAAGATGAAGGCATTCAAGAGCATGAGGCCGGTCAAAGTTGCATAACGGTATCCGATTCTGCTGGTGAGTGGACCGGCGAGGAAGACACCGATCAACGCACCAAGTTGCCCAGAAACTTGGAGGGCCGACTGCCATTTGGTCTCGATGACATATTCCTGGGTTGCAGCGTCCCAAATACCGTATTTCTCGGCGAAGGCGGGTAGAGCGATGAAATTTCCAATGAGGAAGACATCATAGGACTCCATAATCTGGCACAGGTGTTAGAAGACATTGTGGAGCTGAATTCAGAGAAATAGTTGCAATTCTTCGGTAAGCAAGCGGGGAGGGGAAAAAGGGGAAAGATAGTGTAGGTATACTTACAATCGTGCAAGACATGACAAACGCCCAGAAGGAAGCCATAGGGTAGGCTTTGACGGCTTCCAACACGCCCATGTTGTGCTCCGCATCCTCTGCAGCGACTGCATCCGCCTTGTAATCAGCAGCTTTCGCCTTTTCGTCAAGGTCGTAGACATGCTCGACTTGGACCTTTCCGACCTCGACCTCTGGGCCGTTGCCATAGGTTTTAGAATCGACGCCGGTACTCATGTTGGCGGGTGTGTACAGGTACCTGGTTGAAGAAGTTGTGGATGGTACAAGTTTGGGAGAATAAGCAGAAGCGACATGGGAAGCTGCCACCTTTTGTACTCGACTCCTCTAGCATGGTAGGTACTCGTACCCGACCGATTTGCAGTGAATGCAGCATGGCAGCATGGCAACTCAAGGGTCACATGCAATTACGGGGACAAGCTACCCCAGCTCGAGTTCTTCCATCCAACCCCGCCATTTATACTTCCCCGACTACCCCAACAACTCCGTTCTAACATAATCCAACCCACAATTACACGAGTAGCATGCCTCGAGCTACCCCAAATTTGAAGGTCTCTCCGATGGGATCCTCATCTGACAAGCATTTCGTACAGCAATCCCACAATCTCATGCAGCTGCCCTCGCTATAACGGTTCTAACATACAACCGCACCTATCACCGCTCAGAACTGCTTCGATTCGTTTACCCGCACCTATCAATTCACCCAGTTCCACCCCCGCTTTGAGATACCCCAGAATTCGGCAGATTTGTGGGTCATAACGAGTGCACCAATAGAAACCCTCAAGCCCAGTATGTAAACATGGGGTAGAAGGCCCGATTAGTTGTGGGGGAGTACTTCCAACTTGTTTTGTCGCGCGCACATTTAGCGGGTTAGATGACACCGAGCCGCGTCTGCTGATTTGATTAACGAGCTTCCCGCGCGAAATTGCGAGAGATTTACCCTTTTAGAACGATTCACAATTGTGAACGAGCCCTACAGAGTTGGTGTAAACGGGTTATGGGTAAGAGGGGTAAGCTCACTGTACCTTTGCGTGGATCAACTTCAACGTTACCTTGTCCGTACGAGGGGAGTGCGTTTCTGGCCCAAAGATTCACTTTGCGCCGTCGATATCAAATTATTACCTAACTAATGGGCCACATGGCTACCTTTTACTCGCGCGGGAGTCTGGAATGTCTTAGTTTCCACTCAAGCTTTTCCAAGAGTCATTTGCTCGAAAGCTTATTCTTCTTCGGAGAAACTACTCCCTTTCTCAATATTAAGTAGGTAGGTAATACACTATTGAAAGACGATTGCGACGTGTCCTCGGAAACCCGGCAGCATGGCAACGGCAATATGGGTAATGGCATGGTAGCGTGTAAGTAGGGAACATTAGTCCCGATACCAGAGGCCAGGCTGCACTAGCTCTTACCATCAACTGTTTAGAAAACGTGGAAATTCTGGCTGGCGGTCTGGCTCGTGGGGAATTCAGGTACACTATCAATACAGGGTTCACGATTCATAAATACGAAAGAGTTTCCTGGAAATTTGAATCGGGAGACGGTAGGAACTAACCAGACTCATGTATCCAAAATATTCCTTTCTCGTTGAATAAAATATAGATTGACCGACAGCTCCTGCAAATACTTCATTATCACGACCAGTGTTCTCTAAACGTCTTTAGAGTCTAGTATGCCTCTTGGCCTATCTCATTCTTCTGTTTCGGTTCCTAGCCCTACTTACTAGCTCACAGTCCGTACCTAGGTATGGTATATTCTGGAATTGTCTGCTGAATCCGTGTAAGTGTATCAATTTTCCGGCCATTAGGATCGCGAGGAAGTCTGTAACTGAGACAATGGCCCAAGACATTGTGACTGATAGATTGGAGATTGGTTCCTTGATCCAAGTCGATTCCGCTGGTAGCCGCTGACCAGGACATGAGATAGAAGAAGATCAATGCAAAAGGGGAGAGAGAGAAGAATTCTTCTGTTCATATATGAGCTACATAATATGCGTTGTACAGACCCCAGATAATTATTCGGACAGCGAAATTTCTCAACGATTATCCTAACCTGTTTATACCGGGAAGAAGATCCAGGAAATCCATTAAGGTCACGTTTATTGTTTTTCTCATCAAATTCACGCCTCGCAGCACAGTTAATCCATTTCAAAATTTTACAAGTAAGTTGATAAACGAAAAAGGTTACACAAGCACATGACCAGACCACAATTTGCTTTTCCCTTGAATCCAGTGGCGTTCATCGGATTTTCAGCTCACTCCGTCAACGGATTCAGGCCGTGCGCATCGTGATTTTTGCTATGGAAGAGTATCAATATACACCCTTCTCAAGTACGACCTCTATTCGAGTCCTAGTCTTGCACATCACGAAGACCGGCGACACTTCAACGACCTCGTTCAGCCTCGAGGAAGTAGATTTGCAAGCAGATCCAAAATATGAAGCTCTTTCATATACCTGGGGAGAAACGACTTTGATGGTCCCGCAGCAACGTTTCCTATCGAAATCAACACGGGCTTTTTGCAAATCACGAGGAACCTTCATGAGTTTTTGGAATATTTAATCGAAGATGCACCGCTTGGGAACTCGACGAGAGTAATCTGGGCTGATCAAGTTTGTATCCATCAGAGGGATGTAGAAGAAAGAAACAGCCAGGTTTCAATGATGCGGGATGTTTATGTTAAGGCGTGGAGGACCTTGATTTGGATTAGCAAGCAAGACGGTGATATGTTGGTTGTTTCGGATATTTTGCATGCTATGACTTCACCTAAATACGACTATTGTAAAAGAGTAGATGGAGCTCGATTCCAAAGCCTAAAGGAAAGGATCGAGAGAGTGATTGCAATTAAATCGGGTATACTATTGTTTACCATTGCGAGTTTTGATCACAAACTTCTTACCAATCGATTTCCCTAGGTACGGACTGGCCTCTAACATGTTTCCAAGTCCTTCCTGGCGATGACTTTCAACATCCCTTCATCGCAAATACCATCAATAGCTCCTTTTAAGAATCAAGTATGAGCCAACCAAAGCTACTGACCATCCCAAGAGCTGAGGCCGAAGAGATCCAAAGCTGCCCAGTTCTATCAGCCATAACCACCTTTGTCGAAAACGATCGTGAAAAGCTCTCTAAGATGTCTAGCATGGGCTATAGAGCCGGTTGGGAAGGCTGGTTGTACATCGAGCTTGCTTATTGCATTCATAAGTCGAGTTCCTACAGAATGAAGAGGGAGCAGCCCGTGTACGAAAACGACAAGGACGAAATTGAAGCTTGGTGTACTCACAGCGTGGAAAACTACAATGCCGAAACAAACCCTAAACCTGACCTTTCGCACAAAAGAATTGGCTACGAATTGAAATGCGGAAACCAACAGGAGGATTTTGAGGATGAAGAGGGCGTTCCCAGGGGAAAATTCCAGGACCGGATATTGAAAGACACAGAGAAAATCACAAATGGGATCAATCTCGATAGGTTTGTGGAAGCGGGTGCTAGAGTATATGCAATCGGCGTTACCCCACACTATGACGATTTGTGGGGGTTTGAAAATGTCGCGGAAGAAACTGGAAGGCAATTTCGCTACTGCCAATCGTCATCATTGGAGAGTGGCGACTCTTGGTACGTGCTGTGGTGGTCTCAAGATTTTCCCTGAGGATCGGATTTTATTTGGCAAATTTGATCCAATTTGTAGGAGGAGGGTTGTTAAATGCTGTCAAGGATGTCATGAAGTTCAGGCGATCGTTTTTAGGATAAATTTGTTTCATTTGTTATAGATACTTGCTATTGAACACGGAAAGACTGATAAACAATCGAATCATTCGGGAATGAGAAAAAGATCTGGTCATATACTTTTGCACTTGAACTGCTCTCCCTTTCGCTCGCGTAATTGTGAGTTTCATCAGAGATACTCTACAACGAGATCAATCCTCGCACAGTTACTTGGAATCTCCACATGTGCATCATAATGCACAAAGAAAAGCTGAGGAACAAGTCTAACCCATTCACAAGCTAAGTTCCAGTCAGCATCAAACTCGCTCAAACCGCTACCAAAAAAGGAAAAGGAGACCTCATACCTAACCATCCATTCCAATAGACAGCTTGGCTATGTTCATAAACCAACTTGCCATCCACAATCGCTGCAGTTTGATACTCTGGGTTGGAATTCGCATCAATCGTGACTTTTAACCTTTGTCATCAACAATATTAGCTTGGTGTAATGGGTATGGAGAGGAATGAACGTACCATGAATCGTACATAGTAAGCGTATTGTAATCTAAATTCATAACTGCTGTGTAACCGGAGCCGGGGAATACGAATAATGGTGTGGTGCCATTGAGCCAATCGCCTGCGAAGTTGGTTTTATTTGTGAATACTGCGTCGGAGGCGCCCGCAAAGGAATGGTATGCGGTTACTGCACAAGTAGTTAGTCGAGTCACATTTTAAATGGGAGGATGTCGTGCTTTCAAGGCCATCGAAACGTGTATCTCCATCGTTTCCTTTGGCGATCAACTTGTACTCTGGGCCAGTGGGTGCGATCTGCCGTTTGTGGGATTCTAAAGCCGATGTGAGGTGGAAGGCGAAGAGTAAAACCAAGATGAGTTGGAGAGAGTTCATTGTGATGGCTGAAGAAATAGTTAAGCGCAGGAAGTGTTCTGAAGTAAATCTGGGATATTTGAATTGATTCGAAATCTACTTCCAAGCTGGCAAGCACTGGCTTTATAGTCCATGGGAAGATGTGGCACGAGGATATCTCTATGGGAACACGGTTGATACCCCGGAGGAGGACACCCGCTCCCGAATGCTTCATTGTGAAGGAACCCCCGACGAACGAATAGGATAGTAGCATAAAACAACTACCAAACTTTAATCTTGGGTTACTAAACGATGCTTGTGATCGAACAATTACTAAGTGGAGGACAAGAATCCACCTCGTGTTCTTGGTGTTTGCTGAGCTTAAGGTTAGACAGTCAACGGTCATGGGTTGAAGAATTAATCTTCAGGTATCTTGTGCAACGTTAAACTATCGATTAAATTCGTATTTGATCCGCATTCTCCGTACAAATACCCGGGCCATGTCTTCTACTCCGAAGAGTTAATTCCTAGTACTTCTTCTCGTATTATGCATCGTTTAGTAACCCAAGATTAGACGTACAGAGACACTACCATGTTCACCGCTAAAGATAAGATGTGGCAAAATGTCGCTAAGATGTGACTGTGCCAGGTCTCTATACGAGTATTCCACAGGAAACTTCCATGTTACAAGCACAGCAGATGGAAAGCAACACCGAGACCACAACAGTAGAAATGTAAAGGTTTTTTTGAGTGGGAAAGCCATTTTTGAAGCTCCTGTCGAAGTGTACAGTACTAGTCAACAGCTATTAAGCGATTTGTGCAGCCCTACCAAAAAACGCCATTTTACCTAGTTTAGAAAGACATAGAGATACTACGCCTCTGAACTAAATTCTCCATATTTAATTTTCTAAGCTCTTTTGAGTATTATTAATCTTTTATATAACTAGAATTCTTGATTAAGGAAGGTAGGCTTATAAAGTAGAAGTACCTACGCAAACTAAGGAATTTTTAGTTAAAAATTATGATATTTATATATAGAACTAACGTTTTTCCAATTTACTCTACTTTAAGGCGCTATACATATAGGAGTGTATTTATAGGAATAAATTTGAATTATATAAAAGTTAGTAACTTATCGAATTATTAAATATCTAGAAAGTAGTAGTTTTAAATAGTACTCTATGGAGTTTAATCGTAATGCTAAAACCCCGTGTTTTAGTATGAAACGGGGACTCAGTTAATAGCTGTTAACGGTGACTGTATGGAATTTTAGAAGAGAGAAAAAGAGTGTGTGTCAGGAATCAGTGCAATGTTGCGATGTGAAAAAGACATATTCAAACTACGAATGGCCGTCTACTTGTAGTCTCCAGAAGTGTAGCTAAGCTCGTTAAGTTGATACTCATCTCGAAACACGCTCGTAATTAGTTATATCAGAAGAAAAGATAAATGTGGCAAGAGGTGGTGGCTGAGTGAGAATTGAAGGACCAACAGGCCAGCAAATAATGCTCTCAAAGGTCCAGTGGTACTGTTGTCATAGTTTGCTTGTCCCCATCGTAGATGCTTATTTCCCATCTATCAAACATACAACGGAGTAATCGAGGAAGTTTGTCGAGATAGAGTGGCGCGCTTGTGACCGAAGCAGCGTGCGGATGGAATTAGTGAGATTTCTCCTCGAGAAAGGGATGAGTCCGAATTTGGAACGAGGGATGGACGATAAGACTGCTATTCAATTTGCTATTGAGGATGGGTCGTTGGAAATGGTGAAATTGATGCTAGATCATGGTTTTGAGACCAAGGATTCTAGTGTTCTTCAATATGCGGCTAAGCTTTGGAATGTGGAAATACTTGAGCTGTTGCTGGATGGTGGGGCGGGTTTGGAGGAGGTGTATAGGTATTACTTTCCAGCAGATGTTGATTACGAGGGTGATCCGAGAGGGACGGCGGTTTATAGGGTTTGGAGGGTTGGTCAGGTAGAAGCTGTTAGGTACTTGCTTGGTCGAGGAGCAGATGAAAGATGAGGGGGGTGTATCATGTTTGGATATTGCAGAGACGTTTGATCATGAGGAAATCATGAAATTGCTTCAATAGAAAGGTGCGACGGAGTGATTAGAGAGAGAGAAACGTTGAATGAATGTTGATGTAGATATACTATCAAATTCTTCCACCAAAGTTTAGAGGCTGAATTTGGGTGTGGCGGAAGCTGAATGGCTTCAGAACTTGCTCACCGAGTCACCAAGCCACCAAGCCACCAAGCCACCAAAAGACTCAGGCACACAAGTACCAACCTAGTCGTGGGCTCTTTAGTATGCAGCTTCAGAGACGCTTGTGTTGGTGATTATTACGACGGTCCTACTCCCTAACCTCCCACCCCCCGCTACATATTCGTTTTCGACGACGATAAATCATATATATGGATGGGGAGAGGGGAGGGGGTTTATACTCTGGAGGTAGACCAGGTCGTGCCTTCCCTTCTTACTCTCCTTGTTCCTTGTGGGGCCTCCTCGTAGTAGCGGGATATCGAGTCGCTCGTACCTTAGGAGTGGAGGAGCGATTTCGAGTTCCTTTGTGTCACGTTGAGGCCGCTCAAGGAGCGACCCCCTCTCAAAACACCCACCTCGACTCAACTCGACCTCTCGATATCCAGGCCAGGGCAGAAAAGCGGTGGGCTCGGCCAGCCATAATCTCCTCTTTCATTGATGTCGCACCGGCCTTAACAGACACCTACCACCATGTCACGCCATAGCAAGTTACTTGTCTTTCAACCTCTTTGTGGCCAGAGCTAACTATTTTGCAGAGTGCAATCATCTAGACCTCCAGCATAATACCCTGACATTGGCATATACGAGCTCTCGGAGACCAAGTACCCCCAAAACGGCGGAAAACATCGGGAAACTAGGAGTGCCCGGTGGAGATGGAGATGGGGACACATAGTGGGCCTGCTTCGACCATGGTGGAGTCGAGGCTGCAGAAAGGCTACATATGTTTTCTATAAGATGTAGGTGGTTAGCTACTCTATATTGGTAGACGCACAAGTGTGTTTTGCCTGTCGCAACGGGAAGCAGTCATTTCGAGTGATATTCAGCCAAATAGTTCTCCATTTTATTCCGTATACCAAAGACCAGTGCTTTCTTTTTATAATTCATCTCATCTTGTTTGATTATGTTTGTTTGGACCTGTACTTGTTCCTCAGAGGAAATACAGTCTTCGGGCTGGTTGCTACCAGAAAGCTCTATGAAATCTCAATACAACCATTTGTTTCTTTCTACTTGTTGATCCAAAATATTGGTCAGCCAGCTATGTGTTCATTGCCATCCCACCTTTGATGACAAGGCCAAGATAACAACAAGTACTTTGTTACTTTGTACTTAAATACCAGATATTCCATTCGGACTTTACTTCGTCAGATTTCTAATCTTGTCTGCATCTCATAGCTTCGTGCCTTCATTGTGGATAAATGGGGTCATCTCAACGGACGGTGAAGAGTCATTTCAAGGTTCATAGGCAAGTTGCTTATACAATCAAATGACGCTGATTCTCAGAGCTTACGAGACGGGCCAATCAAATACCTATCTACTTTTCCGCAACTTTTCCCTCACCCTCATTTCATTGGCTCAAACACGACAGCCAAGCCAACTATTCCTCTTCAACCCCAGCAGCGTACCATTTAATAACTACGGATGATCGTCATCCGAGGTTGTTCCGAGTAAACTTTATCCCTGTTTCCCCCGCCTCATACTCACATGGAGAACGTGGAGAAAACTTCACACGTTCCTGCGGAGATTAAAACGAATACATAAGGATTCATACAAGAGCACAACCTTTTGAAACGCGTTCTATGGTGTTCACCTTTCATCATTCTTGAGAAAACAATGGCTACCATGACCACTACCACGCAGACCGAAGTTGATATCGCTGAGGCACCAAGAATTGAACTTCAACTATTACCACAAAATCCAAAACAATCTACCTTTGCTCAAAAATATATCAACGTCACCGAAGATATTAGAGGTGCTTTAGTCCCACCGTCAACAGCTGTTGAAGCACGCCAAAGATGGAACCATCCAAATATCAACATGTGGAGAACTCTAGCAACATTCTGGTCTTTCTTTATTGTTGGAATGAATGATGGAGCTTACGGAGTATGTATCTACCATCAAGTTCAAATTTTACCGATTGAAGCTGATGACTGAGATAGGCATTGATACCCCATGTATTCCCAACCCAATGCCCAACCTCTAAACATCACTAACTACATATCTTAGCTTGAGAGATATTACGATTTAACTTACACTGTTGTCTCTCTGGTTTTCCTCTCCCCGTTCGCGGGCTATACGCTTGCCGCTATTGCAAACAATTATGTTCACATCAATCTCGGTCAGCGTGGTGTATCTATCATCGCACCACTCTGTCATCTCCTCGCCTTTGTCGTGCTTGCTTTCCATCCTCCGTACCCCGTCCTCGTGGTCGTCTTCATCTTCGTTGGTTTCGGAAATGGACTCGTGGATGCGGCGTGGAGTGCTTGGCTTGCAAATATGGCAAATGCAAACCAGGTTACTGGAGCACTGCATTGTTGCTATGCGATAGGTGCTGCAGTTGCGCCATTGATTGCTACATTGATGTTTACCAAAGGCGGGCTTGAATGGTACTATTTCTACTTTCTCATGGTACGTCCACATCCCACAAAATTCGTCGGAGAATACTGAACTATAAAGATCGCAAGTGCTGCTGTTGAACTGCTCACTTCGGCAAGTACATTTTGGAAACAAACCGGAGCCATTTACCAAATTGAAAATCCAAGTGGCCAAAATGCTAAAACGGGACGTACGAGAGAAGCACTGAAGAACCCATTGACTTGGCTCTTTGCATTCTTCATTTTCGGCTATGTCGGAGCAGAAGGTATTCATTTCCACTCACCCTTTCCATCTGTGATACATAACTCACCATACCTCAGTATCCCTGGGTGGCTGGCTAGTCGTATTCATGAATAAAATCCGCTTCGCGTCCTCCTTCCAATCCGGTGCAACTGCAAGCGGTTTCTGGGCCGGCATGGCAGTAGGCCGTATCGCCCTCTCCTTCCTGACCGCCAAACTCGGAGAATTCAAATCCATCCTCCTCTACATCGCCATCTGTTTGAGTCTTGAGCTCATCTTCTGGCTCGTCCCCTCTCTCATAATTTCCGCTGTCTCAGTCGCGTTTCTGGGCTTCTTTCTTGGACCGTTATTTCCGACGGCTATGGTACTGGTTACGAAGATGATGCCGAGACATTTACATGTTGGGAGTGTGGGGTTTGCTGCTGCTTTTGGGGGGAGTGGGGGAGCAATTTTTCCGTTTATTGTTGGCGCTATTGCGCAGGCTAGGGGGGTGGAGAGCTTACAGCCGGTGGTTTTAGCTGTGCTGGTTGGGTTGGCGGGGTTGTGGATTTTGTTGCCGACTGTGGGGAGGAAGGCGAGGAGGGGACATGAGAGTGAGATGGAGGGAGGAGGGGATTCTCGGTAGCGCATACTAACTCGTGAATTGGTTGTCTGGGAATGATCGAGAGAATACTAGTTCTCATACAAACCAACCTGGGAGAATTAAATTTGTTGTTTGAATATGGAGAGGTGTTTAGATGGGTACTTCAAGGATTTCTACTATTCAACTTTTATTCTTAGATGGAAGGAATACGAGTTAAACCATGCTTTATTGCGATCTCCAGGTTACAACACATTCAAAGATTAATCCAGTCAGGAGGCTCTTGTAGGGGTAAATAGGTTCCCCTTTTGCATTTTCGCTTATACTTGGTCAAGTCGTACAACGTTGTGTCGTAAGGTAGATCGTACAAGCGTTCGCAAATTATAGACGGGTATGTGTATTCAACTTGGAGCTGTTCTGTCTAACTAGTATTTTAAAGAAGCGTTCACAAGTTAAGTTTGTTAACTAACCCTTAGTGGGGTACTCCAACAGTGCCGGCAAATTCTTAGTCTGGTAATTTAAACACGTCACTTACAACTACGCACACGGAGAATATGACTCCTTTCTTTTTCTATCTAGCAAACATTCTGAATCTTTGAGAGCATCAAATATTATCATCTTCTCATTCACTGGCATATATTCAAACTCAACAATGTCTTCAACCTTACAAAAAGCATTCCTTCGCAACTCAATGCGACTCACCAAACACATAATACGCCCTCTCCACACCCGTCCTCTATCCACTCGTCCTCTCCCTACCCGACAACACCTCACCAATTTCCAAGGCCTAAGACCAACCCTCACAAAGGCAGCCCTCTCATCCCACCAAATCCGTCCCGTCTGCTCCTTCCCCTACTTCTTCATCTGGTACTTCGCAGCCGCCTATCCCTACAATCTAAGAATGCGAGAAGAAATCGCGAAAAGACGTCAGAAAGTCGACGACAACCTGCAAAAAGGGATTCAAGAAACGGACAAGCAAAGACAAAGCCGAGAGAGTAGCGAAACGTATCATTTGTACGAGGAGGATCAGATGAAGTTCTTGATTGTAGTGTCGGGGGCTGCGATTGCATTTTGGGCTTGGGATAACTACTTTAAGGAGGAGGAGGTGGTGTATATGCAGTTAGAGGAGGGGTTGGAGGGGGAGGGGGAGAGGTTGGTGAAGAATGGACTTTAATGAGGGGAATATCAGTGTTGGGGGGTAATAGATGGGGATTTGATGAAGTAGTTGAATACCTTGGGGTGTCTAAAAATAGCGGGGTATTCTATTCATACTTGTATTGAGTTATTGGGAAAGTGCATCGTTTCAAGTGGAGCTCCTCGCCTAGTTCAGGTGCACCTTTTAAACTCCATGTCACTGGTGGTGTTTTACCACGACCCCCTTGGAACCTTACAACAAAGATTTCTCCCATGAATGCATTAAATCACGGTAGCCGAATTTGGAAGTCCAATCTTGTGTTGACTATCCGGTGAGCTTCTAGGATTACTGAAGCCCAGAAGACCCTTCAAAGAAAGGTCGACATGCCCTGATACCGATGAGCTAAACTAATGTTTGTATAAGAAGCACTTGGATTTGTATTGACATATGGGTATTCCACCACAGCCACTGATACTTGACTACATTGAAATGTTCACGACAGTGAAACACCGACCGTCACATAGGAATTTTGGTTCACCAAAATCACAATAAACTTTTCATTTCTGTTGCTAAACACACGTTTAATCATCGAAATTCCCTTGGCCAAAAAACAAAGATACATTACCAGAAATACCGAAACGGAACTGCTTGCAACACCTCCCAGCAAATTTTAGTCAACTTAGATAATCCTAAAAGTAAAATACCCTCCACCAAGTTCCTTCTCATACATATCCTCAGTGAGCATCCCTTGCTCTCTCCTGTATGCCGTAGAAATTGGAAGAATAGAGAGAAACGACCTGATCTGCGGATACTCGTCCGGTTCCAGATCCCCGGCGTATCGTTCTTCTAGTTGCGGGTTGTAACGAGGGTTAACATACAAAAGGATCGATTTCTGGTCGTCAGAACTGGCCCCGACCCACAGTTTATCAATCGAATTATACATTCGCTTTCGTATTCGTTCCGTGCGCTCTATCAATGCTTCTTCCTTTGCGAGTTGGTCTTCCCTGATCGAATTGCACCGATCCCTTATGTTGTGAGTTGTGTAATAACGTTGTGGGTAAGCCGGAACTTCGGGTACTATTTCTCCTGAAAGCAATGTAGGAGAATTATCCTGAATATCCTCCTCTTCTAAGGGCTCGTTGGGGATTGTTGTACGAGGAGTGGCGATGAACGCATCGCCATGACGTGAAACTGGGAATTTATTGAAGATTTCCACACGCTCCTTATCCTAATCATCCTTAATTTCGAAATGGCCCAGACGTTTATATTCGCCTCTAACCCGATTCGTCGGTTCAAGAATCAGGCCTTCCAAGGTCAGACAGCTATCGGATGAGAGATGAACCTCGAATGGCACTAGGCATACTGTGGCGACATCGATCAAATGTTCCAGCCGATCAAGATGAATGTCGCCCTGTATTGTTGGTTGAAAGCCGTGGCGGGTGTTATCTGGAAATGTTTCACCGTCGTACTGAGAGGAATCGGTAGCAAACAGATGGATATTCCATTTGTGGTAGAGGAATGGGACTGATATATTTGATATTCTTGATATTGTTGTCCAGAGCATCGGGCCCCAGACCTGAATGGAACAGTTCTCGACTCCAGTATGAAGTGGCGATGGCGTGAATGGTTGTGTCTCAGTGTGAATGACGAAGAGAAGGGAGTCGCTCAACTGCTCCCTATGAGGACGAAAGATTTCGCTATCTACAGATGCCCAAGACCAAGTTGGTGCGTTGCATTCGTTATGGCAGGGGCCATTTCGAAGAAATCGATATGGCCAATGACCAGCCAGGCATCTTACCCCGTGCCAGTTTTCACCCATGTCGGAGGATAGCCCAGCTACCGCAACTAGCTTATCCGGAAACTTGGTCAACTTCTTCTTAGAGTATTCCACAACTACTGTGTTCCATAGATCCCAACGAATGGAATTCGACTCCGTCTCTGATTGCGGTAATGTTCTGAGAGTAAATCCCCAGTCTATTTCAGGCCTTGCTTCTTGCCCGTCCGGAAGTGCTTCGTGCGCCAAAACTTGCTCGCATTTCCAATGAAGTTCTTGTTTCCCACATATCAACGTGCGTGGGGCTAACAACCACTCTTGGAGAACCCAGCCCCGATTCAAGAGTGGAACCTTCTTGATCTCATTGTAGCCAATTTCATTGTGGTATTGTGTTTCCGCACGTCTTTTTGTTTTCGTGCCTTGTTCTATTGCGCAGGGAGTAATTGACAATGGGAATCTGGCGTAGAACAAACCACCATTGGCGTCTTCGGATACTGCTGCCGCCAGGTTCAAAAATGAGTTCTTGTAGATCTGATGCATCTTTCGAGACTCAATAGTCCAGTCTTCCTTAGAGTCCTGAACTATGCAAAGCGAGTCGATCCAAATGAATTCTATTCCCAGCCTTCGTGTCGCCTCCACTACTTTCCTGAACGTCTTTGGAAGATTACTCATTCTGATACCACCCAAGAACTGCGAGACATTCTCTTGGAGAAGTCGATGGGGGACCAACTTTCCCCAACAATGGCTAAGTGTCATATAAGTCGTAGTTGTGAGATCGAGTGTAGAAGTGGGGCATAAGTTGATGTCGGGGCTGTTCGTTTCGCCAACTGCGAGAAACCGTGCAGACCCTTGATTCTTCTCGGTAGGTATTCTTGCCGGGTGGCAGTGTTTATGGTGCAATGAGCATTCCCTGATCCACGCCGAGATCTGGTCAAAACTTGTCGCACTGTTGGTGTAAAGCGACCTGGAGAAACCTGGCTTATACGGTTCTAAAACGATAATCGTTAGACTAGCAGTACACAACCACTTGAACATCTTACCACTATAAGCGTCATTATCATGATAATCGTCGTAATAGGCGTCGAGATGTCCCACAGCAAGATTGTCGGGTAAGCGAGGAAATCGAAGGATGTATTCGGTGCCATAATCATAGAAACGAACCTGGATAAAAAGGGGTTCGAGAGACAAATCGATCTCGCACGGTTCTTTGTCTTTTTGTTTCGCCAGCATGGATTTTATTTTTTCTTTCTCTTTCCAGGACATTCGCTGCGCTAGTAATGCACAGAAATGACACCCAGTCGAAGCCGAAGTGTGTAACTCGGAAAGATTGTAAAATGGCAGCAAGTTTGTTTGCTATAAGTCTGGTATGGGATCCATAGACAATATAGTCGTGCATTTGGGACAATAAGAATTGAAATATCCAGGTGTAAAAGACCATGTCCCTCTATCATTTTGGATAAAACTCTTTCCCCAAATTTCCCAGTGAGAGTCAGTAGACGTAGTAATCGTTGACTCTCCAAAAGAGTCAGCCCACTTTCCGCTCGAATCTTGGCGGTAGGTGTCCTGTCTTCCAAAGTCCATGTCTGTATTTCCGGAGAAGACGGAAGGAAAGCGTTTTGTGTCAAAATGAAGGAGGCTGTTTCTGAACTGAAATTGAAACAAAATCCAAGAACCAGAGAGGAGGAGTCTCGAGGGAAGTTCATGGTAGCCTTTTCTGGTTTTGACCTTCCAAGATAGGCAGGTATTGCAGAGGCATGCTCATAGCCGTATCACTTTCGGAAGTAATCCATAAATCTTTCGTATTGTGGTTCCACAACCTTGAACTGTGCGGATTCATAATAGTCATTGTGTCTCGTCTGGTGATATTGCATTCCTTCGTCATTTGCACCGCTTCTTTTTCGCCGGAAAGCTGCTGGTGCACCATGCCTTTGCAAATACGAACCTGTGCTCCATCAGTGATACGGTAGGAGTTCTCAAGAAGACCTGAGCAAACAAGCAAAGTGGTTAAAAGAATTGGAACATTCAAACAAGGAGATATCCTCCTGCCGCCAGAATCCCTGGGCAGTCTGAAACTTGAATGAAGAATGATATACGGCAACAAATCAAGCGCCGGCGAAAGTTCCGTACCATTTCATCCCAGGTAGTTGTACTCAAAATGGACGCCCCTAAGACAAACTGAAGCGCCGCTAGAAATCGGCACTGCCAGAAATTCCAAATCGAGTACTTGGAGTTACCACTCTGTGTGATCTCCAGCGTTGTGTCTCGTCACTGCTCCGACTCTGAATGGCCATATCCCAGAACTTAAGATTAACTGTAGGAAAATCGAATGAGAACAAGGGATTGTGGATTTACCGGAAAAGTATATACCCTCTCTCCACTTCCAATTAATTATTAAACTCTCATCGGGCTTTTTCGTCCTTGAAGAAAGAGATGTAGCGATTCACACTGTGAATTTCAACGATAACTTGATGTATGGACACCGTGGACATCGAGGAGGGGATTCGAAAAGCTCTTATTCGATCGATGGACATGCCCCGACCGTTCTGTGATTCAATGCGGAAAAAAGGAGACTCGTGGTAAAGGGAAAGAAGTGCCTGGGAACTCAATAGAGAGAAAGTAAACAGTGTTAGTCTTCTTCCGTCGCTTTGCTATGGCAAAGAATAATTTGGGCTGGTTCGAAATGAGTTGAGATCCTTATCGATCAAAACCTAATGGAATTGAAAAGTGGTCACGTGCCGAATAGCCGGATCGAGACCTTTGCGACGGCAAGAGCACCCTAAGCTGTAGTTCTTCCCACCAGAAATAATTCTAGAGAGCTTCCAAACTTGCACAATTCAAGACATTCTTGCTTCCCTCGCTACATTTGCTCAGAATTAGATTTCCCATCAATTTTTAGACTCCAGATCACTCACTCAAGATCCCAAGGCTGTACGGATTGAGAAATCCCGAAAAATCGGCGATAACGACAGCCTCGTTGCCTCAACCTCAAAGCAATCACGACGACCACAGCTACAGATAATCCGCGACCCACGAGTCGAGTCCTAAATCGAATTATGGCAGCTACCGCTCCTGGAGGTGGCAGTAAAGGTGTGTAGAACTTCCCGGGTGCAAACCTCTCTGTAGCGTACTGATATAAGACATCGCATCAGGCAACTCTGAAGACACTCCGATAAAGGTCACACCCAAGAATGGCAAGGAGAGACTAAATGGCACCATCAAATTGAAGAAACCTGCGCCGAAAGTTATACGTGCTGGGAATTGGAGAGATGGGAGTGTGGTTGACGGTAGGTGGAGGGGCATTCGCATTGCGACGCGACCAGCGATCTGTGTACTGACGTACCGATAGAAGATGACAAGAAGAAAGGAACCAATACCCCCTCTACGAACTCCGTACCAGCATCGCCAGGCCCAGTTGTGAATCCCCTAGACGAAGAAGCGCGAGAAACCTTTGCGACCGGTCGACCTCTCGAAGATAGCCCGGACCTCCAGTCATGTAAACATTGCAAGAAGAGCTTCTTGACGACCGCAATCAAGGCGCATTTGATACAATGCTTGGCTGCGAAACGACTGAAAGCGCAAAAGAAGAAAGAACAGAAAGAAGCGCGCGAGAGGGAAAGAAAAGGACTGGGAGAAGCCCAGAAGGATGATGACGGGGATACAAAAATGGATGATGACGATGACGACGACGTTTCCCCCGACAAGAAGGGTCCAGAAGGGTTGAAAACTGCAAAGAAAAGTGCTGGAAAGAAAGTCGACCTCGATGATCCAAAGAAAGGGAAGAAGCGCAAGGCAGACGGGGATGCGGAGAAAGCACCAAAGCCCAAGAAGAAGAAAGAAGAGCCCAAGTTGAAAGCTCCCAAACCAAAGGGTATATCACCATCTATTTTATCTGAGTCTGAGTCTGATCTATCTACTAACTCTCTATTTATTACTAAATCTACTCCTTCTCTTATTATTAAAAACCCTGCTAACCTTCATGTTCGCAAACCTAAAGGCCCAGTAGATGTCGAGAGACAATGCGGAGTCATGAAGGACGGACAGCCATGTGCTAGGTCTCTTACTTGCAAAAGTCATTCTATGGGCGCCAAGCGTGCAGTTCCGGGGCGAAGCTTACCATACGACATGTTGCTCACGGCTTATCAGAAGAAGAACCAAGCAAAACAGCAGAGTAAGCATTATACCTCCCACCAATTCGGGATGTTCCAACTTACAATTTGCAGAAGCAGCAATTGACGCCAACGCCCCTCTCGAGGACGAAGAAGCTGCAAACGGTCCAGTTGACGAGGACGAGGAACTTACATCAGTCATGGCAGGCCTTTCGAATTGGAATCCTCAACCTGTCGTACCCCCACTAGTTCACATGCCCATCGAAAAGATTTACATGCGACAGAGATTATACGAGCAACTCCACAATGCCACCAACGGGTTCACTGTCAACATCTTCAAATGCGGGGACGGCGCGAAGAAAACTAATAATCATACGATCCATGCTGACGGTTCCAACGACGCCGACGGCGAGGTAGACCTAGGAGTCGGCATGGCAAATGTTGCTGCACGTCGAGCGAGTGGTTTCAATATGCAGCTTCCACAAAGAAAGGTTACGGGGCCGATTCGACCGCCGGGAATTTGAGCGGGGGTTTGGGGTGTACAACGCGTAAGAGGGCGGTACATAATTTTCATGAGCATACGAGGGAGCATTGATGGGTGTCGGATGGTGTTTTCGGGTTTCTAAGGGAACGTTGGGTTTTTTTGCTTTGTGTATAATCAGTTTGGAGTTTATGGCAGGGTATCACACAGCTACGGCTTTTGGGATCCGGATTTGGGTTTGGGTTTGAACTTGGGAGGCAGATTGTTTTTAGCCTTTATTGGGAGGCGCCTTTTTGAGGCTTCATAACGCGAGGGAATTGTTGGTTGAGCGGTTTCATCAATTCATAGCTTACATGGAGGTCCTCGGTTTGGACTTTTGTAATTTCTTGTCGTATTGTTACTTTTCCGACTGCCCTAGTGCCTACTCGGTGGTGGCAGTCGAGGCTGCTCGTTCCTTCCCTGACCTTTGTCCGTCGACTCGACTCGACTGTCTTCGCTCTTTCCTTCCTACCTCGACTTAACATCATCGTGCTCGTGATGCCTTGAGGAGAGCGACGCAATTAGTCCAAATATCCCAAGTCGTGGGGGATTAATAGCAGCGGGAAAATGATCCCCTTCGAGAAAGCAGTGAAGATGATGGCAAGAGGACACTCGTGAACTCCTCAGGTCACCGCTAATTCCGCGTCTCCGATTATTGTACTTTCTTTTCTTTTTGTCAATTGGTGCATTGTGGCATGGGGGTCAGAATCGAGTATCGTGCAGTGTCAAATTTAGGTTCAGGATCATGGTTTCTGGTCAAGGCTGTTGGAGTTGATAGGACAAAATGCTGAATTGATTGCTACTATTCCTTCTGCTCATCATATTGATTTGGGGAAATTCTAGCGCTCACTATTTTTTAAAAATTTTGCTCACCTCTTCTCAGCTCTGACAAATGAAATATGTTTCGTCTTTTGATTGTAAATATCCATCAACCTACAAATGGAATTTCATCTCGCTTTCTCATTTCGAGCTACGGAGAAGCTTCAGTCAGCCGTTTTTCTTGTTGTTGAACTTCTGAGGGTATCTTCTGTTCAATGGGGGTA
Organism: Calycina herbarum; assembly: GCA_001414485.1. NCBI lineage: Eukaryota > Fungi > Ascomycota > Leotiomycetes > Helotiales > Pezizellaceae > Calycina > Calycina herbarum. The sequence goes on along the minus strand of LLEY01000197.1, from coordinate 42,149 downwards.
TAAACTTACATGGTTTGTGCCACCCTCTTTGCACTCAAGGGTATCGCAACCACCTGAACCGGTTATCGAAGTCGTGTTCTACATCATGAATATTTAGTAAACTCTCTCAGAATAGAAACTGGTCGCACTCACACTTTGATAACAAGCCGTCACACATCTGGGAAGCTCCTGGAAAATGCATTTCCACTGCAACAAATTAGCATACGTTTTTCTCATTTGGCTCGATAATGTGCAAGGATAAAAGTTTCTCCCAACTTGAGATTTCAGAAGGGGAAAGGTTGCATACATTACAGACCGGATGCCAGCCACAACCATCCGTACATGTATCTGATTTCTTTCTGCAGTCATTTACACAGGGCTCCTGTGGATCCTTTTCAGGTGGTGTGGAATTCGTTTTCTTCTGGGATGTGATTATAATTTGTTCGTTCTGGGTTATTTTAGTAAAATTGGAGGTTGGGAGGAATTGTTTTCTGAGAACTTACCTCATTCCATTTCTCGAGGATATTATCATCAGGTATTGAAGTCGTGTTCTAGCACAGGAATGGTGTTAGTAAAACAATCTCTCACAAATGGCAATGGGGTGAGGGGGGACTCACGCTTGCCATGCAGTCTCTCCCGCATTGAGGCATTACCCGAAAACACTTCCAATGACAAATCGGGTTCCAACCGCAACTATCTTGACATTGCAATCCCTTTTTAGTGCAGAAGTCTATGCAGGCTTGCTCTTTGGGGTTCTTTTTGGGGGGTGTGGAATTCGTTGGTGTGTCGGTTTTGGTTATGGATGTTCCATTCTAGCTGTCGCTTTAGCAACAATTGCTTTTTGGAAGGAGGAAACTTACACTTGGGGGTTCTGGACGTTTGGGGGGACTTGGGGGCGGACAAGAAGCTATACATTGAGGGATCTTTTGGAATAGGCAGCTCCCAAGGCAGAAAATATTGTAACCGCAGTTTGCTATGCAGTTTTCGCCTACGAGCTTGCAATATTGTTTACATCGGTCTTCTGGTTCATGTTCGGACTCGGCATCTTTTGGTTCTTCGGGCTCAAAAGTCGAGGTTTCATTCTATCAGTTTTGGTTAGTTTGCGGACTACTTTGATAGTTGGAAAGCTTACGTTTTTGGAACAGCCAGTGACGCATTTTGGTAACTCGCCGAATAAACAATTTGCGAAGCATAAAAGACCATCTTTTGCGTTACCGCAAGTTTTCACACAGGTCTCGGCGGTTTTTGTGCAATTACCTACACAAGGATCCTCATCTGGTGCATTTGCAATTTTGTTTGCCAATTCGTACACCGAAGAGGGGTTTGGCTGGCTCAAAGTTTTTGCACAAGCTTCCTTGCAAGCAGGGAACTCTTTCGTCAAACAATTATTAGCACAATCGCCCAATGGGTTCGAACATGGCTTCAAGCAGACTCTGAGCTGTGTGTTGCAGTTTTCCCTACAAAGATCTACTTCATCTACGAAGAAGTCCAGAAGCACTACCTCGGCTGAAGGGCCATTGAGAGATAATGAGTTCTGTGTTATTTCTTAGTTAGCTAACAACTGAATATTGAGATAATTCAAGGAGCCAACTTACAGGCTTCCATTCAGAACCGAGACATGAAGTCATGCATGCGGGCTTCTTCACTGTGCATACATGAATACATCCATCATCCTTTTTGTTGCAATCTGCTTTGCAGCCCAAGTCCTCGAGACCGCATGTTTGTGAACAAGCGGGATAGTGTCCCAGTTGAGACTTGGCGAGAGCGAGGAATGGCAAGGATAGTAAAAGAAAAGGAGTTGAAATATGCATTTTGCTAGATACAATTTCACAAATAACTTGATTCCGAATCGTCTTTGAGGCATGAAATAAGGTGATTTGTATTGGGGTGAAAAGGCTTCTCAGCTCTGTGTATATTTGCTCAGTTCCTTTGTATCACCAAGTAACGTGAGAATGTTGCACAGAGCAAGCTGAAGATTAATTGCGATCGTCCGAGTCGGGTAACGTCGAAATGACGTGGCTACACAGAAACCCCATGATTACACCCGTGATTGGAGACCACAATGATCACATCAGGATTCGGAAGTCACACGAATTGGTTTTATGGAGGTCCTCCTTTCGTACTTGTGTGCTTTTTCCGGGATCAAGTTGCATAGTCTTTCCCCTCTAATGGTTATCAGCAATCTTATTGAACCGGGTTTCGGTCTGAATTTAGGTTACCAGTATTCTGTGCGATAACACTGTCCAATGAGGGGTAATGTGTATCATGACAGAAGAGGATAGGCAAGATCAAGGTTGTACCTAGGTACCCGCTCCACTGTATGACAATTATGTCACTGGAGACGAGCAGCTGCCAGTGCTCATCGAATCAAAATGTTTTACAAGAAATCTTCCTCGCATCTTGAGAAACCCATAAATAGTTTCGAGCAGACTACGCCATGAAACATTTGGAACTCTACCCTTGGTGAGTTTGTACCTGACAAAGGATCAGGGTGAGTCCTATTTTGTATTTTTATGGGCGACCAGAAACCGAAAAAGGTTGGCTTCGGAGCAGAAACATGATAATAATGGAAGAAATAAAGAAGAGGGGTTACCCTCTTTGAAACTCGCAATGTATTTCTTCACTTAAAATGGGGTGTTCACTCTAAGTCACGTTTTTCTTTTTCCATGTGACATTTCTACATTTACCATTCCAGAAAAGACTTCTCTAATGAGGTTTCTGTTCTATTTAGATTTACTCAGCGACATCCCAGAGTCCGGGCCTCCTGAGAACTCTTTACTAGTGCGGTTTTAGATGCTGAAGTCAGAATTCGAGAAACACTTTCAAGTATTCGTGTCACATGTGAAAACTTCCTAGAATTGTGCGAGTCATGAAATTTTTCTTGGTACTGGCATTATGATAAAAGGTGAACACTGGAAGGATTTCGTTATAACTTTCATAACTGAACCAAAAAATCTGGACGCAAAACTAGGGGTATGTGTCCATGAGCTTGAGAGAAGAAGCAGCAAGGTTAACGTTCTTCCGAGTACGTATCTAGAGATTAAATGTATCTAGCTATTCTTTCGGGCTTATGAATTTTCGATTTTACCAATATTATATTCAGCAATTGGATAGATGATAGGCGTCCAGAAATATGAGTAAACACTCCTTTCTAGCCATTTCAATTGATTCTTCCTATATTTCAACTTGGAAGATCCATCTATTATCCTTGATTTCAGAGAAACTTGAGAACAAATTGACCAGCATAAATGCAGTGAATGTTTTTGCAAACAGAAGAACGAAAATTAGAGATTGGCTAAGCGAACTCCAAGCCCCAAAAAGGGTTTACCCGAATTTCACGCCTCTCCACCATCCAAAAATGTGCCAACAAATGAGAAAATTGTCTATGAATCTTAGAAATCTTCCAACTGAAACCTCTTCTTTAACTAGGTGTAGGAAACTTAACTATCGCTAAGCTTTTTTTACCCAGCGCACAGACATTTACTGGAGCCGCACCGCTTGCCTATTTAAGCAATCTTAGGCAACATCGGCGGCACAGTGGGATGTTTACATCACCGCCTTTCTACCTTTTCCATCCTCTTTCAAATTTTCAATGTCTGTGTTTCATCGTGAGACGCGACAAATATAAATATTTAGGAATCTAGCATTCTATCATGGGCTCTTGGGATTGCTACTGCGCGATCTGCAGTGCCACCGTGGCGTTGTGCGAAATCAATACAACCTCTCGAACCAAGCGCCGAGCTGTTGAGGGGAAAGCCCGCGAATATAACTCGGATTCAGAACAAGACGACGATGATTCTGAGGCTTGTTATGACCCAGAGGTCATTACTGAAGATGATGTTGGTTGGGTCGGCAAGTTACATATCCTTGGATTCAACCCGAATGCCCCTGGGGTGAGCAAGTAATTATCGCCCCCCTCGCCTCTCATGTGCGCTAATTCGAGTCTCCAGGGCATTTTTGTCAGGTCCAGGAGAATGCGAGGATTATGGTGGTGTCACTGTCGAAAGCGGCGATGATCCAAATTTCGCCGACGATGGAGATTTCTGTTGCTATATTAATTACAACGACCAGGGCAATGTTGTCTTCCCTTTTCACTGGCCTTGTTACGAGTTACTTGTCAAATGTATGTTTGGAACAAGCACCAAAGCTGAGTTTGGAAAAGTCAACAAAGACCTTCTGTATAATATCATGTCAGGGTTATGCCTCTCCCACTCAAGCCCCTTGGATCTAGATTACGGCGATCCCCACCCCCCAGTTGGGCGGTTTTGGGAATCAAATCCTGGGGAGGAACTGTTAGTTTCGACTCCATCAAGCACGCCTTTCCTCCAAAATACGATCAAATCTATAATCGAAAGCAGCGATTTCAAGCTCCCGTATTCCAGCCATGACCTTGGATTACGCGTCAGACAAGATGAGTTCTCAAAGCTCCCTTACGACCTCATCCATAAGATTGCATGCTTGCTCCCTCAAAAGACTCTAATCAAGCTGTCGACTGCTTCTTGGTCCGTAAACTCTGCTCTCAGAAATAACCACGCTTTTTGGAAGACAAGGATTCGACGAAACATGCCATGGTTCTTTGAGTTACAGCAAGTACTCGACAGTCCTGATGCCTTGCGAGGAAAGGATCTGAAAGGCATATTCATATGGGCAGATAAAATAAGTACTCCAAAACTTTGGATGAGTGGGCCTTTCATGGGTCTTGCGAATCGTCGTCGAATCTGGAAGCCCTGTAAACAGTTGACAAATGAATATATTTCTCGATCTAAGCAAATCATTACTGAGCTGGACATCAATTTTGTTGAGAGTATGATTCGAAAGAAATCTGCGTGTGCCAACTTTCCGGTGGTTTCTTCTCCCCCACCACGAAGAAAAGACCAAGCCGTAGCTTATTGGGTTCATTCTTGGGAGGATATCTACACAAAAGAAACAGTTTTGGAAATCTTCTGGTCATCTGATGGGTCTTTGGTTGGACTGTCAGTGGCACCTAAAAGTGAACGGCGCTTATTTGGACAGGATGATAGTGCCCTGGGAGTTTCGAAAGAATTGGTAGAAATCGAGGATGGACTTTGGATCACAGGGTTTATTCTCCATATACCCACAATCCAGGACTTGTGGGGTGGTCAGCATCACACTCGTGGCTCAGTCAACATATCTATCAAAGGATTAACTGTATGTAGCTATCATTTAGCTTGCAGCGATTTGGCTTTGGACTAATGCGATATCTAGGTTATTTATAATTCTGGAAATCGCTCTCACTTGGGAGCTACCAACAGGGGCCATTCTAGACGCCCGTTGTTAGCTGCAAAATCACATTTTATAACGGGAATAACTGGTCAGATGGGTGTACGTCCAGTCTCCACTTCCACTCCTGCAATAGTTGGGCTAAAGCTTTGTGTAATATCTAGGAAGATGAGGATGGCCAACGAATTCTGCGCATGGGATTACTCCAGGCCAAGCGAATTACTGATGACTATTGTATTGGTGACGATGATGACGAAGACAACGATTTACCGAAGCCAACGACCCTCGAAAGCCATCTCTGGAGAGACGACTGCAGTGAGATCTATGGTAGAGCCATCTGGGAACATCCAACTATCAAAGTAATAACGTCTGGGCATACGAGGGGGTTACGAGCAGGTGTTCACGATGATCTTGTCCCGTACGAAGCTTTGATTTGGGCGACTGATGAGAATGAGCTTCGAACGCTCACTCGTTTATCTGGTCATGTCACAGAAGGTGGAAGGATTACCAGCATATTTGGTGAAAGCCGTCCAATTCACGACCTTTGCGGTATCAGGGCTCAATTTGGCGCAATGAATGATACCCCACAACATACGATTGGTATTCAGAAGGAGGAAGATGGGAGTGATTGGAAAGAAAAAAGCTCTTCTCACTTCGATATTGACGGACCGGGGGGAGAGTATGTGAATGAGATTTCATTCTCATTACATGAGGCAATGAAGGTAACTGTTCCATGTATATGTTAAAGCGAGGCTAATTCATTACGAGTTTCGGACAAATCGCAATCGGGAAATTTTCTGGGGCGAAGAGCCAACGAACAATTGGCAAATTCTTCGAGCACCAGAGAATGAGACTATTGTTGGTGTGCTTATGACCTTTTGCAAAGGCACTGGTTATTCAAGGGAGGATAAGACATATGTGAGTCTGAAGAACTTTGGTTTTATCGTTCTCTAGTAATGCTTCATGAGTGAATTCTAACTTCAAATTAGAAACGCACCAAGTTGAGTTCTGTTGCGGCTCTCACAATGCCTCTCGGAATTGCAAATGAGAATTAAGTAGTTTGGCATAACAGACTATTTGTGTATGCATGTACATTTATCTCTGTACATCTAGACCGAGATCCTAAAAACCACGGGTTGTATCGCGGTCAAATTTACCCACATTCTCGAATATGACTTGCTTGTATCCTAGTATGGTTGTTCTCTGGTACACTGAACTCTTTCTCCGCCCAACTGAGCTTCGCTTATTTTGGGATTGCGGTAATACAAATACAAGAGTGATTGCCTTCTTCTTCAAATATAATTTAATTGATGTTTGAATGCATTATATTCACAGCTCCGAAATGGATAGGGGGCTTACTGTTACATACAAGTCACCTGATTATTCTCAACAGACCCCTGCCTTTTGGGGGCCATGCATGACCTGCGGATGCCTGCACCTGCATATCAGCTTATTACAAAAGCCCCATCTCCTCGAGTCTTATTTTTCAGCCGCCTGATTTCTTTCATCATCATTTCTTAGTGGGCGATCGAGCATCTGTGCGATACATGCTGCAATGGAGGCCTCAAGGGCTATCGAGTTGCCCAAGATGGAACCTACGGTTGAGAAAAGCAACGATGGCAGCAACACAAAGTCGAATGGTACGCAAAAGACCGGATTCACTGAGGAGAGCCCAAACAAGGCTCCCAATTTTAACAGTCCAAAACGACTCGCTATGAAGGTTAAATCTTGGGGGAAAGAAAATAAAACAGCATCGAGAGTACCCTTTCCTATGACTGAGAATCCCGAGAAAAGAGTGGAGGAGGATTCAAACGTCCAACCAAAAAATACCGGCAGCGATGAGAGAAGAATGTCCTCGACATCTTCCCGAAAGACGAGGATGGATACAAAGGTCATTTTACGAATGGTTGCTTTTATAGAGCAGCAACTTTTGGACACAGAAATTGACCAGGATTACAAAGAATATATGATTGAACGTCGCCAATCACTCTTGGATTCCTTGCCGCAAGTAGGACAGCCAGAAAATCTGTGGCAACGATTAGAAGTAATATTCGATGCCGTCCGTTCGGTTGGGCAAGGTCTTACTGATAGCCCAGAAGACAAAAGCTACCGCCAACACCTTCTCAGAACTGGGTTGTTGCTAGATGTCATTCCCCCACAGTATCTTGATCATCTGGAAAAAATCCGAGACGACATAATACTGAGCGATCCTCCGAGTGATCCCTGGATTCAAAACTGGAGCAAACGCAGATTAACAAACTCAAATTATAGTAAGAAGTACCTGATTGAACGATGGGCTTGCGTGAAATCTGGGAACGTGGAGAAAGTACTGGTGGATAGAGAAGATTTGGTTTCTTTTGGCAAGAGAGCATCGATTATGGAATTTTCAGACCGCAGCGGCTTGTTATTCAGGGGAATTCCTCCGGCACCACCCAGTCGTATACGGCCACGAGTTTCGGAGGTAATATGCTTGGACAGTTTGTATACAAAGCGGCGTTCTGGCCTTCGTTGGATTCATTTGCCTGCAAATAACATGTCTTGGGTTGAAGTAAGAATCTCTCCCCACTATGCTCTCCATCTCTTGACTAATAAGCGTAGGATCTTGTGAGAAGTCTATCCGGAAATCTCGCTAGCGATGAAGGAAGTTCTTATCCCTCGCTTGCATACCGCGTCCTAAACCACAAGTACTGGTCTGGCCGACAAAACGCATACAGTGCGTTTTCCAAAGCACCGCTTGACCACCAACGAACTCCTCACCATGCTCGTTTCATGCGACCGACTTGTCTAGGACTACCCACCCATCTTGGGGTAGGCGATGACAATGACGAACGCACCGACATGGTTTTCTTCATGCCATTTCTACACTGGGAAACGGATGTCGCTCGCCTCCACACTCATTATATCATTGACGACATCGATACCCAATTGGCGGATCCCAGCATACCTAATCTTACAGATGAAGAGATAGGAAGATTGCCTTGCGATGTGGAAGAAAAATTACTCCGAAAATACCTCCACCACTCGTCTCCCTTACATATTCGACGAACTCTCGATCAAGCGTATTATTCCACACTTTCGAATACACTGTTTCGTGATCGCGATCAAGTGGTCTCGCGATCTACAAGGAACGAGTATTACACAACTATGGCAAGCCCGCCAGTTTTAATGGTGGATCAATGTTGGCTGTGGGTCATTGGAGGTATGAGCCCTGTTGCAATTCGAGAAAAATATCTGACCATCTCGCTAGACACCGTGGTGACATGTTTCCCCAACAGCTGGGCCGAAGATGTGATCCCAAACAGTATAGGAGATCCCCTAGACTTGCTCGAAAAAATAGTTCATGATCTAAACGAAAGAACAGCAGCGTATGAAAAGATTGATACCTCGCAAAAACTTGCTACTATAATTATCGATCACTGTGCTAGTAATGTGTATGATTTAGGTATGGAGAGTAATAAACAGTCTGACAAATTCCACTTTCTGGAATTATTTTATCGATCGATCCGAGAAATGGTAAGCACCTTCTGAAAAACCGAGTGGTACAAGGCCAAGCAAATTTGCTCTCATTTCCCCACACTCTGATTCTCTCATAAGTGAAACTGACTGTGAATACAGATGGCAGCTCAAACTGACCTCTTCGACAAATTCTGCGAGGATTCTAGTAGGTTTCAAGAAGTTCAACTCTCCATACCAGATGCACTGAACCAAAAGAAATCCGGAGAAATAACGAACCCCGAATTGGAGGACTTGGAAAAGGAGCTACATGATTTGCAGCAACCAACGCAAGGAAGTTTGTTCGACATCACGGTGGAAATCACAAAGTTAAGAGAAATCATGGATATCGAAGATGAATTGCACATGATTGAAGATGTCTTGCATCAGCAGATCAAAGCAATACTCATGTTAGATGATGTACTTCATTTCAAGAAGGACAATCCGGCCCCAGATTTACTTAATAAGGTTGAGCATCGAAGAGGGACGATTGAGAAGCTACAAGCGGATGCTCAGCGACCTTATAAAGGGGTAGGTTTTTCAAAATACCGTGCTATGAAAATAAGTTACAACTAACCATTCTCATGCAGCTCAATGATCTTCTGGAACTCAAACAAAAACAGGCAAACGTTTCCGAGGCACGATCGGGTCGCAAGCAAGCTGAACAAGCTACTCTGCAAGCCAAATTGCAAGCTGCGCAGGCAGAGGCAACCACTCGACAAGGGACTTCTATCATGCTCGCAAGTAACCTCAAGCTTCAAGATAAGAATTATGGAAAGCTAACAAGAAGTGAAGTTCACAACTGTGACGATTCTCTTCGTAAGTCTCACTCGCACCCAACTTTATGTGACCCCAAGTAACCGATCCCCTAGCTTCCGCTATCCACCCTCTCGTCAATATTCGGACTCAATGCCAAAGAACTCAACGACGGCAACATAGCCATAAGCGTTGTCTTCGCTTATATATGTAGGTTTTCAATCCATCACTTTGCACCTCTAACCTGCCCACCCCTACAATACTAACTAAAGAAGTCCCTATGTCAATATTCATAGTAATAATGGCTTTCCTCCTCGTCTTCCACGAAGGAGTCCGCATATTCTTCACCCTCTATCTGAAAAAAGCACTGGACCACACCGAAACCCTCTCGGGCTTCTCCCTCCTATTCCATCCCGATCGCGTCTCGAAGTGGAAAGAGAGGTTAGAAGAGATGAAGAAAAAAGAACCACCACCCAGAAGCGAGACACAAGGGAGTGAAAGGGAGGAGATTGGTTCTTATGTTACTCTTCCTGTGAATGGGAAGGCTGGGAGGGGTGGTAACTGGAAGGATACGTGGAGGTCTTTGCGTTTTCGTTTTCGGAGGGGTTCGCGTGTGGGAAGAAGGGGTTCGTTGGCGTCGAGTTTCGAGAGTGAGCCGAGGAGGTCGTTGGGGGTGGATTAATGAGGAATTTCGTACTTGAATGAAGAGATAAGCATTTAATATTTTAACATGCATATTTTCTAGAGAAAGGAAGTCTTAAGCAAAATGGATCTAACTGTTTATCTTAGCGAAGCTATGCGTATAGTAGGTAACCCCTCCACACCAAAATCCGAAATATCGGATGTCGACTATTTACACGTGATGCATGATTGATCCGCAGTCTCATAAATTTCATCAAGAATAGGTGTAGGGAACCACCTGGAAGCTTGGTGGATATTTGAAACAATTTGGGACAAGAGAAAGTATTATGCTAAATATCTGGGATAATTCAGAAATGAAGTTTTCAATTCTTCAAACTAGATCAGGTAACGACTCAAGTGCCTCAAGGTGTATTTTCATTTGGAAAAGACTAGTGCTGACATGCCTCGTCTTCCCACTCCTTCAAAAACTTACTTGAGTTCCACTTATCAAAGAACTCGTTCCCATAGCGTTTCTGTCGGAGCTCAACATATTCTCTCATGAGCGTCAGAGCTTCCTGGTCATTGCCTATCCGTTTCCAAGTATGCGCCAGATTATTCATGGTTGTTAGAATATCTGGATGGTCGGGACCCAACACCCTTTTTCGGCCTTGCAGGGCTTCTACCGCAAGATCAATGGCATCCTGATATCTTTCTTGTTGTCCATATGTGAATGCTAAATTATTCATAGTTCGTAGAGTCTCCGGTGATTCACATCCCAGTACTTGCTTTTTAGTCTTCAGTAGTGGCACCTGGAGCGCTTCCGCGTCCTGAAACTTCCCAAGGTTGGAATAAGTATGCGCTAGATTTTCGATGCTGCGTAATATATTTGGGTGCTCTTCGCCCAAAAGTTGTTTTTGCGTCTCTAGGACTTCTATATCAAGTCTCTCCGAATCCTGGTATCTTCCTCGTTCTCCATACGCAGTGGCGAGATTTCTCATTATTCTGAGTGTTTCTGGGTGTTCCCAGCCATGATTTCGCTTCCTTATTTCTAGGACTTCAACATCAAGGTTTTCAGCGTCCTAAAATCGGCCTTGTGCACGATATGTGCATGCAAGATTGCCCATGGCAATCAGCTTCATAGAATCTTCTGGTCCCAGGGTTCGGTTAAACACGTCGAGGATTTGGATCCCAAGCTGCTCGGCATCTATAAAACGCTCCTGAAGTCTATGTAAAGAAGCAACACGAGCCATGGCTGAGAGAGTATGTAGACTTTGTGGAGATCGAGTCCTCTTCATCACTTCCAGTACTTCTAACACAATATCTTCAGCTTCTCGGTAGCGTCCCTGTCCTTGATATGAGTCTGCAAGGTATTGCTTCGTTACCAGAGTATAGATATTCTCTGTACCTAGCCGTTTCATCCTTTTCTCTGGGACCTCTTTGTAGACCTTCTCGGACTCATGGTATTTGCTTTGTCCCAAATACGAAAAAGCCAGGTTATTTAAGGCTTCCAGAGTGTATTCATGATCCAAGTCTAGAAAGTCTTGCCAAGTCTTGACGACTTGTAAATTGATCTCCGTTGCTTCCTTGCCTCTCTGTAAATCACTAAGGGAAGACGCGACCGTAAACTGCAGTACACACCTGGCTAAAGTTATATGCCTCGTAAATCCAGTGGTATTGAAATTTAGGATCGAGAATGCGTGCGGTAAAAGTATACGACAAGCTTGCCTGTGAGTGTAATAAATAATCTCCAATGGGAAAAGTGTATCTCAGGGCAAGTATGGAATGAAATCGCCATGCAATAGACTGGTTCTCTTGCTCTAACCACTTCCTTGTGATCAACTGAACTAAACGATGCATGGTGATTGATTTGTCCGGGCCTTCTGTGAGGAAGGAAAATGCTTTCAAAACACCAACAGCTTTGATAAGTGGGAGAGCAGAAGGGGTTGTTTCGTTTTTTTCATCTTCGTCATCGCTTTCCTCGTCCTCCTCGTCCTGATTTCCATCTCATTACTCGTGAGTAGGTTTATCAATGCTTCTTGTTCCATAAAGCAAGACTTCAAAAGATCCTATAGAACAACCACGCAAAATTAGTTTAATACTTCCATGAAACGAATTGAATTAAACTACCCCCATAACACTCCAATAAGAAGCTGACTAACCTGTGGTATGCCTTGACGATCGAACCAACATATGGCAGAGAGAATTCTACATGAAGCTGGATATTGGTCTCGTATTTGCTAAAAAGACACAATCCAAGTGGCAATAATAGCATTTGGAACACTCGAATCTCTTCCTTCTCCAATAAATGGCTCGCTGAGAAGATCTACCATAGATTGATCACTTTCATCCAGAATTTGGAGGTACCCAGCGATGTCTCCCCCATTCTCTTGAATGAATGCTGCCGCTTGGGCCAGTGCAAGTGGAAGTTGGTCAAGACGCTGGGCAAGCAAGTTCACGTCGTCTTTTTCCGAGTTTGGGTCGAGAATTTCGAGTTTTGCACATATTAATTGGCTCGATTCGGTAGGATCCATTTCACCAATCTTTATCATGCTGAGGCTGCGACTTCGGGTAAGTTTAGAGCCAGTCGCTCTGTGTCTAGTGGTAACAAGAAGGGAACCATGCGAGCATTCTGGGATATATTGCCATAAATTCCCCGAGTTAGCCTGGTGAGCGCTGTCAGAATGTGAACCAAACAATACATCTGCGTCATCAGCGTTGTCGAGAACCATAAGCCAATTGCCGTGCTCTGCTTTCGCAAGTCGATATTTTACCAATGACAGAACATCTGCGTTTGGCTCGTCACTTTCAGGTATGTTAAGTTCTTTAGCTATACCTGTGAAAGCTTGAACAAAACGTTCGTGGGTGCTGGCATGAATCCAGAATATCGACTGCTGCGGAAATTTCCGTTCCGACCAATACACATAGTCTATAGCACTTTGTGTTTTTCTGGTGCAAATTAGTTACATGCAATTTTAGGCCATAGGTTGGTTGCAACAAACCCAGATCCACCTAGGCCATAAAGGGCAACGCGTTCTTGAGATGTTTTTCCTTCCTGCTCTTTGAAATCAAGCTGTGCCTTTAATTTCTCGAAAATAGCGTTCCGACGTATGAAATCATGGTTACTTGTGTATGGAATGGTATCTATTGATATGGTGCTTAGCTATGTATATCAATAATGCGATGATCCTTCACTAACATGTTGGATTATGTGCTTTAGATGTGGGGGTTTGCAGTCCTTGTTGACTTCGAGAAGAGCTTTGCAACAGTGCTGAAGCTGTGTTGACCTGGATTATTTCCTTCGACCACCGGGCCAACTCGCCTGCTACGGCGATGAATCCGGGGTCATCTTTATCGACAAATTGGGCCATATTCATATGTTCGCTCGGATTCCGATCGACGTATACATAGGCAAGATAGCTGAGTCTTTAGCAACTACCTAGATGTCGGTTAGTTAAATTTCACAAAATCCATTGCTCTATGATTCTCCAGAAGCTTTCGAACAATGATTGGGTTTCTCCCAGAATACTCTAAGCAAGGTGACATCCCATATTTGATCAAGAGTATTTGAAAAGAAAAAAAGGGGGAGGGCTTACAAGACCCAACTGTGGTAGCGGCAATTCCTCAAAGAAACACGTAATTCTGATCCGCTGCTATCCTTGCTCATTCATTGCTCGTACCATGGTATGAAAACTATCTTGTACTCTTGCCAACACCTCGGAATCTCGCTCAAGTACCCTAATGATTTCTGGATTGGTTTGCTTGAGAAGACCCATGGATTTAGCAAGCATCCCCGCCCAATGAGCTAAGCCTGAGCCGTGGTGAGGGGTGCCGAGAAAAATGATCCCACGGGTGCATTGGAGGATGCTCCTCAAGTGTTGTTCTGGTTTTTGTCGTGAAGAGAAGAGAGCCTGGAAGATATGTCAGTTTCAGGTGACAGGCGAGGTAAAAGATCCAGGCTTTATTTTGCCCCCTGTAATGCTTCAGAATTTTTGGAAGAATAAAATTGAGAAACAGGTTGCTTCAACTCTCCTAAACCTTTTCAGAGAATGAGAACAATTCTCCGAGAATGGCTCACGCATTAAGCAGGTAGTCCAGATTGGAATTCTTGATAAGGGAACCTTACATCTTCACAGACAAGCCCCCCAAGACTATGACAGACAAATATAATTGGTCGACCATTCTATTATTGTCAGCCTTTTCCGAGGAGTTTATTCATTCTACCTCATAAAACTTCGTTGTATGTACCTACCACCCCATTACTTCAAAGATTCTAGGAGAATATAAATTATTATTCGAAAAGGCTGGGAGAATCCCTAAACCTTCGCGAGTAATAATTATGCTTGTTCTAGATTATCTTAAATAATGAAGAACCCCTGGCTTTTGCCAGCGTACGCTGCTGCTTTTGGCTCAACCCCGACCAAAGCCAATAAAACTGGAAGGCGCGACCTACAGTTTCATCATTCTCACGATGCGTGGCAAGAGCATTCGACAGCTTCGAAGCGTGATCAGCAACTCTGTTCGTGGAAACCATCCCTGTCATGCTAACCACATGCGCATCGTAGCCAAAGCTCATTATCCTAGAGTTTGGGATCTTTTTGGGAAGGAGCGACCCTATGCAGGGCTCAGCATCCTTTGCGCTCCAAGTTTCTTCCCGGTCTCCATTGAGCCCGTGAAGAAAGACAATGCTTTGGTATCGTTAGCCAGAAAATTATAAGGTATCCCCAAGGTGGCATCGACACCATCAATGCCGGATTAATAGGAAGGGTGCAAGGAAAAGAATGAACGTAATAAATCTCTTACTCAAGATCACAAGCCTAGAGGGCTTTGGGGTATGAAAAACTTTGATTCCTTCAGGGAAATGATTGCTGGACAAGGCTGTCGACGATTCCGGCGGGTAATCGTTACCTGACGACGTAGCTTTCTTCCATAGTCGAGTCAACTTAGGCATCGTCGGTCAAGTGAGAACGAACCACTGAAAAATAACCCGTACTGAAGCTTGACTCGTAAGATCGCACACGTCGTCTTGCGTGGACAGATTCGTGAAGTCGTTGAAACTGAAATTGCGACGATGCAAGTCAAGTTGCAGCCTTGCCAGCCCCCAAATGCACCTCAAATAATTTGAGAGCGTCTTGTCATTTATGTTGTGTAACCCACCCAAAAGACTGCGCCTTAGACGATAGCTCAATCGAAAAAGCCCTGGCGAAAGCCATAAGGGAGTTTTGTTCACTGAGTAGGCGAGAGAATTCCAAAACGACTCAAGTACTCAGTAAGAGAAGGAGTAAAAACCCCCCCAAAAAACAATTACGGGGTTGAGTAAAAAAAGACATCGAATCGAAAGAGTTGCAAAGGAATTTGGTGACTTCGGGAGGGGGCTGGATAAATCGCCTTGATGCTGCACAATGAGAAATCTTGACAAGACGAATCACGAGGCAAGCTAGGGACAGAACTCTCCCTCCTTTCAGTCTCAGTCTTGAAGGTAGGGTCTCAAGAGGAAGGAACGTTTCTCCCATATTCAAGATCCTGACATCCTAAAACAAAGTGTCCAATACTCCGTTTCTGCTTACTTGCAAATCAGCAGCTTCTTACTTGCAAGTCGCCAGCTTACTCACAACCACCCCCAAATCCCTATCGCCAACAAAAAAATATATGAAGAATGATCAAGCTGGTATATTACGAACCAATGGTATTTGCATTTTCAATTCTATGAATTACCGCGAAAAGTAGAGAATTACTGGCTCGAACGATATCATCTCACTTGTTACTTGTATCACAAACTCACCAAGGAAGAGTAATCCCGAAGGATAAGCTGGGTGAGAAAATTGAAAAGGGAAGGGATTGGTGGTTATGAGAATTGGTAGGGAATGAACTCAACGGAACTAACAAGCCAAATGAGGCCAGCTGGGAAAAATCAGAAAGGAACATAATATTCATGGGGGCGCATAGTTACTTTTGTAGTTTGATTCAAATCTAGCTGAGAGCCTCTTGACAAAATGATACCGATAGTATCATCAGTCCTCGTTGGATGATATGGCTGTCAATAAATTAGTGCCACATCCACTCATGAAGGTAGACGGAAATAGCAAGCAAGCATGCCTTCCTTCCCGCCATGTATTTGTTACTCCTGCAATCTGTGCCCGATTCAGAAGCCCATCCATAATCCATAAAACTCCAATTGATACCCTTTAGGAGAATTCTTATCCTCCCCACGGGTGTGTGCATTGCAGGTTCAAAATGGTACGCCGAAGTTTCCTCGTGTCGGTGTCTGCCCGCGCAGAACCATCTTCGAGAAATCGCTAGTGATTCCGGAAATTCTTTTTCCTACAAACATGTTAGCACCTAAGTATTTTCGCAGAGAACCAAATAACTCACTGGTAGAATAGATCGGTCCTCGAGGAACCCAGATTTATAATCTTCGGACATCCATCTCTATCCTTCTCTAGGCGCGTGCATTCGAAGCAGTAGAAAGCATCTGAGATACCCTTTAAACGTGTTAGCATAATCTTTTGGAATAGCGCGAGATACCACATACCTCTCCTCCACAGACGACACACTTGTTTTGATAGTTGCCGAAGCTGCACTCATCGCAGATTCGAACAAGGGTGGTAGGGCGGACGTAGGAATCGCAAACGGGGCATTTGCCGTCGCATTTGTCGCAGAGACGTCCGATGGCGATGCCAGATTGCTTGCGGCACATGACGAGATCTCTGAATATAATGTTAGTAAGAAATCGTAGAAAAAAGGCTGAGAGTATAGAGAGAGCTCAAGGGCAGTAGGTAAGTTGGTGCGGTTACTTACGGATGATGGCGAGACATGATTGAGGTTTATGGGAGGCTTGGGCTTTCGAAAAATGACTGCCGTGAAGTACTCGAGAGATCTGAAGACGTGAGGAGACCGTGAGTAGTTTGGTGTTGAGTTTATCAAGGTTTGATCACTTTAAAGTTGACTTTGATGTTTGTTTGCGCAACCAAAGGCTTCACGCGCCACAAGCTTCTAGAAGTGTGGCGTTGGCTTACTAAAGTGGAGAACTCGACCAAATTGGGAAATCACCTCTCAAGGTCGGTCCCGCAACACCACTTACGAAATACCAACGGATATACCTACCCCCCTTGAGCGCATCGACATCCCAAGAGGCTACGTAGGCAGAGGTGCTTGCATCATGCCGGAAAGTATGGGGTGAGTTCTACACCGCTCAACCACATTATTGAAGCCTGCTAATAATCGCGCAGTCCGATAGCCTCGGCCGTGGCGCTTCCAGAGCCTGCGCCAGCACCAGAGCGAGAACAAACAGCTCCCCAATCGCCAAGCGCAAAGCGACGACAATCATCAGATGATGAACAACCCACCAAACGTCCTCGAATATCCGAAGAACCCAATGCCACATCTCCTACTACACAAACATCACCGAAGGTGAAATTGGAAGATACTCCAGTTGAGAAGAAGCCATCCGATTCAAATCAAGACCTACGAAAGAGCCGGGCGCAGGAAGAAAAGAAACGAGGACAGAGATTATTTGGCGGCTTGTTGAGTACATTAAGCCAAAGCACTCCAAATGGCCAGCAGAAGCGACGACAAGAGATTGAGAAGAGACAGCAGGAGAGGGCTAAACAGCAGAAGGCCGAGGACGAAATCCAACGAGCTCGTAAGCGTGAGGATCTGGTGGCCACGCGGAAGGCTGAACAAATCAAATTTGATGAAGCATCGGTGGGTTGGATCAATTTTGGATTATGTGATCGTTTGCTGATTATTCGCATAGATGAAGACACGACATACCAATATGTTGGCAATGGCACATTCGCTGTGTACGATCACTGAACCAAAGCTGGTGTGTTTCCAATTTCAAATCAGCCAATAAAGCATTGCTGACTATATCAGTATTACAAGCCATGGGAGTTGTTGCCGCAAGACGAAGAACGAATCAAAACCCAGGTCACCGAGGCCGAAGATAACATCAAGCGAGAGGAAGACGAGTTCTACGCCCAACATCCGGATTTCACAAGGAGAAAGTCTTTGATAATTGATAAAGCTAACATCACGTCTACAGAGACGGTGGGTGAGCCTCAACTTGAGCCTCCGTCCGTTTCTAACGCTGTTGATACTACTAATGATACCCCCGCAAAAGATACACAAGAACAGGTTACTTCCCAAAAGCAATCTTCGGAAGAGCATAATGGTGAAGTAGTTGTTGAGAATGAGGAGGACACAGTCATTTACTGATCCGATGACCTTCAATCTTTTTCTTGTACAATTTCTCGTATTGGCGTCCGGACTCTTCAGTAGAATTTATGGGAGCTCAAATCGGCTTTTGAGCAATTGATATCCTTATCCTCTTGTACTTAGGCAAGCCAGAAAGGGGTTTGCAAATATGGCTTCGGTTCATGGCGGGTTGAAGATTCCTTAGTAGGACAAGTAAAGGTTGATCCTCATGAAGTATCTTGAAGTTATCTCAAGCATTGCCAAGAATTCGTGCTCAACTAATCATCCATCACAACAGGCAAAGTTCAATTTGACATCGCTCTTCATTTCTTCAACATCTCGGCCTCTCGATCCTCCAATGCCAACGAATATCGTACCCATAAGTAATCAGGTCCACCGAGGGGGACCTGCATCCTGAGCCGAGGCTCGGGCATAAATCCGGACATACAACCCTGAAGTTCCACAGTACGAAAACAACCCCGCCATAAGTTGGTATATATTTCCTCTCACACCGTCCACGTCTCCTTGCCCCTCTATCTTCCCCAAGAAGAACCAAGTTCCAAATATCCCTCTTGATCCCATCTCACAAAACTTAAACTTTTGAGCATCACCACATCTCACAATGGCTTCAAAACTCACCCCGGAAGAAGTCCGGTCCCTCTATAAAACCACAACCCTCAACGGCAAAACCTACTCCTACATCCTCTCCGAACCAAAAGGCGAGCCCATAGACACCATCTTCCTCATCCATGGCTTCCCCGACCTCTCCTACGGATGGCGCAATCAAATCCCTTTCCTTACATCTCTCGGTCTGCGTGTTGTCGCCCCCGACATGATGGGTTACGGAGGCACCGCAGCCCCTGCTGAACCGGAATTTTATACCTACAAACGGGCAGCTGATGATATCGCTGCGTTGGCGAAGGAAATCGGTGTTCATTCTATTATCCTTGGAGGCCATGATTGGGGTGGAGCGGTGGTTTATAGGGTCGCTATGTATTATCCTGAACTCATCTCTGCTGTTTTCTCGGTTTGTACACCTTTTATGCCGCCGCAGCCGGAGTATAAACCGATGAGTAGACTTCCCAACTTCAAATACCAACTTCAATTCTCGGGACCGGAGGTGGAGGACAAGATTAAGGGAGAGGAGAAGATTCGACAGTTTTTGACGGGTCTTTATGGGGGGCGGACGAAGGAGGGGGAACTTGGGTTTGGGGTTGAGACTGGGATTTATTTTGATAAGATTGAGCATTTGGGACCGAGTCCGCTTTTGACGAAGGAGGAGATGGATTTTTATGTTGAGAGGTATGCGATTAATGGGATGCATGGTCCTACGAATGTAAGTTTTTCCCCCTCACACTTCTCATCTATTCATCCCATGCCCCTCACCTCTTTTCCCCTCGTCCCATCTTCTCATCCTAGCCCAACTAACCAAAAAACCCAGTGGTATCGTACAGACGAACTCAACTTTTCCGAGGACCAAACATTGAAGGTCGATCCTGCGACGTTCAAATTCAAGATGCCTTTCCTTTTCATTGGGGGAGCGAGGGATGCGGCGCTACCACCTGCTATGGCGGCGGGGATGGAGAAGTACTTTAGGAGTCTGACGAAGGGGGAGGTTAATGCTTCGCATTGGGCGCTTTGGGAGAAGCCTGAGGAGGTTAACCTTTACATTAAGGAATTCTTATTTGGGGTTGGGAGGAAGTCGAGTCTTTGAGGGGTTCTTTTTGGGGGAAGGATGAATTGAATATTTATTCTCGTAATCAAGGTGCATGTATGTAGATCATATTTTTTGAATTGCCTGACTGTTTGTATCTTTTTTGTTGGGGACGTTGAGTTCCCTAAATTTCTAGGTAGGTCGAGCCGAGTCGGGGTTTTGAGAGGGAAGGAGCGATGAGAGCATTTCCCCTCCTTCCTTGGCAACAGTGTTGCGGAAGGAGCGAGCGTTGGTCGTGCCTTCCCTAGAGCTTTCTTCCACGCTCATTGTTGCTTGTTTCCGTAGCTCTTTTTCCTACTTATTTTCAATAAGACCATTCTCCTATAGAATTGCACACTGTGGCGTGGATCTTGAGCTCGCAAATCATTCTCTCTCAAGTTCCCCTCTCCACATTTATTCATCCCTCGTGTCTTCTCTCTTGGGTCCGATTCTAATTATTCATGTACCAGCGAGATGCTTTTGGATTGTCGCAGGGCTGTGTCATAGAAAATGAGTGCCTATTTCAATCTAGGCCTTCCCTCTTCTATGCCACGCAAAAACCTCGCGTTGAATGATTCCACAAGACTTCCTCCGCGATCATCAACAGAGTTCTTTACTGTTCCAAAGCTACAATTTGAAGACGCCCAGTGGCCAGAAAATGGCCCAAAATTTTGATCACAACACCTTCAGTTAGCAGTTGCATACTTTAAATGTCTACGAATTCTGGATCTAGGAGCGCGGGAGTGTACGGCCTCGAATCCAAAGTCTTCTCTCGTATCTCAACAGATCTCGTCTACTTCCTTCATGAGCAATCAAATGGTACCACACCCCATCACCACTTCTTTCATATCTGAAGCTTACATGTGAGCAAGGCACAAAATACATAACATACCCAATCGGTGGGGTGTGGGATTGTTGGCCAGAGCAAATCCTTCAGAGAAGCTGTTACCGTTGCAGTTGCCATTACCTCTGGTTTGAGGAAATATTTCGGCGAATTCATTGTGTGAGTAGTCAGTCTTTCCATTTTGTCCGTCTGCATAATCATAGGGATCATATGGACCGTATGGTGTCTCCGTAAAACGAATGCCACCTTGAACATCAGTTGTGTTTTGGAATTGGGTTTGGTCGTTGTAATTGGAATCATATGGCGCGTCCGAAAAGTTTGCTGGCTGAGGAGTGTAGGTATGACTTTGCGTATACTAGATGTCACCAGGGTTGCGACTATCAATCGACTTTGCTCTCGGGGAATGTTGAAGATTTGAGTTTCGGGGACTCAGCCCACTTGAGTCTAGGGGGCTCAGTGGGCTGATAAGTTCCTCGCCACCACCAGGAATTTCACGCAGTCTTGGGACTTGGAGATTTTGGCTACCCTCTTCCTCGTGATTCTCTGACTCTCTTGAGACCTGGATATTTACAGAGTGGTCGTGTTCTTCGTCGTCGTTCCCAGGCGGTCTTTGCTTTTTGGGGAGCCGGGGGTTCTCGGCAGACGGAGACTCTTCTCGAATTCGTTTCTTTGCTGCTGTGTATAGCTCGTCAATTTCGAGACCTAGAGACGCAGCTCCTTCCACTATACTAAACGCCTCTTGTAGTTTATCGAGGTCAATGCCAAAATCATTGACTTTTACGACAATCTCGAGAGCTTTGGCAAGCTTGCTATTGTCGATGATCACTGTCCGACTTGCTGTGGCCTGTTCTTTGTTTTCCTCTGGCTTGTTGGCGTTCTGGGATGGCTCGGTAAACGAGACGGCTGCTTCATTGTTATTTTCTGACGAGTCGTTGACATTATGTGGAGGTGCCGTGGTTGCCATTTCTTCAAAGTCTTTGTTGCTTTCCTCCACCACGGTGACACCAACGTTCTTGTCTGATAATGATGTGCTATATCTTCTCAAGTCCCAGCTTTCGCGTAATTTCTTCGGTCGACCATCTTGGGTATTTCTTTGGTCTAGAAAACTGCCTCCCCGCCAGGCTAAAAAACCATTTATCTGGCAAATCTATTTTGGGGGTTAGTGAGGTCTTTTTAAGAAGATCCCACCGCGGATCCTTTTGACGATCACCTTCATGTACATCCATAACTCCACTCAGACAACCCTTTTTCTTCCAAATCTCATCGGCCAATGCCTTACTCAGGCAAAGCCTACCGGTTTGCCACATATTGATAAAAGCCCGCCGATCAACTTGCCAAGGATCAAAGGGCATGACAATTGGTGGGCGACGAGCTCTGCAGTACAATTGGATTCGGACTGCATGAACTGCAGACAAGGGCTTGCGGCAGGTGACGAGGTTGTGTTTGTTGGTGTTGCAGATTGGACAGGCATCGATGAAGCCATCTACTAATGGGCCCTCGCATATTTCGAGGGTATGGCCTTTGATACCGCAATTTCCGCAGACATAGTTTTCCATTTTCTCCTTGGCAGTCGGTTTTGTTTGAGGACTTTGCTTTATCTCGATCTCATCTGTGGTGTTTGGTGCCATCATGAGTTGTGAAATCTGCTCCTGTTGGACAACTGTCTCGCGGTTTTGGTTTGGATGTTGTTTTTCACGGTTGTGGTTCTCTGCTGAAGCCGAACCTTTGTTATCTGTATTCAGATGTAAGTATATCTTCAAAACAGAAAGCAAAAAGCTTGCCTTGACCGGCCATATTTGACTGTCGTCGAATGACTTTGGCTTGGTTGCATGTTTGATGATCTAGCATGAAGATTACTGGATCTGAAACACCAGCAGAGGGGTTTTGTAGACATAAACGGAAGATTTTTGGGCTTTCGATATCCCTGTCTTGACTCATTAAGCTTGCAGTGTACTCTTCCTTCTCCGAGACTAGGAAGTAAACCCTTTTCGATTCACCCATAAGATGAGAAGCACTCGTTCATTTGCCGAGTTTCTATTACTTTCTACGTGGTGCTTATGTTGCATTCTGGTAGAGCCAGGATACCACGCCAGAGTCCCGTGAAGCCAAAATATCAAACACAGGCTATCTGGAGCCTTAGGAGATGGTCGCTAAGGTTCATATCAAGTATTGACTATCTTTCTACATTCAGATTATTCTTGATTCATTCTTGCACTATTCAAATATAAGTTAATTTGTAATTAATTTTGATAATATCAGATATTGACTTTTTCCCCGAGGGGGGGGGGGGGGTGGATTTTCTAGCGCAAGGTACTCTAGATCAGCCCCTCATTCATATTTCAAACAAAAACAAATAGAGTTACATAGTTCTATTCAGTGCATTCTATTACTTGTATTGATGGTTTAATGAAGGTCTTGCTTATATGGCTCTTATAAAAGCGTCGCGTACAAAGAACCAGGAGTAATAAAGAAATCCAAAAGTTGTATCGTCAAGCTGGCACACACTCCATCATTTCAGAAGTGCAAAATCAGACTAGAATATCTTAACAGAGTCTCTGAGATTGTTTTAAAACAGTAGTAATAAGTTCAAGAATTGGAAGCAATTTTCACATTTCTCCTTATTTATAAAAAGGAGACATGTCATGTGACTGCCGTTGTGGTCACATGATAGCTATTTAAACCTTGAAGCTTGGTTTGAGCCAAGATGGCGAAATAATCTTACTTTTTATAGATTAGGGTTCACATTTTTCTTCAAGCAAAGTCGGTATTTTGGAGCTTTTTCGAGAAACCAGCATATCCCAGGAAACTTTGTGACTTGACAAGAGCTTTCTTCTCCAGAAGAAAGGGGCGAAGAGATTAGTTGCACAAGACCGTGCGTAACACATTGTTTAAGAAGAATTTATACAACTGCCATTGTGATTATAAATCCTGGTTCTTCTAGAAAAATTTACTAAAAGGAAGTTCAACAGATTTCCTTAAAAAAAACACCACCCAATTCCTTCCCATTTCTCCCGCAGACCCAGGACACCATTTATTCCTCCCAGTTGTCATTATAGAGCGCTATAGCGGCGTAGAGTGCATTAAATACCATTTCCAACTTTATTCGGAGCTTTTCGCAGCTCTCGTTTTCGTATCTTCCGGTGTCTGGGAAGAACTCTTTGGCGAGCTCTGTGGTGACTTTGAGTGTCTCTGCCTCGAGTTTATCCATCATCATTATAATCTCGCTTAGGTTCTTCTCCATTAACTCCACGCACTTCTCATCGCACTCCTCTCCCTCGACAAGGAATCTTCCAGCTTCCTTGTCTTTGGCGTAAGTGGCATTCAAAAAATTGATGTTGGATGGGACAGAGGTTGTGATTGGTTCATTGGTCGCCATAAGAGGAGTTTGATTGTTTGGGTGGGCCATTGCGTTGGCGAGCGAAATTGGTTGGAGGACCATAAGTGCGACCGCGAGGGTCTTGAAATACGAAGGCATTTCGAGTAATCTTTTGGGATGGATTTGTAGCGAGATTGTGTTCCAATGACAGAGACAGCTTTTGGTGAAACATAAGAGAGGGTCTCGGGGAGGGGCGAGAGTTCTATATGTAGTTTATTTGGAAAGAGTAGTGGGTTGCGTTGGGGGAAATATGCAAGGCGAGTGCATATTTAAGGTACACATCATGAGAGTTAATCGACGATGGTAATAGGCGGAATTTTCTCCTTTGGTTGTCTAAACAAATGGTGTTATTAGTAGTGAGTCTAGGGTGCCTAGTTTTGTAACGGAATCACACACATATCCTAAGTATACTTTATACGTCACCAAAATAATTCGTAGGCCTATTTTATTCCTCGTCATTTTCACTCCTACAAATCCCCAGTCACAAAGTGAGGTTATACCTATCTACTACTACATCAAATTAGGGATTAGAACAAAAGCTTTCTTCTCTTATGGTAGTATATTATATATATATTTACTATGAATTTCATAACGTAAAGATTACTAAATATACGTTAATACTTAAGAGAGTGGATACAAGAGCTTGTAGAAGGTCACCCAGATCGTATATAAGATAGCCTCTATATTACCCAGGAGTAGTCTCGTAGAATTTAGATAGGAATCCGAACAAAACTAGTCACATCTATCACTTTTAGTACTCATTCTACAGTCACCGTCAACAGCTATTAACCGAGTCCCCGTTTCACACCAAAACACGGGGTTTTAGCGTTACGATTAAACCCTATAGAGTACTATTTAAAACTACCACTTTCTAGACATTTAATAATTCGATTAATTACTAACTTTCGTATAATTCAAATTTATTCTTATAAATACACCCTTATACGTATAGCACCTTAAAGTAGAGTAAATCAGAAAAACATCGGTTCCATATACAAATATCGTGATTTTCAACTAAAAATTCCTTAGTCCGCGCGCACACTTCTACTCTATAAGCCTACCTTCCTTAATCAAGAATTCTAGTTATACAAAAGATCAATAATATTCGAAAGAACTCAGAAAATTAAATATAGAGAATTTAGTTCAGAGGCGTAGTATCTCTATGTCTTGCTAAACTAGACAAAATGGCGTTTTTTGGTGGGGTTGCACAAATCGCTTAATAGCTGTTGACTAGTACTGTATACTAATTTATACCACATCCTCAGCTAGGCTCATTTTCCCACACATCTAAGAAATCACAATATTTGTGTTGTGCGAGCCGAACAGGGCCTAAATAGATCTGGAAGTGAGTTACAATCTTTTCGGGTAGTAACTAAAAGAACATTACAAAAATTATCCTCTCTTCTTCCCGAGTAAACCGGTGACTTAGATTCCATGTTTTCATTCTCGATGTGGCTCTCCGAAGATTATAGCTCCTCCTTTTGCAAGTAATCCCCAGAGATCTTTCTAGCATTCTCAAGAACTTCGTCATCGATACCACCCGAACCTTCATCTGCAAGTTGTAAAGCTTTCTTCAAAAGCTCATGGAGCTCCTTCTCAATATCCATGAGTGCTTCTGCTCCCCCCTTTCCTCCGTTGCTGATCTTTTGGGTTGCTTCGTTTAGGGCCCATACGTCTTCTTCGAAAGTGTCGATGGTTGGAACTTTCTCATTGGCGAGAACCATGGTTTGCAAGAATGCGAGTATGAAGACCACAAAGACCGCGAGGCGGACAATTTTGGCCACCATTTTGATAGATGTTGAAGTAGAGTCGTGTATCGAAGTTGCCGTTTAAAAGTAGGATGTGTTTGGGAGAGAAAAGTGAGTGGATGTCTGGAAGGAGAAGGCCAATGAGAATGGTGGGGGGGGTTTAAGGTGACTGCAAAATTTAGTTATACGTCACACAAGTTAGGCTAGAAACGGGGGTGGTGTATTGGCCGGTCCGATAAATGTGAGAAAGCCCAGAACTCTGTCCTCGTCACTAGTAACCTGTCTAACGAATCTACCTCCCCACCAAGAAGTAATTTAAGTAGTTAATGCACCAACTTTTGATTAAGCCAAAACCCAACGACCCATTTACTCAAAATAGTTGAGGGCTAAAACCCACAAATACTATCACGTTGGCACATGTTCCACGAATGAGTTGCAGAACAGTGCAGTGAGAATATCTTCGGTTGTAAAAGCGGCGAGATCGAAAGAGGGGGATTTCATTGACGCTTTTTCAAGCGGCGTGTTCGGAGGCAAGAGTGAAGTTAGGTCTATGCTAGGACGCGGACTGAAGTATGATTGGAAGGGGATGCGGGATGTGGGATGAGGCAGACCAAAAACTCGTGACAATTGTTGGTGATATTATGCGCAAGATATTTTTGGATTGTCTTTATTAGTTGCCAACTCCAAAGTAGACCATGTGTGACTGCAACAGCAGCTTCATATGCATATTTGGCGATAACTCTGTACCATCCAGATTGAAGAGGGCATGAAAAGCAGAGCACTCTATATGGAAACAGCACTTTAAGCGATTTTGACAATGTGCACGTAGCTTAACGGTTGTTTACACCTTCTCCTGCATGAATGGGATAGAATGGTGTCACAAACTTATAGCATCTTCCCATAGGATATATATAGTGGCCTTACTTGGAGTTTTGCAGGGCGGAGCTTGAAAATACTACAGTGACACCATCACATTTTCATACAATATCCCCAAAAAAGTATCTTAGTTTCAGTCTTTTAAGTGACTACTAAGAAATCCCTTCTACTCCCATCTTTCCTGTTGAATTGAGGGGAAAGGCACAACCGATGAGTTTCCCTACAACTTCCACATTGAAAACAGCCATAACCATGCAAAGGCAGGTAAAGGATTTCCATGATTGATGACCTCCCCTAGAAGTATCTCAAAACGTTTCAAGCCACCTGCTTTGGAGAAGATATACATTGCGTACCGGGTTGCTTTGCGCCCCGCTGGAAATCTAATATCCACTTTTGAAAGGCCTCTAAAATGGCCGTCACGGCCTTGAATGCGTCGTGGATATCCTTGCACACCTGTTCCAGTTTCGCCTCAGTCATGCCGGGGGCCTTAACGATTGGAAATTGGTATTTGTTGTATACTGTATCGATTGTATCCTTGAACTTTTGTTCCTCTCCTGGCTTGAGAAGGGATTCTTCTGTTGTGTCGTGAGCTGTTGCCTTGAGAATTGACCCAGCTATTTCGTTGATCAAGTTGCAGCGGCTGACCCCCTCCTCGCTGACCGGCTCCAAGGAAGGAAGTTTTGAAGTGGGAAGGGCCAAAGCCTGGGATACTAAAAAGGCAGGTACTAACAAACGAAGAATTGAAAGACGCATGGTTGCTGAGTCTCCTGGAGAAGAAAGTGTGTAGTTGAAGGTAGAGAAGGTTTTGGATATCCGAATTAACGAGAATTGATATTTTACTGAGATGAAAAAGAGATGTTCAAATTGTGGGAGTGTGCAGATACTTATACATAGATTTATCCTTAACTCCTTTATCAAGAAACATTCAGTGGTCATAATTCAGAAACTGAAATTTAGGTCTACTTCATCGGAATAACAGGTACTTTTAGCTCCGAAATGTTAATACAGCTTTAGGTACTAAACATCTTACTAGTGGAACAGTTAGCTAGTTCGTCATATAACTGGGAATTATGAAATAGAACGTTGTTGTGATCAAAGGTTTCACACAATTAAATTTGATTAAGGATTCCCATAATCTGGCAGGGTTACTCGCCATTCTTCAGCGCAATTAATTCTATTGTTCTAGAAACTCTAGTGAGAACAAATTAATCAATTAATCACTTATTAATCTGGTTAATATGATTAGATTAGATTAGATTATGATTAATAGGTTCCTTGATTAGATTAGATTAATAGGTTCCTATTAATTATAATCAATTAGATTAATATGATTAATTACTATATAATTATATATATATACTAATTAATAATAAAGTAGTTATCCTCAAACTCGGGCTCTTTCTTTCCGTTCTTCTTCTCTTCTTCCTCCTTTACTCTCTCCTTCTTCTCTTCCTCTGTCTCTTTCTCTATATAGAAGCCCTAGCTCTTTAAGCTAATAATAGCTTCAAAGGCCTCTTGAGAGAGTCTATTACGTTGCTTTGAATAATCAGAGCAGCTTGACTAAAGAGCCTCTCGCTAGGAGCCGAAATAGCAGGTGTTTATAGATACTTCCTAGCTAATATAGAATAGTTATGTCTGAGTATTTATAAGGCTTACAAAGCTTAATATCAGTAATTATATATATTAATAATATATATTTATTATTATATAATTAATAGTTAATTAATTAAGGCTCAAAATAAAGAAGTTACGTTGTAAAAAGACTGCTTAGGAGGTCTCGCTTAAGCTCCGGAGCGACGGAATGCCACTCCGAGCATCCGGCTCAGCCTCCGACTATGCCGGCCCGATCACGTGCCATATTAATTAATTAATCAATTATTAATCTGATTAACGTGATTAGATTAGATTAGATTATGATTAACGACTAAGAAGCGTTGATTAGATTAGACTAATGGCTATTAATCTAATCTAATCATTACTTTCGCTGTGATAGATAAATTAATTAGCTCTTTCGCAAGTATAGTAGTACGTAAATATGTTTAAAAGGTTTCTCAGACAGTAATTATGACGTAGGAATAAGCTTCTTGGTTTCTGACTTATATATTTCACCCGTAGGATTAGGTATAAGTATCCTGTATTCCTACCCTTCAAATCCCACCCTCCTCACTTTGAATTCACAAAGCCTCCTCGACATCTAATTTCACTTCAAAATATCTTCCACACAAGAAAGCAAAAACCAGCAACAATGCGCTTCTCCATCCTCCGTCTCCTGGCCCCTGCCTTCTTGGCTTCTCAAGCCTGGGCTCTCGCCCAACCCGAGAACCCGGATTTCGAAAGCGACGTACTTCAAAAGCACTGCCATCTTGAGGGGTCAACAATCAAGTGCAACCTACCACCTAACAACTTGGAATACGGCACAGGCATGAATTCAATCATGTTCTGGTATCGTGAATCTGACAACCACAAGAAAAACAACAAGCAGACTCAACGTACATATACCAGTACAAAGGCTCAGCAAAAGACACGAGGGGAAGAAATCTCGTCGAAAATCAACGACCTCGACGAAAATATCCAAACTGCTCAATTTCTCAGAAGAATTCGACAATACCGCATTGATAAGGATCTAAAAGGGTCTGAGGAAACGGGACCTGAGGATGATTCGGTGATGGATTGGCTACAGAAGAGTCTAGAGAACCAACGAGAGCTTACCATGCAGTTTTCGGTACTCCATGCAGTACACAATTGGTCCGGAGTTAGGAAAAAGGAAATGATGGAATTCTGTCAAGAGAATCCGTCAATTTGTGAATTGGGCGAGTAAATGCCCCCTTTTTTGTCGGGGACAGATGTTTTGTGAGAGTTGGAGTTTAATCAGCGATTCTTTGTCTTCTTTTGCCTTGATGACTTTACAAACGGTATTTTTTTTGTATTGACAATGGAGAAAAAAATATACTAAACCCCCTTTGACTTTTATCCTCCTGTTTTTCAAGACTATTCATGTTCGCAGAAACACAAAAATGCAGGCGAAGGAATCTACATCTTTTAGTTTAAAATGGCAGATTCAGAAATGAGAACTAGAGAAGAGGTATGTCTGCAATTTAAAAAAATCGTAAGAAAGAAATGCACTAGGATCTCTGGGAAAGCGAAGGAGAAGAGAAGCGGCTATTACTAGTCAAAACGCTAAGCGAGCCGGACCTGACTGGATAAGAAATTAGTCTCCAGCTAGATGAACGTCTAGAAAAGGGAAGTAGACATGACATACAGATGAGTTAATCCACTAACTAGATAGCTTCTCTCAACAAGAAAAAAAAATGCAGGAGTTCGCTCTTAGGTACGGCACGTTCATTTTCCCACCTCACGCTACCGAATTCACCGATGAACTATGGATAGCAAGAAAAAAGCCGAGTTCTTCCAATCCACTCCTATAATTCAACACACTAAATCTCAAAACCTTTTCAAAAGATGAGAAAACTCAACTCTCAGAGTCCAAAGTAGTCCCTCCAGCACCCTTCCCCTTCCCCTTCCCCCATCTCCCCCATCTCCCCCAAAACCCCCCACCTCTTTTCCCACCCTTTTTCCCAATCCTTCCCCCAATAACCCTTCCCTTGACCTGCTCCCCTATCTCATTCAAATCCCAATTTCTCATTAAACAAGCCAGCAAAACAACCGGCACGCAAACACAAACTGCAATAATAAGCAGCATATGCATAGTCTCCTGGTACGCCCTATCGACCGCCTCTCTAGCCGGTGAACCAACAGGATAGAGAAGAGCATTATTAATATCATTGTATATAAGCGTCGCATTCACCTTCTGCGCATCTGGTAAATATTCTCTTAGTTTGGTGGGAATATTCCGCCCCCATACTGCGCCTGAAATCGCGGAGCCGACGGCACCCCCAATTTCGACACATGTAAGGTAGACTGCTGTGGCGATAGCAACATGTTGGTGGTTTGTAGAAGCTTGAACTCCCAATTGGGCGGGGACGTTGATCATACCCCCACCGATTCCGAGCGCCATTTGTGTTCCTACTAGTTGCCCCGTGGAGGCACCTATGCTGCGGTAGCGTATCATGAGACCGATCCCGAGGAGATAGATGAGAGATCCGAAGACCACGAAGGGTTGGTAGCGGCAAGTGTATTTTATGACTAGGGAGATGAGGATTGAGGCTACGGTTGAGGTGAAGGAGAAGGTTTGGGTTATGTGGCCGGCTGCAGTGATGGATTTGTTTTGGACGACGAGGAGGTAGGAGTAGAAATATGGTTGGACTGAGAGGTAGAAAACCACTGTGATGCATTAGAGAGAGAACTAAGAATGTTGTGGGTGACTTACTGAAATAGAAGAATCCCAGACCACAGCCAGCACAAAAGGTCCGATTGAAAAGGTGGAGTGGTATGAGTGGTCGTGGGGCAACCTTCTTCGACGATTCCCATAATGGGAAGATGACGAGGAGAACAAATCCAATGACAAGCATAGCGATTATTCTTCCGTCTCCCCAGCCACCTTTTATTTTCGAAGCAAGAGTTAGGGGTATCAAAATGAGAGCAAATGCACCACCAAGCAAGATTATTCCTCCCAGATCCAGCTCAAACCAAGTGGTCTTGAGCACTTGGAAAATACCCATGCCTTTGAATTGAGATGGCGATGTCAAGCTAAGCCTCTTTGCTTTTCGGTTGTTGCTATACAACGTCAAAGCCAAAGGCAGAAATAAGGCGGGAAGGATGATACACCACATGCCGTATCCCCATCTCCAAGTCGTCGTTTTTAAAATATCATTGGCGATGATAGACCCAATCCAAACGGTCACAAGGAATGGAATATCTGGTAAACTGGACCACAGAGCTCGATTCAAGAGATTGCTGGTATCGGCAATCAAAATTTGGATGAGGATTTGAATTCCGGTTCCACCAGCCGAGTAAAATATCTGGGCTGCCGCAAAGGTTTGGACGTTCGACGAGGTGGCCATTTGGATATATCCGAGGACATAAAGGAGAACGCTGATGGTAAAAGCATTGAGACGGCCAAATACATCTGCTACCTTTGCCATTGGGGATTTAATAACGGCTGAAAATATTAGCTTTCGAGTAGCATCACATGATGATAGTTACACATGCCATTGACAACTCCTTGTGCAACATAAACGGTGGAAATCAAGGAGTGGTTATTGAAAGAACTGGTCGCAAAGATGGAAAGCGACTGCACGACCTGGCCCTCTAAGGATGTCGAGAATGCGATCAGAAATATACTGAGAATTGTTAGCTAAATAAATAACATGAAAACGCGCGTCTTGCCTGGTATAAGCTGCGATCAACCCCCATTTCGACCATATCATAGAAACAGCTTCGATATTTCTAACACCTTCTTGCACATCTCCCGAAGCCCGCCTCCCCGACGATCCCCCTTCTTCTTGTCTCGCCATCTCATCCATGTTGATGTTCTTATCCGATCCGACGTCATGTTGGGGCTTGGAGAGCACTGGCTCTACAGAATGAATGTCGTCCATCTTTTCAAATATAACCAAAAGCAAGGACAGAAATTTAGGAGAGGTTGACGGGGGCAAAAAGGGAAATCTGAAGATCTGATAAGAAAAGGGAAAGACGGGACACAAGAATCCTGCATCATCGCTCCTACGAACCAACCAATATGGAGAGCGAGCCTTTTAAGTTTTCTAGTACAACGGCTAGGATTATCTTGGGACACGAGAATCGGGCTAGGGAAGATTTGTACCACATTTTGTATTTCCATTACTTTAAAAAACACGTGAAGCGTTCGTTATCTAAATGAATGACGAGAGAGCAGGAAATAGCTGTTGTGATGGGGAAAATAATAGAAAATGAAGTTGAAAGCGGGGAAATGCGGGTTAATGTTTCTCCATTCCGATGTGGGGCGCCTATCTGTAACGAAACTCAAACAAACTAAACAAAGATGACTAAGTCTCGAAGGTTGGTATACAGGTAAGAAGTACAAATGCGCCAGGTTATTCACTTAGAAGTGAACTCGTTACTTATATTAAAGATATTAAATAAGATAATAAGATTAATAACTAAAGTTAAGTACGAAGCTTTTATTTAATAGTAGACGTACTAGTCTTTATATAGAACCTTCGTTTATATTAGAGTCCTACTTAGTAGGAGTCCCGAAGATAGAGTCTAACTCTATTTCTAAGGCTTCTTAAAACTAGACTCTATTACCTAACTACTCCTAACCGAGTTACGTAATATAACTATAATAAGATTCTAGGATTACATGTTCTACTATATCTAATCCTTTCTTCTTTCTAGGGTTATAATAGTACTCGTTCTATTAGAGCGTTACCTAGACTTTACTTCGTTACGTGCTAGTACGTGATTCGTGACACTATCCTCTTCTTAGCCTAGTATGTCCCTACGCTAGAATATAAACCTAAAATATACCTGTTAGAAAGATATCGACCTTTATTTATATATAAATATATCCTCTTTATATATTAAACGAAAAGAGCGTTTAGCTCTTACTATACGAATCGAATCTATATAACGTCTAGCTAAGACCTGCTCTTTTTGTTATAAATAGTCTCGTCGATGCTTTATAGATCTCTCTAAATCCTCTTACTATTCTAAGTATATTTGATTAAAAAGGTCCTATAATAGCTCTAGCTATCTTATTGTTTCTATCTCTAGGTCTTGAAAAACTATATATCGATTTTTCTTCAGCTCTATATATAAACAATTCTCTATTACTCCTCTAAGTCCTCCTTCTTCGAGTCCTTCTCTCGAGTCCTCTTCTTCCTAGTTTCCTACTTTTAAAATAGCTTCTTTTATTAAATAGATACTTTCTAATAATATGTCTCTATCTAACCCTAGTCCTAAGTTCTAGGTAGCTCTAGGTTTTATTAGTAGAACTTCTGAAGTTCCTCTAAGTAATAGTTAAAGTTACTTTTTAGTTCCTATATATTTTCTAAATATAAGTAGTCTAACTATTTAATTAAATACTTAATCTTACTTCTAATAATTTTATAGTTAAGAATCCTTTTAACTTCGTATTTAGTATTTAGATTAACTAGTTAAATTTCTATAAATAGAGCTAGTAGTGCTTCTAGTAGTACTAGTTTAAGTAAGGATATATAGAATACTAGGTAGATGTTTATTATTCTTAGTAGTACTAATTTATAATTTAAAGATCTCTTAACTTATTTAATTTTAAATAGTCTAAGTTTTTTATAATCTAGTTTATTACTTAGTCTTTTTATATTAATATTCTTTTATACTAAGTAGACCTTATCCTCTTCTTTTAGTATTAGCTTCTAACTACGTTATTTATTATAGTAGTATATATTTCTTTTAGTTATAAACTATAAATCCTCTATAAGTTCCTTATATAGCCTTTTGATTTTCGAAATATAAACATAAGTAAGTTAGTTATTAATAGTCGTAGACAGCGGTTCTTAATATACTATTAATTTATATCTAAAATTAGCATAGAATAGCATAATAAGCGTTGTTTCCGTTACTAAACTATTATAGGTAAACTATACTAGAAGCAGTAGTTCTACTTAATTATCTTACTAGTAGTTTATATAACAACGAAGGTATGTTTCTACTACTTAGTTTATACGTTCGTTTCCTTTATTTATCTAAGAGTAGAAAGCTATTAAAAGCTTTCTTTTTATACCTAATCGTTCTATAAGAGCGATCTAAAATTTAAAGGTGAAGAGTTTATCTCTATCTAAGAGTATCTCTTCTAGTAGTCTATATCTTAAAACTACTTCTTTAAGGAATGTAAATACTAATTCCTCCGCTATACTTAACTCTATATATAGTATTAAAATTATATATTTCGTAAGTTATTCTATAATAACTAGGATCGAGTTATACTTAACTCCTATTATTAGATCTTTAGATTTTAGTAATTTAATAATAAAATCCTAAGATATTAATTTCTAAGGTATTTATAGTATTAGAGTAGTATTTATCTGTTTATAAGAAGTATAGTAGGAAGCCTTATTCCTAGTATAGGTATTATATTCTACTATTACTTTCTTAACTATCGTAGATAATCGATTAATATAGTATTATTATCTTATTCTCTAGAGAGTTCTACGAATTCCTTAGTAGCTATAAGCGGGCGTAGTATAGTATTCTTATATAAACTCCTTAGTATATAAACTAAGAACCTATAGCTTTCCTTTTATATACTAGTTATATCTCTTATATATATTCTAAATTTTATCTATCTAGATATTGTTTATTACTACTATTTTATATATAGTAGGTACTAAGTCTCTATTTTTAAGAGTTTTTAAGATTATAATCTTTTTATACTCTTTATTCCTCTTATATCTAGGTTTCTAGCTAAGAGTATTAGCTTAAATATTTAATATTCCTTTTATATATTAAATAATAATATTAAATCCTTCTAATATCTCTAACTATCTAGCTAATTATCTAGTCGTAAGTTCCTTAGTTATTATAAACGTTCTAAGGTTTTTATAGTTAGATAAAACTATAACTTAGTATTTTATTAGTTATAAATAGATTTTCTAGTATTCTAAAGCTAATACTATAGTAAGTAATTCTTTACTAAAGATACTATAGTTTTATTATACTAGGTTAAATGTTTTAGAATAATATATAATAGATATAAGCTTTCTCTTATTATTTAGTTATAAGTAAATCGTATCTACTACTATGTCTAAGGCGTCTGTTTCGATTATACTAGGTTTATTTATATTAAAATCGTATAGAATAGCTTTTTCTATAAACTTTACTTTAATTTTCTAAAAAGCACTCTTTATCTATTTATTCTATATAAACTTAATAGCTTTCTTAACTAGTACTAATATTAGTTTAGTAATTTTTATATAGTCTTAGATAAATAGATAGTAAAAGTTTATAAATCTAAGGAAGGACTATATATCTTTTATATTCTCTAGTAACTTCTAGTTTAAGATGTTTTAAATCTTTACTAGATCTATTTCTATTTTCTCTAAGCTAAATACCTATCTTAGGAAAAGTGTCTAAGTTACTCTAAACTTGTATTTTAAGAGTTTTAAATAGGAGTTTACTTTTATAAGTTATTATAAAACTTCTTTAATATATCTCTTATACTCTTCTTCTTTTTCTAAGAAGATTAATATATTATTTAGGTAATAAATTACTATTATTCTTAAAAGATCTCTTAAAATATTATTATTTTATCTCTAATATATAGCTAGTATATTATAGAGTTTAAATAGTATAACTATATATTTATAAAAGCTTAATAGTAAGGTAAATACTATCTTCTATTCGTCTCTAACTTTTATCTATATAAGTTTATAGGTGTTTTGTTAATCTAGTTTCGTAAATCGTACTACCTTATCTAACTTATTCTATAAGTATTAGCTTAGTAGTAGCGGATAAGTGTCCTTAACTATAGTATGATTTACTTCTTAATAATCGATATATACTCTCTTATCTAGGTCGTCTTTCTTCTTAATAATAAGTATATTTTGTTACGGACCTGGCTACCGCCGAGTACGTGACTCGCGTACGGCTGCTCGCCGGCGTCCGTAAAGCCTGCTATTCCTGGCCTGGCCTAGAACCATTCCTACCTAGGCTAGGAACCATTTCTATAAACGGATCGACATTCCTATAACTTATCGATTCCTTAGCTATCTCTATATTATAGGACCTCTAGAAGTCTCCTCTTTCCTTCTCTTCTCTTCTATAGCTTTAGATCTTTAATTAAACTATCTCTTACTTCTCTGATTATCCGCTATACCTGTATATGCTATAGGTAAGGATAACTACTAGAGGGCTAGTAGATTGGGTTTGTTATATTATCTAAAGCTCCCTTCTTCTCTCTATTTACTACTGCTTCTAGGAAGGATTAGAATATCCGTTGCGATTCTAACATAACACCTACGGTCTATATAGACTGCCTATAGATGCTACCAGCGCCTTATACAGCCTCGCGTACCCGCGCCCACCACCGTACACAAGAGCCTAGGGCTCTTCCACCTATACCCTCTATCCTTACAACTAAGTCGTCTACAACGATGTCTGCCGACCAGTCTACGGACGCTTAACAGCTCGCTATAGCTCTAAAACAGGTCCGCCTACTGTGAGAATAACTAGACGATGTCTATACCCCTCCGTAAGGGAATACCCTGTCTGAAACTAGATAATATAGGTCGTTTACAGTTAAGCTTAAGGATACTAAGCCTCTAACAGATAGCTTATCTCTAACCTTCGACAACTAGAAGATCTAGATTAAGGACAAGTTCCTTATTAACGCCTCTATGTTTAAGCTAGAGGAAGCAAAGATAGCTTATGTTTTTAACTATACAGCTGATATTACTTAGAAGCATCTCGCGCCCTGTTACTAGAAGGGACCTAAGCCGTTTTAGTCTATAAAAGAAATAATCGTATATCTTACGGATATCCTAGAGAACCTGTTCGAAGCGTAGGACGCCTGTATCGAATTCCGCTGGCTCGTTATAAGAGATAACGAGACTTTCGTAACCTTCTATACTCGCTTCTTACACCTTATAAGCACTGGACGGATCCCGACAGACGACTTACAGCCCGACTTGTATAACAAGCTTATACTACCTCTATAACAGTCCGTCTTACTATTCTTAGACGTCCTGCTTATAAGTACGGCTCTAGTAAACAAGTGTCGACTTGTTGATAAGAACTTACGAAGACTTCAGCTCTGTAGAAGCAACTTACGGACCGCTCGTCTCACCCTCTAGCCTACAACTGCTACTACTACCTCCTGCCTAGCTAGAACTTTTACTACTA
This sequence comes from Calycina herbarum, assembly GCA_001414485.1. Classification (NCBI taxonomy): domain Eukaryota; kingdom Fungi; phylum Ascomycota; class Leotiomycetes; order Helotiales; family Pezizellaceae; genus Calycina; species Calycina herbarum. Next base: position 4,569 of record LLEY01000197.1, on the reverse strand, counting down.
CTTAAACTACGTTCTGTACAACCTCCCCTGCCCTGGCCTCCCGCCTTTACGGACCATCACGTAAACCAACGCCTGCCTGTAAGGAACTGGACGACGCCTGCTTCAAGTGTAAGAGGACTGGGCACTATGCCCGCGAATGCCCTAAGAACTCTAAGCCTATTACGGACGTTAATGAGCTTGCGGAGCCTACGTCCAACTTAGAATAGTTAGAAAACGACCAAGTCTAGGGAAAGTCTCCCCCCTAGGCTTGCTTTACTAAGGTCCTGGCTAGTTAGCTATCGATCTAAGTCAGCTACTTAGAGGAAAACAGTTCACGGTCTCTTATAACTTAGTCTATAATAGATACGGATTTAAAACCTCTACTCTAGCTGACACTAGAGTAAACGGCTTTGTACTTATTAGTATAAAGTTCGCTTAGGGGCTGGCTCGCTTCTTCCCTTTAACTATTTATACTCTTTCTACTCCTATTATAGTTCGCGGCTTTGACGGACAGAGTCGACAGTCCGCAGACCGCTATATTGTTCTTTACTTATATATAGACGGCTGTAAATAGTACAACGTCCCTATAGTCCTCCTTAATACTGGCTATTAGGACCTTATTCTTAGGCGTACATAGTTTAACTAGCTTAACGTATAACTTAACCCCTGCTAGCGACGACTTATATAGCCTGCGGATCTCCCTTCTTCTCCTAACCTTGTCTAGCTACGCCTCCTAGATCCTAGGATCCTATAGACTCGGCCCTTAAACCTAGATTACTAAGCTGACGCGGATCGCCGCGATTAGGCCCTAGAAGAACAGGTTATACGTAAATACTAGGAAGACCTGTAACTGTCTATAAGCTATATTAACGAGCTGCTAGTCCCTCGGATCCTGGCGCGCCTGCCTACTACACCCCTAGCTATACGTCACAGCGAGTACTAGGACTGCTAAAACAACTTACGAAATATAAACCGCGCTCTTACAGGTTTAGATATCCGTAAAGCCTCTGTAGCACGCCTAAAACGTGTACGCCTCGACCTGCCACCGGTAGACATCGCTGTTATCAGTACTGCTATATATCGCTATAACCTATAAGACTCTAAAGCTACGGCCTTTAGTATCTCTCTTTATAAGATCGATTACTTAATAGAAAAAAAGCTTATAGATTAAAAAGACGACTTACAGGTCTAAGAAAGCCTCTCCAGAGCCTACTAGGATCTCGTAGACGTTTTCTCTAAAGCTGTGTCTGATACTCTTCTCCCTCGTCGCCTGTACGACTATAAGATCGAACTTACGGACAAGAACATAGACGACTTGTCCTATAGCCCCCTCCGCCACTAGTTAATAGACGAGCTCTAGGCTATAAAACAATACCTTATTAAGAACCTTTATAAAGGTTTTATTAAGGCTAGCCAAGCTCCCTTTACAGCCCTGATTCTCTTTGTTAAGAAGTCTAACAGCTCTCTACAGTTCTATATTAATTACTATAAGCTAAATAACCTAATCTATAAGGACCAGTATCCTCTTCCGTTAATCGACGAAACTCTTACTTGTCTAAGCAAGGCTTGTATCTTTACAAAGCTAGACATACGATAAGCTTTTTACTAGATTCGGATTAACTCTAAGTCTAAGGAACTAACAACGTTCTAGACCTGTTATAGAGCCTATAAGTATAAAGTTATACCTTTTAGACTAACTAACGGACCTATAACATATTAACGGTTTATAAACGACGTACTCTTTAACTATTTAAACGACTTTTATACTACCTACTTTAACGATATTCTTATTTACTCCGAGAACGAGCTAGACTATTAAGAACACGTCTATAAGGTCCTTTTACAGCTTTATAAAGCTAGCTTACAAGCTAATATTAAGAAATCTAAGTTTAACGTTACTTATACGAAGTACCTAGGCTTCTATATAAGTACTAATAGGATTGAAGTAGACCTAGAAAAGATAGAAACGATCTGTAACTGAGAACGCCTTATTATAGTCCACGGTGTTCAGTCCTTTCTTAGCTTTTATAACTTCTACTAGAAGTTTATTCTTAACTATAGACGAGTCGTATACCCGTTAACGGCTCTAACTTGTAAAGACCAGCCGTTTTAGTAGACACCTGCTTATTAAGACGCCTTCTCTAAGCTGAAGGCCTAGCTTATTAATACACCTCTTCTTATATACTTTAATCTGTAATACGAGTCTATAGTTGAGACCGATTCCTCTAACGGCGTCCTTAGTAGTATACTCCTTCAGTTATAGCCGAGTTAAGAGTAGTACCTTATAGCTTACTTCTCTAAGATAATAATACTTATTAAGATTAACTACCTGATTTATAATAAAGAGATACTAGCTATTATACGTTCTCTAGAAGCCTAGAGACCTAAGCTCGAAGAGTCTCTACACTAGATACGGGTTATTTTAAACTATAAAGCTCTCGAGTACTTTATAATAACTAAAGCCTTATCTAGCTAATAAGCCTGCTAGGCTAAAACCCTCTCTCGATTTAACTTCCTACTTACTTATAAGCCTGGTAGCTAGAATTGAGCGGATTCCCTTACTTACCGGGACTAAGAAGTAGATAGTTAAATAGTAATAAAGATATCTACTCGTACGTAAGTCCTCTTACGGCCCGAGAATCTCGACTTGTGGATTATTATAGACCTAGACTTAGACCCTTCCGTAGATATTACACCTGTTAGAGTAGCCGACGGACTACACGACTTAATTGACGATATCCTATAAGCTAATCGTACGAGTACGGGCCTTAACGCTCTCCGCTAGTACGCTACGGATGAACGCCCTGGCTAGACAACCTGTAACAGCCTCCTGCTATACTAAGAACGGCTTGTCCTGCTTAAGGACGACGATCTCAAAGTACGCTTACTAAGCAAGGTTTATAATCAAGTCTCGGTAGCCTACTCTGGATAATCTAAGACCCTAAAGCTAGTTATAGACCGCTACTACTAGCTGCACCTTTGTTTAGATATATAATAATTCGTCTATAACTGCTAGACCTGCTGTCGCTCTTACGTGCCGCGAGACCGCCTCCCTGGACTCCTTAACCCCTTGCCTATCCCGGATCGCCTATAGTAATATATATTAGTTGATTTTAAGGAATTCCCTCCTAATAAGTCTAGGATAGATATGATTATTATCTTTATCTGCCGGCTAAGTAAGAGATCTGTCTCTATCCCTTGCCTAAAGACTACGGACGTAAAAAAGACTACACGGATCTACCTCAACCGCGTATAGCGCTATTATAGACCGTCAGATACTATTGTCTCTGACCGCGGTCTGTAATTCGTCTTAGAGTTCTAGTAAGAGTTTAACTAGATCCTAGAGACTAAGATTAAGCTATCCACGGCTATATACGTATAAACCGACGGTTAAACTAAGAATATAAACTAGTGGATTAACTAACGCCTTCGCCTGTTTATAAACTACTATTAAGATAACTAGTCTGAACTAATACCGATTATAGACTACGCTTAAGCTACACTTCCCTAGGACTCGACGACTCTTCCGCCTATACAAATCAAGCTTGGTTACGTGCCACGTACTAGCTTTGATTAGGTCTGCTAGAGCCTAGAAGAGCTAATAAGCGTCTGTAAACAGCTTTTACGAGACGAAGCAGTTGTATACGTAACCTGTATATACAGCGCCTAGGAAACCGCCTGTAAGAGAATCGAGGCTGCTTAGGAACGCTAGCGTAAGCAAGTAAACAAGCACCGGCGACTAGTAGACTTTGCTACGAGCGACAAAGTCTACGTATTAATAAAGACGTAGAATATAGACTGCCTAAGCTGTAAGCTCGACTAGCAGATGGCTAGTCTGTATACAGTCCTAGAAAAGGTTGGAAACGCTTTCTAGGTCGACCTGTCTCCGATAATTAAAATATAGCCTATAATCTCTACAAACAAGCTTTGTAAAGCTTCTAACAATCCGCTACCAGGCTAGCTACAGGAACTAGGACTGCCTATTATAGTTAACAGGTATAACGAATAGGATATAGACCAAGTACTAGCCTCTAGAGGCTATTATAGAAAATTATAATACTAGGTTTAATAGGTATAAAGCGAGCTAGACCCGGCCTAGTACCTAGCTTCTAACTTTATAAGCTACCTACATAAGCTTTAAGAGTTTCACGCTCTAAATCCTTCTCTCCCAGGGCCTCCTAGGTACTTAGCAGAATAGTTATAGAGCTAGGAAGATAGTATAGACGAGCTAGAATATCATAAGAACGAGGATAAATTACTTGTAAGGTAGTAGGTTTAGAGCTCGCGAGCGAGCTCTACTCAAAGGAGGGGGTAATGTTATAGACCTGGCCACCGCCGAGCACGTGACTCGCGTACGGCTGCTCGCCGGCGTCTGTAAAGCCTGCTATTCCTAGCCTAGCCTAGAACTATTCCTACCTAGGCTAGGAACTATTTCTATAAACGGATCGACATTCCTATAACTTATCGATTCCTTAGCTATCTCTATATTATAGGACCTCTAGAAGTCTCCTCTTTCCTTCTCTTCTCTTCTATAGCTTTAGATCTTCAATTAAACCACCTCTTACTTCTCTGATTATCCGCTACACCTGT
>LLEY01000196.1:0-104828 GCA_001414485.1 Calycina herbarum | reverse complement strand
GAACATTAATCAAAATCTCCACCGGTGTTCCCTCAACAATAACTCCTACAGTGAATCAATTGCCATGAAGAATAGCAGACTACAGTCCGAATGTTTTAGCCCACTTGGGCATTACCACACCACCACAAATTTTATCTAATATCTTTCTGACCCGATCACAACCAAAAAACCATCAACAAGCAAAACACTCACTCAGCCCAAACACTTTGAAATTCTAATTTTTAATGTACTAAAAGAGTCTCTTTCTCATAACTCTCAAATGGATATATTCCCCAAACTATAAAAAGGGTGGCTTTCCAGGCCAGGTTGGGTGTAAAACAATATCTTCGAACCAAAAACTCTCTGCTCATTCAGAAGATACAAGGAAAAAAGCCTTCAAAAAACACACACAATTAAGGAAAATGGGGAAAAGAGAGAAGGGGGCTAAACACGTTCCTGTTTTAACGCAACCCAATAACGCTCATCTCCAGAGTCCACACCCTCCTAATCCAAACCTTTAATTTCCCATCCACTCCCTCCACATTATCGAGTTCTACTCCCTCCCACCAACATCTCCTTGCTGGTTTCCGCCAGAACAAGAGAAGCTTTTGTGCCATTCCTACTGCGTTGGATCCCATTTCTGCGCCTCGGATATCGGTGCGTAATCGCGCGAGAGCGAGGGAGCATATGACTGCTTTGTTTGGTTCGTTTGCACGGTGACCCCAGTGATCTTCGTGGTTGAATCCACTGTTTATTTTTAGTGTAACCCTGAATTGTAATTGCAACATAAACATACCCAGCAGTCAACATCTCAATCAAATGCTGCTCTGTAGTCCCGGTCTCCTCACTCCTTCTCAGTCCGGAAAATATCCCATCCTGCTTCAACAGGGCCTTCCCGGCTGCCCTCTTAACATCAATCATCTCCACTTGCTCGATGTCCGCTTTTGGGGGAATAACGTAGAAATCTAAATCCTCTCTTAGTACAATTATCCCCGCGCGATCCTGCAACATTTCTCTCGCCGACCCAGCCATAGGTTCAATGGGTATCGCGTCCGCCTCGGGGCCCGTCGATGGCGAGTTGGAACCTGATGGGATCGTCTGCGCGACGTTGCGGAAGAATTCGAGCATGTATTGGAGGGAAGCTGGATCATACTGTGAAGTCAGGTCAGCAATGTATAAATTTGAATTACGAAGCAAATTGCGAGTATGTTTGGCTTCACCGACATCAACTTGGAAGGCATCGCCTTCTTGATATGTGTTCAAGTGTCCATCTGGTAGAAGACCATTAGGGAAGAGGGATAGGAGGACGAATTCGGGTAGGGTTAGGAGTTCGTCGCGGGAAAGTGTAAATCGTTGGCCCCTATGTATATGTATTAGTACTTGCGCATTCCGTGGGTTGGTTGATAAATCATCCATACCGAAGGTCCATAGTGATGTTTTCATCTGCGCCAACATCTTTGAAACTAATTAGCTAGCTGTACAACCTCGATGGCAAATTGTCTACATGCCTCCCAGAGTATTAATCGGCGGAGCACCACCCTGCTGCACCTGAGTAATGATACTCGCAGCTCCTCCGGCGGCCGCCATCAGATATGTAAAAGAGTCGAGCGGGCTAGAACCCTCTGAATATGCCGGCGGCGGTTCTGAATCGTCGTCCTTTTTGGAAGATTCTCCTTTGGTATCCTGGGGGAGAGCTGCCTTAGTTTCGGCGACAACGTCGTCGTCGTCGTCGTCTCGAGAGGCTGAAGCTTGGTGTGATTCGCTTGCAAGGGGCGCGTATGCTGGGACCGACCCTGATGCGCCAGCTTCTGTTACTGCTGTCTTGTATGCTTCGACGACTTCGGCTGTCGAGGTATAGAGGGAGGAGAAAGGTGGAGGGCAAGGCGAGGCAGGTGCGGAGGTTGACGGTTCCGAATTAGGATATTGCGGAGGGGGGGAATGGGCGCGGGCTATTATACCGGACTCCAGTTTCGATGCTTGGTCGAGGTTGTTATTGTGGTCGTGATGATCTCCCTCGTCCTGCAGCCCAACGGACGGACCGTCGATGGCTTCTTCTGTGAGTGACAACGTGATTGCTGAATTCTAGAATTGGATGGTCGGTTGAGACAATTGGCTGTATTAAGATTACCGGTGGAGCAGAGAGTAAGGAGATTGGATTGTGAGGCGGTTGTTGACTTGAAGTTGGAGATGCGAAAGCACCTGGACTGCTGGCCTTGGCGACTGTCGATTGGCGCTAAATCTGCTGGCACAGACCCTGTCTAGGCTCGGAGTCAGGGAGATATAGGGTGACATTCATGCACCACAACACCAATAAATATCTTCGTCAACCTCTATTCATATTGTCCTGTTTTCCTTCTCAATAAGTAACGCTAACCGAGAACCGGATGCTAAACTCTCGGATTCACCTTCCTTATGCTCCTATTCTTGCCATTTTCGGCTAAACCATCCCCATATTTAATCCCTCTCAAGCCAATCACAACCAGGGAGCAAACCCACCAAAGGTATGAACCAACTGGATATCTTCAAGTGAAGTGCTTTAATTTTATATTCAAACACGCTAGCACCACGTCAATAACGCGCTAGCAAGTAGACGACCTTGCTAAGCGGGACTTCCTTACGCCGTACTTCTCAATTGAAGGACTCGAGACCACAGGCGAAGGTCGATGTCCAGATTGTTTAGTAAAATAAAGGAACTCTCGGGGCATTTCAATACTCTTGTAAAGAACGCACAATGACCCCGCCACATCAACAATCCCTCGCTAAGCCAGATTGAATTCCCGGGAAAGCGAAATGCTCGCCTACCTTCCTTCACAATCAAAACTCCTCGCACCAGCACACTGCCAGTTTCAAGCACAAATTCAACCACTCAGCGCACTCAATTGAAGCCTAAATATGCACCGCGAGACGAGAATTCACAAAAGGATCTGGTGTATGTTGAATTAAGTAATTTACGTTACACCAGGAATCCTCTCGCATCCATCCCTTCAGCCCCATCTGTATCATGTGGTAGAACAAAAGTAGAGCTCAAGCTTCTCACCGATCCTTCGTATCAAAAATGCTTTCTTCGCGAATCGCACCGTTAGGTTGCAAGTTATTCATTATGTCTTCCCCTCGTTGTATTTTCTGCTTTTCTCCCCTCCCTTTCACTCTTCTCTCCTTTGGATCGGCCATGTTTCCCAAACTTCGCAATGCTATTTTACACCCTCCTTTTTATTGCATGTATAATACCAGTCGAAGCGGGAAATATAATATTTAGCAGTCCTACTCCCGGGACTAAGATTTCTGCGGGTAATGCTCTGACTGTTAGTTGGGACATTACAGTGAATTCGGGAGATCTGACCTTGGAATCCGCAAGTGGTAACAGTGTTTCGCCTAAACTTATTACTTGTACGTCCAGTATATTATTTTCTGTCCACTCTTCATACAATTGTTAGCGAAGCAAGCTTGTTTTCCAATCGAAGAACACTAATAATTGTTTGTTCAGCGGGACTCGACGGGAAATCTTTTACCTGGACACCTACAGAATCAGATTTGTCTCCATTTGCGGGATCCGGAACCGTGCTTCGACTTTTGGACCGGAAGGATAGTGTGAGAATGGGGGTCTCGGGGACTTTTAATGTTGATTCTCCACAGGTATGATCCCCCGTTTGCTAGTATTCATTTGAAGCTGAGGTTGTGTCCCTTGTTATTTTCCAGGCTGCATACATCGCTCATGGATATAAACTGAGATTTGTTTTAAATTACACGAGTGCTGATAAGAAAATAATTTAGAAAGCTCCAGCTCCCGTATCTTCATCTACGCCAGTAGTAGTTCAACCAACAAATACACCTGTTCCAATAATATCCACAGTACCTGCTCCCACCATCGTAAATACCATCATTACAACAAACACACCACAATCAACGCCTTCACCAACACCAACACCGACCTCAGACCCACCCAAGTCCTCAACTCCCGACTCAACACCCACACTCACAACCAACAACGATCCCACAACACTCATAAGCTCAACCATCTCCTCGTCCACCTCAGACACATCATCAACCGATTCCCAAAACCCATCCACCGAGCCCCCATCCTCAACACCCACACCAAGCAACATCATTAGCACATCACAAGCACCAATCTCTATCGTCACAGCCGCTGCCTCTCCCCCCCCAACCAACAACCACGCCCATAGGCCCCCCAACAAACCCCACACTCACCACCCCTATAAAAGCAGCCATAGCAATAACCTCCACCTTCTCCATCTTCTTCCTCCTTATCCTAGTATTCTACTTCGGAAAGCGAACCGCAAAAACAAAAGATGGCCCTTTAACCCCTCAAACGCAAAATAACATTCATTCCTTTCTCCGACGAGCGATTTCTCGTCCGGGGATTTTGAAACCGGAACTGGATACTGAGTCGACTGAGATTTTGGAATTGGCTGCTATCAAGGAGAAGGAGTTTTTTGAGATCGAGGGGAAGAGGCTATCGGGAAAGAAGAGGTCGATCGCTGAGTTACAGGGAGCTTGGGAGGGGGTCGAGTTGGAGGATACTAGTAAGAGGAGTAAGAGGGAGGGAGATAGGAGTCCGTAGAAGTCTTGATGAGGTGGTTTGTATATATTGGTTTTTTTTTTGGGAGGGGGGATGAAATATATATAAAAAGTTAGAATCTCGAGAGACGATGGAGAGTAATTCGTGGAAGAAAGTCTGTTTTTTAATGCTGAGTTTTGTGAGCGAAATTTCAGATGGGATGAGGAGTGTCCGACAGAATATCTAGGAGAATGGTTAGCGAGAACCATTAGTTTCGAAATAATGGAGAGTGCATACTGGAAGGTTGAGAATTTTCATCTTGTAACGCACATGATGCCCCCTACTAAAGTTATCTGTTTGGAAGAACCATTTGCTGAATCAAAAAGAAACTCAACCCATGCGATAGACTTCAGGTTTCATTTCTTGCGCGCCGTTTAGAATGACGCTGAGGAGTAAGGAAGAATATAGCGATGAGGACAGGGATTTTAGCTGACATGTACCAGTTGATGGTTTCTCAGGAAGTGAAAGTAGACTGAGAAAGTGAACTTCCGTTCCAGGGTGTGTGCATAAAATCCGGTGGTGCTGAAGTGTCCACTCTCTACTCTCATTCAAGGACAGATTCCCTCCCGGTATGTATGCTCCTCAATTATGTCGTCCCTATTGCCCTCAATTTTTCAAAATACCTCATCGCTACCCCCTTACTCAATTATCCCACTTACACATCCACGTTAGTTTGATAGGCGTGTTTTGGCGAATAATTGAGTGCTAAGATTAAAACAATTCATTCGATCTCGATCACCCACTTCATTGTTCAGGAAGCGCGATAATTACTGGGTGAAAGTTACGAGAATTCTCTTCAATGATTCAGTACGAATTCGTATGATATATTCTAGTAAGCTTTACCAATGTAGAATAACGACGCGAAGGACAAGTGAAAGTTTATTCAAGCAACCATAGAGAAAATAAGCACTTGTCAACTTGATTAAACCTCCTCAGAGATACATTACAGAGTTGAAATTAGCCAACATAGAACTAATCTTACGTAAAGTTACGTCCGTAATTTTTCCAGCTTATGTCAAACTAATTTCCACTAATTTTTAGCAGAATACGCAATGTTACGCACGTAGCGGGCTCAATGCGTTTCGTCACTAGCACCCCAGATCAAGATTCTGCGAAGCCAACGTCAGATCCCGCATTCGCTTAAATCCTTGTACGTAAAGGGGAGACGATCGCACCGAGCGAGAAATGATTTTAAAAACAGTAGCAAAGTTACATATCTTGTTGCCAAGACACTTAGCATGCGTTGTTTTTTGGTCACATCTTCGGTTTCGCGTAAATAGGAAGCTTCGGGGCTGAAGTATGCGAAAAGCGACTTCTAGGCTACATACACCTAAATGTGGAAACTTTCCTGCTCAATGAGGAAACATTTCCAAGCAAAAGCACTGAACTCGTGAACTCCCATATACTGAGCAGATCTGCTTCCCATGACCAGGCTACTTGTATCTGCATATGAATACTGCCCAATGTGGAAACCTGCTGCGCCGATGTCACTTATAAACAAAACCACATGGGCCAAGAAAGTCAGGATTCAGTTATCCCTTAAAATAGAATCTCGCATTCGAAATTTCACACTCTTTGCAATATGGATAGGTCATATAGTATAAGTTCAGCCTTCAGTCCCATTAAATATCCAAACATCAAACCACACTTCCATCTAACATTGTTTTCAACTACTACTACTCGAATTGCTATCCATCGCCAAAGTACATACTCTTAAAACAACCATTCTTTCGCCATGTCTTCACAAGAATCAAGCATCGAAAGCACTGAAAATCCCTCGAAATTCGTTAGAGCGATGAGAAGAATATACAGACCTTTGGGCTTCCAAAAGGGTTACAACTTTCCACTCTGTAGGCTGCCCCCTATCCGTCTTCTTATTTGAGAAAATTGAGCACTAACGACCACTCAGTCATTATCTTCGGCGGTGCAATGCTCGGGTTCTTCTTTGCTCGCGTGTCCTACATGAATGTTGCTGGCGATGCAAAAAGCAGCTTTAAAAGCAACTCTTCTCCTGGAGAATGGTATTTCTACCATGCTGGCTATAGAAGAATCGGAATAACACTCCACCTCACAACATGTTTGCCTTGCGGCTTTCTCATGGTTTGGCAATTCGTGCCTGTTATCCGCCACAAATTCCTCATATTCCACCGCATCAACGGATACCTGGTTATACTCCTTGCTTTCCTCAGCAACGCTGGTGCCATGATGATTGCCCGGTGGGCTTTCGGCGGAGGACTTGAAATCCAAACAGCAATGTATTTCCTCGCATTGATCATTACCGTGTCCATATGTATGGCATACTACAACGTGAAGCGTCTCCAAATCGATCAACATCGAGCTGTAAGCAACATTTCCTTTTGTTTCCCTTTCTGAATCCTATCCTTAATGGTAGGGAGCAAGTCTTATCCTTACTCACTGCTCTCGGCACCCGAGTCAAACGGGGGAAGAAGTATGCTAATCTGTAGCAGTGGATGCTGAGAGCTATGTTCTACATGGGAACCATCATTACGCTGCGTATCATCTTCAACATCGCCGGTCGCATTATCACCAAGGTCAACAGCTACGACCAGATCCAATCGTGCGCGGAAGTCGCCTTCTTAGCTCCACCTCTCGCCCAAAGATACCCACAGTGTCGAAATGCAACTGGCAATCCAAAGATCTTGGTACATGCGAATTACGAAGGCAAGGGAGGACCAGAACAAATTGGTGCGGCGATTGGATTGTCTTTTGGGATGGCCTGCTGGCTCGCCATCGCCCTACATGCGATTGGTGTGGAGATCTACTTGAACTTGACGCCGGCTGAAGGACAAAGGTTGCGAACAATTAGCTATGAGCGACAACTCGAGGCGGGTTTCAAGAATCCTGGAAGTGCTGGATTGACTAGTGATCGCTGGGGAGATGCACCAGTTTGGAAACCAACACCACCAGTCAAGGCAACCCCAATGGCTGAAGCCGCGAAATAACGGAGAACAGGGTTCGAGTGCGGGTAGTGATGGCAAGAGGGAGAATAAGGCCACCTGGCTGCTTTTAGGGGCAAGTTGTTGTGGGGCTTTCAACTTGAAGATTTGCTTTTGACGGCGGTGTTGTTGGATACCGAAGACTTGAGCGAGCACTATATATGCTACAGAATCTTGCGTATCTGGCTTAGTTAGATAATAAAATAAATGAAATGGGCCATTTAACTTTGGTGTTGATGTCTTTTAACTCTTTGCTGTACTCGAGTACACGGAATTTAAAGCAAGCTAACAGATTCTTATTTAAGATAACGATAAAGGTTGAGCAGAATGATTACCAAGTGCATGCTGATACGTCCTAAGCTTTATTCGAAGCTGTATCCTAGCTTGATACACTTCTACAGCGGAAAAATTGAAAATCAAAAAATCAAACAAAAAAGTGGCAAAAAGATAATTGCTCCTACACGGGCTCGAACCGTGGACCTTGGCGTTATTAGCACCACGCTCTAACCAACTGAGCCATAAGAGCTTGTTTTCGAGTTTGATGAGAGCCAATTCCTTATTTCTTTCTCAAAGGAAGAAAGTTTTGGACGAAATTGAAAAAGGCGGGGCAAACAGGTCTTTTTTAGTCAGTGGATGAGACTATCCCCAAAAACAGAAAGTGTACTTAAAAGCAGTCGCTGTTCTCATGATGGTTGACTAAATGCGAATGAGACTTTGTCTATACGAATAAAATAAGAAGATAAAATTGTTGAGGAGAGCCAGTTTAAATATCCCCACTTGGCGAACGCACCCCCGAAATATCAGAATTTGGCTAGCTAGTTCCTTGATTCTATCGATAGAAAGTCTGTATTTTGGTAAATTTTTAGGTCAGAAGTCATATCAAATTATCACCAAATGGCAGAAGCAACACCAGAACTGGGAGGGTTACGACCGACACCAAACGAAGACAAAACAGAAATACAGTAGGTGATATGGAAGTTTGCTCAATCTTGTGTAGTAGACTTCTCTATCTACAAGTGGGGAATCCCAACAATTAAAATTCGAAATAAGAAACCCTGATAAACGACGGCGTTCAGACAAAATGATAAGAAGAGGGGAGAAAACACATCGACCCCCCTTCTTTCATACTAGGCGAGTACCAAGGAAGTGGAGGGAGACTTTTATCCTTGTTATCCATACTCTGCTCTTCTATATTTCTCAAGAGCAGGAGGAAAATTTCAAGCACTGCGTGTGTGAAGGGACTCCGATCAAGAAACCTCATATCAGTCATCCACCCAATTAAGAAAGCAACTTTTCAGGAACACTAAAGTAAACCGAAAGTCGAACAACACGAATCCATTTACGAACAGTTTAGGGTAAAATTCAATACTCTTTGTTATTTGTTATCCTATCTCTCCTAAAAAAAACTCAGTTCATGCCTAGGACTTCCAGAATAATATCTTCTTATGGGTATATACATAGAGCGACGACCAGACCTTTTCACGAGGAATTACGCCGATGCATCTTATGGCCACATTCAACTCAACTCGAGTCTCCTACAGCCTTGCACTCCTCTAAGAACAAGATGACACCATCTCTCCCCCAAAAATAAACAAGCACAACAAGTAACAAAAGAGATTTCTCACCACCTGCTCCAACTTGGAGAATAAACCAACAGAAGCAATCAAACCAACGGTGGCTCAACCCCAAAATCTCACTGTCAGACTCCACCAACTCCACTCATCGTGAGCTTTCCCACGCGCCTCCCCTGCCTTCAGCTGTTGGAAATCTCTTGGCTTCTCACATTCACCCATAAGGAGACATGTACGACATCTCCTCATGTTTCTGACGTAAGAACGCTATCCTAACGTTCACCAACAACTGTTTTTCGCTCAGCCTTGTATCAACACCAAATACAAATATCTCCAACACAACACAACATTGCCACTGGATACTTCTACTTTTTCCAACAGGCAAAAGAGTGGAGGGAGGAAAGATCGGCTCTCTCAGCGTATCCTAGTTATGTTACCATAAAAGGGTGTTGCTTAGCAATGACCTAATTGGGAAGTGTTATTTTCAGAACACCCCACGGTCGCGCTACTGCCGCGCCATCCAAGATATGGAGCCATTTGACATCAATATCCAACATAGAGAGCATAGGCAAAACTCGAACCCGAATTAAGGAGAAACAAGTGCCTAGACGGCGCACATAGAGTCGTGTTCCAACACCTCGCCCCTCCAAAAAGATCAAAGCGCGCGAAACATGAAGAAATAACCGACCACAGGGGACCCAGTGGAACGATCACACTGCGAACCGACCTCCTAATTAGGGAAGCACAGCGCTACGAGGCGCTTCAAGTTGCGTTTATTTGTGTGTTGGTTTTGTTGGGGCCAGGAATGGGCCGCAGTGGTTACTGTGCCGCTTGGCCACTTTTCATGTATATACGAATGAGCCAATCGATAAGGATTTATGAAATGTGAAATAAAAGGAGAGTGGAAGGAACAAATTAATGCACTAGATATAGGCATAATGCCCTGATATCCGCTCACCACTTTCCACAGAGACCGAGGCCGTTGGTTGCATATCTCGTAGCCGATGAGGTTGCTCGTTGTCCTGTAAAGACACGGTACCGGGTCGGGCCTGTTTCACAGCCGTATAGCCAAGTAATGAATTGTCTATACGAGGTACGACAACCGGAAAAACAGAGAAGAATTGGAGAAAATTTCCTTCGCAAATACGCGTACCAGTGGTGTATTTTAGGCACTTTCCTTTTACGTGAAAGGGCAGCTTTGGATCAATAAATATCAGAAACCAACCGGACCACCTTTACAAGCCCTGGCTCGAGTGGATGTGCGAAAGTCCCCCGCATATTTGTTATGTAAAAGGAGTGCATCTCGCGATAAGTCGTCCTAGGCCCCACCTTCCGAGCTTTTGACCAGACCAACAAACTCAGTAGACCAACTCAAACAAGCAAACAAGATGTATTCCACAAGGATTTCGATCGATAACGGCAGTTGAGACGAACCATGGCAACAACTCGGCGAGTGACACATTTTACGTGCAAACACGACTTACGTACAATTACGGTACTGTATGTAGTACCGACGCTGCCCAATTGCCATTGCATGATAACGACCCCGCGTTGCCATGTGTTCCTCAGGGGTTTGGGTCACTTGACAGAAATTGAATGCGCCTTTTGGCAACATCAACGCGAGTTCACGGAGCTTCGGTTTCCAACAACGCCGGAGGATTGCATGTCGATTTCGATCGGGATATCGTCGCACCGCGACCAAGGGTTGAGGTCGTGTGTTGGTTTGTGGATGGACGAGGCTGGCCAACCGCTTGATCCCATGGGGAAGTTTACGACCACAGAGGTTGTCGTAGAGAAGATTCATTCCTATTGGCCTGAAAAGAGTGGGCGGGAACGGCACCTTCAACACTCAAAAAATCTTTGGATAGGTTTCAAAAACTTGGGATGGTCAACTGTTTGAATCAACAGCCATGGCGTCCCTCTCTTTGCGGTCCACGCTTCCTGAAGCTACCCGGAAGGAATTTGCTGAATGTTTCAACCCCCCTTTTGCGTGCCACATTGTTGCAGCAGAGAAGCTATGTTTGATGATGCGGTTGCCCTGTCTTTGCCTCGTCTGAATTATGCCTCTTGGGACAAGGCTACCTACCACTGTCTACCACGCGTATGAGGCTCAAGGTTGGGAGAACTGGATGTGGGAGACAGGCCTGAATTGGTCATGGAAATGCATACACACTGAATATGATATCAAAGCATGTCAATGATGTGGGTGAACTGGGCGAGTCGATCGTTGTGTTGCACCGCTTGACGAAGAACTGACACCAGAGCCTAGATTGTACATTAGCGTGCGGTCACTGTAGCAATCTAAGAAAGCCGAACTAGAAATATTATAGAACAACTTCATCGTGGCTATTGAGTAACGCCCGACCAGGCTGCCAGGCTGACATGGATGTGCGAATGCCCCAGCGTGTTTTCTCTTCCAGTAGGCATTTTTGAAGTTTCAACATGCAATTGAAGTCGGCATGCTACCTAGCCTATGGCGAAGGGGGGAGTTGGAATATATTTGAAATATAATGTAGTGATGGGGTTTTCAGATGTGAGAAGGAGGAAGGTTACACGAAAGTTAGACTTGCACTTCCACGCTAGTACCGTTTGGGATATGATTTGTCATCAGAACTTTACAAAAGTTTTCAACCTCGGAAAATTCACATCCAAACTCGAACCTCATAAAAATTATCGTGAAAGACTTTCTATCAACGTCTTGCTATCCTCTTCGAGCAACCGTGTGTTTCGCAATCGCCTGGCCGGTTTATCTTCCTCCGTCTGTCGCTCCAAGCAGGCTCCCAAATTCAACAAATCCACTCCCATACCCGGATCGTGGTGCTCACGGCCGCCATTGGGCACAAATACGAAATTGAAATCCAATCTCGCCGTTGGAGGTTCCCGTGTGGCACAGGCCAAAGCCCTCAGCGTGGTTTGGCCCCAAGGAGACATGGAGATCACCAATTTGCAGGGCTCGCAGGGCGCGCACCATCAGTTCCTCTCTTCCCTCGCAGGCCCTTCCCTCAGCGTCGGAGGCCGCTTGAAGCAGAAGTTCTTCCCCCAAGGACCCCTGGTCGACGCAGCCTTACGGCGACTTTGAGAAATCACACCTAATTTTCCCTCTTTGGGAAATCGAGGAAAATTGGGCCCCAGAGCAAAGCAGGTGGCCCAGAGGGCTGCTAGCTGTGTCCAGCCACCACCACCGCGACAATTTCGGTGGCACCTGCACAGCAACTACCCTGAACCGGTCGATCTTCAGTCGAAGACTCGCCGAAGCTTCCGCACCTCGCAGCCGACTTTTCAAATGCCTTTGGAATCCATAATACGCCGCCCATCCAACCAGAGATGCGCACACGCCTTGCAGTCTCCTTCCACGGCGGTGAGGGTATCGAAAACGCGAGGAAACGCAGAATGCACCCTTCGTCTTTCAACCGCATACCCGGCTAGAGAATCCCACTGCTGCTGGCGGTGGAGCGGATTTCGGTTTGTAACCCAATGACCACTGTATATCCCTTCAGCCTTATGAATTGGTGCGGAGCTGCCGACTGACGTTGACCGCAATCAATTGCTTCATCCGCCGAAAAGATGGTCAAACTACTATCAAATGATGGGACTCGAAGGTCGGCTGGCAGCGTCTAACAACGGTTGCGGCGGTGAGTCGAACTGTCGGCTCCAACAACCGAACGCACCTCCCTGCCACAGCCTGGCAGGTGAGGAATTCCCCGAGTCCTCATATGATTGACTGCCTAAAGAGGATTGCCGTCAACACAACAGATCTGCGATAAAGTTACTCTCTATGACTGTTCGGAAATAACGATCGTGGCCGAGGCTGGCTGGTTCATCCAGAACCAGCTCACCGAAATCCCGAGTCCAGAACTGTTTTCAACAGCATCCAGTCATGCAACGCAACGTGCTAGGCAGTTTCAAAGATTAACTTTACTCTATACGGAAGACTCTCTGGCAGACATAACCCGCCATTCTTTCAAAACGCAGGATCACGAGGATATACACCAAATACCAGACTCATGCTGTATGCACTATGCAGCACCTTTATCGATCCTGAACTGGGGTTCCAGACTGCCACTTCCCAGGTACGCTGAATCCAATCATTGACATCAGCTCGTCATTCTAGAAGCTCGACTAAAGCGCTTAATCCTGGCCAACTCAATTTTTGCGCTTCCTGCCATCCTTCGTCTCGTATGTCGCTAGCTTGAAAAGATGAAATAAGAAACATATAAGTAAAACAATCTGCTACGCCCACATCGAAACACATCCGTCACCGATATCAAGAGGTCTAAATTGTGTTTTGGGTTGGGGAGCCTAGCATTATGCCACAATCAACGAACGGGCATTCTGTGAATCCAGGAAAAACTTCAATCGTCAGGGGTTTTAACAATCCAGAGGATTTGAAATCTACTCGGCCTCCAGTTATAACGCGAGAAGTCTTCTTTGATTTGCCAGAGTAATAGTTTTGTGCTTTGTATATCCCGGTCAATCAGGGAATGTGGTCAAGGACTATCATCACTTCTCCACAATTCTCCAACCCTTGCATTTTACTGGCTGAAGATTTCTTTGCCAACTGCCTGACATTGAAAGTCACATTTGTGGCTCTGCCTGAACTGATAGTTCTCTTAGTTCTAAATTTGTTTTGTTAATTACTCGCCAAAGCTCAATTTTGGCTATGCTGAAGGATCGAAGAGAGCCACGGATATCGGCCAGCCTGAACAGGAACCATACTTCGTCCCAGGCGTAACAGTCCATAACGGGGCCTCCTAAATAAACCCTGCTTTGCTGGGTCCCGCTATGGACTGTTTCGCCTGGGACGAAGTACCTTCGCTCTGGGAATACGCACCATGTCACACACAGCCCTTTCTGTTGGGTGGGGAATCTTGCGAGGTGAGGTGAGAACCTTAATAGGTACTTGCTACACCCCTGAATTCTTCATCACGGCAGACATAAGCCCCGGCATTCTGGGCCAGAAGAAAGGTCACGTAGTAGACAATGTATTGAGGTGTTCAATCTATACTCAAGATGGTATGTCTTCCTGTCTTGGGAAACTTCTCAATTACAAAAGTTTAGATGTCTCGCGAATAATTCGTATATCAACAGGGGGAAGGATACTTCAAGCCACCCCTGTCATTTGTTATTGCGCAAGAGTACTTCCGAATCTACCTTGGCCCACTTTAAAACGATGTCGCTGCCACTCTTCTTCCACTATTCAGGTACCATGCAAGTGTACAACCTGAACGGTGGGTTTGGAAACAAGCTGCTTGCCAAGAAAAGTGTCAGCAAGGTGGGCTGAACTTCCAGGCTGTCAGCGGGGATTTTTTCCCAAAGCTCGAACCAAGTACGGCGGTACAAGCGGCCGTAGTAAGCTCACCCGAAATCTCCAATCAGCACCCAAAAGTGAAATTGGGGACTGCTTTTGAGTTGGGGTCAGAACCTAGGAAGGGGGAAACGTCGCTCTGTTTGCAAGCAATGGAACTTTGGAAGGATGGGGTCTGGATGTGATGAGTTTTCTTCGATGAATTTTTCGTCAGTTTCCTTTTTCGTTCTTTTTGATATCGCTCGCAAGCGCGCTTCGAGTTACCTTTTTATTCATATGGCATATCGTACTCAATGTCCTGTGTTCTCGCCCCCATTACCATACTTATTGGCGGCATTTGGGCCGATTGGGGGTCAGGGGAATAAGCCCAGACTTTGAGAGCGTGGCAGATCTTGTGCCCACAAGGCCAGTCCATTTCAATGGGTCAGACATTCTCCGGGGTGTATGGGGAGAGTGCTTGCATTGCTCTTGCATTATGTTGCGTTGTGCCATGTGCCATTTCCACTTTGCGTAGGATGAAAGGGAGTAGATGGTGTGCCCAAAGAGGTTGCTGGTTGGATGGAGGATATGGCACTTCATGCAATGAGGAAGGTGGTTCATTAAAGGGGTGATTGCCATGTGGAAGCCTGGTGCGTGAAGCGTCTCTACCCTGTTCTATGGATGGAGTCTTATCCGGTAGTGCTGTGCCCTTTGGCGTGGTGGCTGTCTGTCTCGAAATGAAGAGCAAGAAGTGCTTTCTGGAGAGGTTAGTGGTTGGGGGCTATTTCATGGGTGTGTGAAGAAGGGTCTCATGGAATGTTGAGCCGCGGGTATGGACGGATGATCAAAGGCGTAAATGGAGGAAGAAAGTCGAAACGAGATGGGTGATTGCGTGGGAAGCCAATACCACTCTGTACGGAGTATGAGGGGTAAATATTGGGCCAGAATGTGTTGTGGTGATTGGCATCAGGAGAGTGATGCCACGGACTCATTGGACCACGTGGGAGCCGGAACGTTTTTGGAATCAAATAATGGTTTGGGACGAGAGTGACATCGGTTATCAAGATCAGAAAGGGCAAGATCCAGGTACGTACTCTCTCTTCGGGCATTTATTTCTTACTTGGTCTTCGTCTCTTTGGTTTCCATGCATAACATACGGAAATAAAGATGCGAAGTTCGAAAGGAATCCCAAGACTCAATTTCTGAAGCTCGGAACTGGTAACCGAAAAGCTCCTCGAAACCTTTTCGCGAGGTATCCTTTTGCTTCCGTACCAAGAGACGAGTTTCAAATGCATGTTGGTATCTGCCGCATAACAGTCTCTTGATATGTATACGCGCAGGTGTGGTCAGAGTTTACGAGCCTGCAGCCCTACTGTTATCAGAGAAAGTACGCATGGAAAGTCCTGAACGCCAGCAAAGAGTCATTGGCTCGATTATAAGAGTTTTTGACTGGGGTATTTCCGCTTCCCGCTACTCAAGAAAGATTGAAACATGGTTAGGATGCATGTTGTTCTGTATCGCCGATTTTGGTGTACATGCAACGATGGTGTTTTGGCGTAAGCTGAAGCTATCGGTTTCGTCCGGCGCTGTGAAGGAAGAGCAGAAGTTTGATTTGTCAATTGCGGTGTGTTTCTTTTCCTGGGATGATTTGGAAAGGCAAATTTATGGAATTCATGGGGAGGGTGTGCATGTACGGTCTATGCATGGAAGGTTCCTATTTCGCACGTCGGGTATTCGAGAAAAATCTCACCATTCTCACTCCGTGAGGCGCGGTGTGTTTCTTTTTTCAGCCCTACACTTTTACGGACGTACTATCAGCACCTTGGCATGGAGTCAGGGGGGATAAACACGTGACTCGGTACGGAAGGTTGCCGATTTTGGCAGAGCCGGGTTTTTGTACTCGGTGTCGAAGGATGAACTCAGCCGGTATGGTAAGGACAGGGTAAGGTTAAATGAAGCTGCATGGTTTTACGCGTTGGAGTTTTGTTTGGATTTGATCTTGCGGTGTGAGAGATTGGGTCCCAGATGGAGAGTACCTACATGTCGTCAATGCGAGGTATAGTACTAACCCCCCCTGAATAAAATGTAAGCGCACGGCCGCTGTGCCATACTAAATGTCTGTGCACACTACATTTTATTTAAGGGGGGGGATAGTAACATGCAGTATAAATTGTTGTTATTGTTGTTGGTCTATGGTCAAGGCTGTTCTTAGATGGGTAAACCCACCCGTTGGAATGGAATTTTATAGGCTGGATGAACTCTGAGTTGGGTTTGTTTCTACTTCGGTTGTTAGTCAGGTCAATCAACCTTCACGGAAGTTCCCGTTTTGTCATTTCCTTAAATCCTCTTTCGGTTTTTACGTTCTCAAAAAGGGGGGGATATACGAGTCGACCAATTGAAATGCTACGAGCGTAATTGTCCGGGGGAAAAGATCTAGGCTGTGTCTTTTCCTTGGTTCTATTCACAGATCTTTTTCTATTGTAGGATTTGACTTGGGTAGTATTTTCTCATTTCAGAGCCTGTGCGGTCGAGGTTGGTAGTTCCCATATTTGTTGGATCAAACTTTGCGATCCTTCCTCCGGCAACTGCATGTGTGGATTGGAGTTTTTGTGGGGAATTGGGGGAAACCAATGGTTGGCCTTGTACCGTAACATTCTCGATGATAGGTTGAGAAATTCCGATATTCTCCCGTTTGAGAAATATATTTTTGGGGTTTGTTAGGGCGATTCGTAAATTTCTGTTAGCAGTTAGCTGTTTAGGTGGAGTACTTTTCTCGTATAGGCATGTGCGAATCACAGTGCGATCGGTGACGGTTTCGGAATTGTTTGCATATTAATCGTGTTTTATTGTGGAACCTTACTTAGCGATAAGGCGCAGGGAGATTGCGATGTCTTTCATCGAGGTTTTTATTTTCGAGTGTTCTCAATAGTTCAAGTTTTAATATGTTTCTATCATATGATTCGTATCGATCGTCAGTTCATCTAGATTAATTCCGAAGCTCTATACATTTTCCACACCGCGTTTAAAGTACCGGTATCGAGAAAAGTAAAGCCCCAAAGCAAGAAGTCTTGATTCCATTTTTCCTCGCCTATCGTATATCAAGGCTCGACAGCTGCATCTCACCAAAAGCGAAAGCGATCAAGGAGTGGAACAGTGGTACAATCAAAGAAGCACGGAGCCCAAAGAGTTAGAGGAAAATAGATTAAAAATCCATAGGTGATCGATCAATTGTATCATGATCTCCAAAAGATGGGGCTCTGCTTTTCCCACCTCTCTGCCAAGATAACGGTTAATTTGGCTGCCTAAACCTCCCAGGGTGTATGCACGGACGACTTCGGAGGGGTTCACGGACGAAACTCTCTTCGCTCGCACGAGGGAAGTGGGGGTTGTATGGGAAGGGTGGCTGCGGGGGAAAATCATCCCGGTAACGAAAATATGGAGTTTTCTTTTGATTTTGTTTTGCTTCGGACGAGGTTACTACTTCAAGCTACTGAGATCTTCTGAGCCTTGTAGGATACCGGTAGGATCCGGCGAGAGGGGAAAACTTGGGCTGTACGAGCACGCCAAGGATTTCTTTCCTGTTTGGGGGATTGACGATGGAGATGGAGCCAGTGTGCTTGGCGACCTTGGATAGGTAAGTGACGACGACTATGAGCGCGCGACGAGCTGCTTGTGATGCTTGCTTGAATTGGTGTTTTGAACAGGAGGATTTGGAATCCGTTACAACTCCACAGTTTGCATGTAACTCATACCCTCTTCTAATACCCTTATTTTTAGGGAGACATGTAATACCCGAGGGGGTTTGTAACCGGTAGATAGCTGGCCAGTGGCTTCACTCTTCAGCACGCTAGATCTTTCTTTGTGGGAACGATTTTCCCGAAGTTTTGCTTCCCGTATCTGGATATGATGGATCTTCACATCAGATGGATAATGGATAGAGGAGATTATGACTGTTGGCAAAATGATTGGATATCTTACGAACAAGAGGGGGAACTGAAATGTCTCGCGGCATGTGGATAATTGTATCACAATGCATCACTATTGATCTACCCCAAGCCTCGATTTTTCAAAATCGGCTTGCGATTGAGAAGGACGAGGAATTTCCTCAAGCCATTTTTCTTTGCAGGGTCGGGTAGGGCTGATGAGTGAGCAAGTGCACGTTCTTTCCGTTCAATAATCCACCAACCCGAGAAATACAAATCATTGTCGAGGTATTGGCATCGTCAGTCACTCACCGAATGGCTTCAGTCCGACATACGGAGTACGGACTTACAGGGCCTTGCGAACGCCCAACAACCAAAAACCGCAAGAATGAATGCAATCGGTCCTATCCAAACGCCATGTTTCCTCTGGAACTCCAAAAAGAGAATATACCCACCATTGCAATTACCATTTGCATCGCACATCGCATATCGAGCGATCCTATCCCATGAACCGACCCATGGTATCGCGTTCAAGATCCCCGTTCCAGCCTCGCGCAGAGAGCGAATGAATGGTTCGAGTTACGGGGTGGTATTGTGGCAGCTCCCAAGACCCCAGACCAGCGTTCACACGTTCACCAAAGGCTTTCCCCTCGTCGTCCCGCCTTTTCGAGCTCCGCCATTTGGGCCCTTCTTCACCGTCGAACATCTCCTTCTCCGCCTCATTCCAGACCTCCCATTGGTCCAGAGCTCGAATTATGGGGCTTTCCAGGGGCAAGAGGGGAAATATGCGCGGTGAACAGTCGGTGCAGGTGTCGATTGGATTGAGCAACTGGCGGGACGGGGATCGTGCATCGTTGGTCATCGGGAGGCGCAAAAATAAACATATGACAAAGCACGTGCGCGGAGCCTGGTTCCAGCAGGTTACATGGCAAGGGCGAGCATGGATCTCTGCACGGGGTTGCGTGTGTTAGGTGTTGGCAGCTTGGGGGTTTTGGAGATTTGGGGATGGAGGGGAGGGGAGGGGTATGCAAGGTTACCATACAGGTCTTGTTATTGGGCCCAGGTATGTTTTGGAGAAGTAACTCTATCCTCCGTCCTCCCGTACCCCCAGCCTCGTGGGAGGAGACAGGGGAACTGATGTCAAAGGGGGTTAATTAGGGTCATTTTTCCTTACCGTTTTGGCAAGTTACGATCGCTCCCCTCGTCATTCTACAGCACCTCTCTGAAGCGGCGGGGGCCAAAACCTTCTGTGTGCAGTGCAACTTGCATTGCGGCGAAGAAACTGTTCCCAGGGCTTTGGGAGATTGCAATTATATCGCCGATTTGAATCGTATATTACATCTCCAAAAGAAAAAAGGCCAAGGGACATTGAAGATAGCATCACCGTTATTATGGAATGGCAACTGTCCCCACATCCATTCGCCTACTCGTATCCTGTCAAGTCCATGCTGCGGCACTTTACGGCCACCACCGCAAATCCCGGGAAATCAAATAACCAAAATGCTTTAATTCCGTATTTGAGACCCCTTGAGATGAGAACACGCCCTGATCGTCATAATAAAAGGAGATAGGGAATAACAAGCACCCAACTCCCTCTAGCCACTCGCACTTAGTAGCCCGTAATCTGCGTACCAAGGTTTCGTTGCCCGTCGGCGATAGATATGTGAAAATGATAGTTTGGTGGTGTTGTCTCGAAGTCCCATTGGGTGAGCGTTTGACTTCCGTCCAAAGAAGTCAGTTGCAACGCTGGATAGACTTGAAGCGGCGAGCTAGAGACTGCCGGACATTTTCATCTTTTCACTAACGATCGTCGGGTAGGATAGTGATAGTTCAGGGAGTAGGGAGCGAAAGACGGCCGGATTTCTAATCCAAATAACCGTTCCGAATTCACGGACCAAAACCTACTCGGCAAGTTCCATATGCACTGAATAAACGATACCATCTCCAAAATAGTTTCTAAGCAAGAAGCAGGAGAAGTTGATGGAAGAAGGAGAAGCTCGCTTGAGCGCACCGTGTAGAGACGGCAATTGAATGAAGCTATTTCGGAAGTGTGAGAGAAGAGGGTGATGATGTTCCAGGAAAGCTTCCAAAAATCTGCAACCTTAAAATAGAAACGATGGGTTCGCTTGGCTGGGTCGTCTCTCCCAAACCCATGGGTCCCAACCTGCAACAAACCACCACACGACTTGAACAACATAGGGGGATTTCCTGAAAATACCCAAACGAATAGACGCACGATGCAACCATCTTCTCGCTCTCTCACTGCTATCAAGGGAAATTCCCAAATTTAACATCTTTCAGGGTTCGGTTTGTGTTTTGAGACCTTCCCAAGTCAACGGTTGGATGGGATAAATAACGTGCACCGCGCACGAGTGGTTGTCGGCCGACACCAGGGGCAGCACGGTGCATCAAGAGCCTCTTGCTTGCTGCCAAGATGTAGAACCGAGATGGGAGGGAGGGATGGATTTAGGGCTGTAGGGATATTGTTGTCCGAAAGCAGACAGCGACGAGATCACTATCTTTCTTTCCATAGAACTTCGCTTCAAGTTCTGGCCTGAGGTCCTCCGGTTTGGTTCTCAGTTTAGGGAATGTATTTCGGTGCTGAGCTAGTTTCTAAATGAGAGTGTATCGCGCGGTGGTGATTGATGCGTGGAACCGGGGTTTGTAAGAATTCGTGATTGAAAACTCCAAGGTTACAATTGGCGTAACGTAACGAAGCCTACTCACTTGAACAATAGCATTGACTTTGAGTCTTAGTTGAACATTTGAAAGAGTAGAGGTATGTTACTCCGTATTCTTGACCAGTCACGGATTCCTCCACCCCCTGGTGGAACCAAGCTGCCGTTGATATCAGCAGTGACTTTTTGCTACGCCGATCCTCGTAAGTTGAATCCGCTTTGCCAATTGTATGGGGTAGTCCGTAAAAGTCGGGACTATTGGGGAGCTGAAGTCCAGGCAACTAGAATTGCACCCGGTAAGGTTATGGCTCCGGATAGCGCTTGAACTTAGGAGAATGCGAGAAAAAGACATACCCGTTAGCCGCACCCTTCACTTGAAAGCGCGGCGAGCAGATGAGCCGTGCTGTGCTGTGCTGTGCTCGGGGACAACCGACTCGGGTATTCGAGTTACTGTATTTGCATTTCTGTGACCAGGCCACATGTTGCCATCGTGGAGAATTGCAAGAAGAAGGAAACCATTTTCTGGATGCAGAATAACAGGAGAAGTGCGCCGAAAAGGTATTCTTAGATGTCTATACCAAAGAAAGAAGATATTCCAAGTGCCAGTTCCTAGTCTCTCTTGGTAAGGGTTCGGCTACAAATGCAGCAACGGCGATAACGAGTCCATAACGATTGTTTGATGCCATTAATACCTTGGGCTTTGACGAATGGCGCCAAAGAGAATAGGAGACCACCCATGCTTCCTTGCTTCCATGTTCCATGAGACCTCTCCTTCCCTCCACGTCTTCCTCTTCCCCCAGGTACTGCCTACCGCCGTAGGGCTGCGATCAAGCCAAAGGGCCGGATAGAAGTATTCTGGTCCCAGATGGCGTTCATAGAGGTCGTTGCCATTCGCTCGCCGGCATCTAGCGTGGATCTATTCCTAGCAGAATAACAGCCACTTGGTCGAAGATGGAATACGCCAAAAGGGGTCGCCAGCGCATGCGAAGAAGAAGTGGCTGCGTCGACAATCGCCGACATGCCGTCCTGTGTCGTCGGGTGTGGATGCTGCTTTTACCAAAAGCCAACTTATGTTCCATTCTATTTTAATGTCAGTTAATTAGCCTCCATCTGTGCCCCTCCTCGTCGCCCCATGCAGCGTAGCGCCGCGAACCAATTCTCGACCTTTGGGTCCTGCGCCTTCCCTGGTGCTCGGCCAGAGCCAAAGTCAACGCTAAACCTTATGAGGTACCACCCTCGAAAGGTAGAAAGATGCCCAGGGTGGCTTGCTGTGCAGCAGTTGCACTCTGCGAGCAACGGCGAGGAAGCAGGGAATCTCGCAGGGGATCGTTAAGTGACATTGAGAGAGTGGCAGCCCTGCACACAGACAGGGTCGCTCTTGCACACCTGCACCACAACAGGGCCCTCGTTTGTAGCTCAGCTATGAGAAGCAGGGATCTTGTGAGAGAAATCCGTATGCCTGCGGCCTTCTCGTGTGTCGGTCCCGTTCGACATATATATCTCTGGGAGATCCCCAAGTGAGCGCCTTATTACTTTGTTGTACACAGCACTTGCAAACCGACAAGTAACTCTCACCTCATTTCCTTAACAGAAGTCTATCTCTCTCTCACTTCATGCTCAGCATACTTCGGACTCCCATCCACAAACAACCAACCATGTCTCGTCAGAGCTACTCATCATACTCGGCACCTACGCCGTCAAGGAATATCACCGCACACGGAACTTCGAGTGCTTTCAGCAGCTCCGCAAACCCAGATGAAGATTGGACCAAGATCTCCGACCTTGCTGAACGCCGAAGAATCCAAAACCGCATTGCCCAACGCAACTACCGTGAGTAGACCAGGCAGGAGCTTTGGGAGACAAGTAGCTAATATCTGAATAGGCAAGAAGCTAAAGCGTCGTCTTGAAGACCTCGAGAGACGAGCAGGTTCATCTTCAGCATCACCACCACAAGTACATGCCGAGCTCCGCCAGTCAGATCGCCACGAGCAGCAATGGACCAAGAGAAGTCCAGAGACCGTCCACAGACAATCTTCTCCCAGACTTCTTCCTAGCCAACAATATACCCCACCAATGCACCACGACGATGAGTTGATGTTTTCGCATGGGTTCGAGCGAGAGGGTTCAAGAACACCACCTCTTTTCGCATACCACACATACCCGGCTCCAGAGGATATGTCATACCCACCATACCCACAATCACAGCCCTACCGACCAGTTTCCACTGGAGCAGAGTATGGCAACTATCTCGAGCCTGTCACTCTACCCTCAATGATGCACTTTCACGAGTCAATCAAGCGCGAAAACGATGATACCATGGCACCATTCAACTTGAGTTACCAAGGTCTCCCAGCTATTGATATCCAAGGATCTCATGGCTATGAGGATTCCAACCCTCATGTAAGCAAAACCCAAGAAACCGCACATTCTCCAAACAGTTACTGATTCAATACAGACTCCTCCTCTATCTCACTCATATGACCACTCGACCACCTGCTCCGAATCCGGTTACCAATACCCCACAACGCCACTTTCGATGCCTCCGTCTCCACGACTCTTGAATCAAATATGAGTTTTGAAATTGGGACCGGGGTAATGATATTATTGGAATCAAGGTGTACGAAAACAGAGTCCGAAGTGCTCGGCTCACTCTTTAGAGATATGTTCTCATGAAATATGACTGGGAAAGACGGGAAGGAAGCATGGGAAATTGGTAGTCTGGTGTTCTGTTTTATTTCTTGGGAAAGCATGGGGTTTGATTTTTTTTTTGAAAGGGCTGTTATACTGTAAATACCCTTCGCTACCAATCGAACACTTGTTGTTGATTTCAAATTACTGAATTTAAAGCATTAAACAAAACCCATGACTTCCCCATGCTCTGTAAATCCAATCCCCAGAAACTAGATGACTCGATAAATTTAGCACCACTTGGGCCGGAATGATCTACAGCACAAGCTTGCGGGGAATGGTATTGCCCGTCCGTAGTGCCGTCACAAGGTTTACGGCTCTTCCCCAAATACGGAAACGGACCTTTCCACGTATACAACGGCCACTGGCGGTAGAAGGAAGCCATAGAATACGGAGTAGTGGGTGACGCCATTCACATAGCTTCACGTAAAAAGCAAAGTACCCGGAAGGCTCGGTCTTTTGGGCCAATGTTTATCTTGCAGGGCGTACGCAAGACTAAAGTACTCAGTAGCGGCGCAGCGAGACAGCGGCCATTGAGACAGCTTGAAGAGGCTCTGAAACGGTGCGACTTTTGGTGTTAAATTAAATGCTTGTGATGGAATATGCCATACAATTGGATCAGAGGGTTTCCAAAGCCGAGATTTAGGATGGTAGGTTGTACTGGGATTCTCGTATGGCATGGTTTACTCGAGTACGGGCCCAACTCCGGACCGGTTTTCGTCATGGTGGCCTGGAAGGAATAACAGAGGAACAGCACAGCCTTGCTGGGGGCACTGAGCTGCACCAGTAGTGATCCCATCCGTAGGTACCGGAGAGTAAGGTTGAAATGCATGGAAATAGAAGGTTGGACCCCGCTTGATGGATTGTTACAACACGATGTTCTTCTGTACAGCCATGGGATAGGCGCCAACATAAACTGGAAGGAAGTTGTGGAGATGGGCAATGGAAGGCGTTGAGAGCTGAAAGTTTCGTGATTCGTGATTCGTGATTCGTGAAAAGCAGTGATCACCATTGCTGTCACCATTGCTGTTGTCGTGAATACTCGTATACTCCGCAGCCCAGTCCCAGTGCCAGGTAATCCAATCTTTACGGCCGAGTGTGTTAGTTAGTTGCGGGCAGTTGAGTCGGAGTTCGGGGTGAGTGATGACGGGGTGGTGTGGAATCATGGGCTCCATGTGGCAAAGGGTGCGAGAGCGAAATGCGGCGTAGGATCTTGACTTGTCAAGTTGCGAGGGCTGGATTCCGGAGAGGAGAGGAGGTTGTTGATGTTCCGAGCTTCCGATGCAAACTGTTTGAGGACGACGAGGCGCGTCTGCAGTAGACTGGATACTTCGAACTGTTTTGCGACTGCGATTGCGACTGCGACTCCAACCTTGCGATAAATTGTGTATATGGAAAAGAAAACACCAAATAGGCATTCTTCTAGATTCCCTCCCGTTACTCCAGATTTCATCGCAGTCAGCTTACTCACGCGGCAAACAGCCGCATAGGGCTGAACAATGAGGTCATTGATGAGAAAAATCAATCGCATCTCGAGCTCAAATACAGAAGATCTCGAGGTTGTTGACGAAGAGGGTGCGGTGGCTAGAAGATGGGCATTGTGCTGGTGCGATTCGATTGAGGTTGAGGCCTTAAAGAGTGCGAGTCTTTGGAAAGCAAGGAGACGACGCGTTTTCTAGCGTACTCGCGAATAGCCTCGGTCCCTACCACCTACCCAAGAAATCAACTCAACACCATCTACATCAACGTCAACGTCAACAACCCTCAACATCCCCCACACCATGACCGCTCTATCTAGACGAGAGTTCCTCTTTGGCGGCAACAAGTACGTAGCCCTTTTCACCTCATCTATCCTCCTTTCTCCCCCACACCAATATTTGATCGTGTACTAACATTCCACTAGACCCTGGAACTCCCTCGACTGGACCTCTTCAGATGACCGTGTGCGAGGCGGTTCTTCCTATTCGAAATTGACCTGCGATGCGACATCACCAATCGCAGAGTTCCACGGGAATCTTGACATCAAAACATTGGGCGGTGCGGGATTTGCTTCACAACGTACAACTGGCAACGATCGCACTTGGGATTTGTCTACCTTCAGCGGTCTGGCTCTAGATATTGCCAAGTCCGATGGCATGCAATATACCCTCACGTTAAAAGACGAGCTGTTGCCAAAGAGTCCAGACGGCCGAGAACAAAGCACCATAAGTTGGGAATACGACTTCAAGGCCCATGAGGGCGGCGAGAAGGTTGGTTTGGAGTGGCATGACCTGAAGCCTACATACCGGGGACGAGACAAGTTGGATGCAAAACCATTAGACTTGAAAAGCATCAAGAGAATCAGTCTGATGACAAGAAGGTTGGTTCCCAAAATGCCATTATAGCTGCTACTCGGTCAAGTTGGCCAGGGGACTTTGGTAGCATGGCTGGACCCCTTTACCAACATCCCCAACCAACAAAAACATCACTTGCATACAGCAAATGATAGTCAATTGAACTCTAGTGGAGCCGATTCAATTCAACCCTAAAGTAGTATTAAGCTAACCTGGCTTCCCTGAATAGTTTCTTTGGAACACAGGAGGGAGATTTCTCCTTGTCAATTGTTTCAATTTCTGCCATTGAGAAGGACCCTAGTGCAAACAACTCACCGTACCGAGACGATCCAAATGAGATTGTACGTGGTTCCAACGATGAGAAGTCTCCCTATGCTTCAAATCACCCGAAACAAAGTTGGTTGGGTTGGATTTGGCAATGTGTGTTATAACATAGCCCTCCAAAGCAACAATGCACTTCATATATGAAAACTTCGCATCGCAGTGTGTAGCCGAAGTATTTTGACATGCCAAGTAGCATTTTTATTTTCGGCGCGTCGCTCGGGTCAAGACAGTCATGGCTTGAGCTTTCAAGGGTTCGCAATCTGAGGGAAAAAGGTACCAACCGAGAGCTGTTTGGACAGGGCTGAAAGCTGATGTCAAGCACTGGAACTCGTATGTATCCCTACGAAACACGTCCACAATTCAATGATATTGTCTGGCGAATTACTTGTCCTAAAGTTACTTTCCCCGGCTGCCTTCTCCCTTCTCATTTTCCACATTTCCGGGCGCGTCCTTTCGTGCCTCTCAACTCCCGAGCCTCAATTCTAACAAATATATTGCTGTCCTAAGTGGGCATGGCATGATGTAGAGGTCAGTGACTGGCTCATTCGGCACTCTTTCGTGTACCACGACATGAACTCCTGGCACCCAAAACTTCCAAATCTTGCTCCAACAAGACGGCGAACATACCCCTTTGGAACATCACGCACTCATCAAATGGAGTTGTCAACCGTTGCCTCTTTGGTTTCCCAGAGCCCAGATTCCTACCGAAATTCCTAATCTAGAAATGTTCTGCGATGCAGTTGGCATGGATATGGCATGCATTGAGTGTACGACAGCAACAGTCAACACTCAAAACCGACTTCAACCTCCCACCGCTCATTCCCAAATGCACACAAAACACCCCTCCCCAAAACCTGCGCACACCTCCCGGCCGCCTGTTCACGACCCAATTTCGGCTCTCCACAGCGAATAGGCTCATTTGACTCGCATCGAACCCCTGCTCAACATGCGCAACTTTACACCACACCCTCCCACGAACCCATGTAATTCTTTCCTGTCCGCCTTTTTATCTCCGGTTCTTGGGGCATGGCTTTCTGCGACCGTGTTGAACGTGCATGGGACTGATCTCATGGCACACAGCTTTGGCGACGAGTACTTCGAAGAACAAATGCATGGAAGACGCTCAAAGCAGAAGCACTTTGCGAGATCGAGTCCAACCTTACGCTACAACCTTCCTGGCCTCCAAACTCTTCACGCGCCTCGAGGAATATCTGTAAGCATGATTCATCGGCCACCACTGGAATTTTCCCGTCTTGGATATTCTGAATAGGATCACTGAGGATTGACAATATATTTTCCCAAGATTGTTTCTGCTGTAAAATGACACTTTGACTACGACGTCAACGTTAGTGTTGCCCCAATCGCGAAAGCTATAGCATTTAGCCATTTGGAGTAACCTACGGAGTATATTCACGATGAAAACAGTCACATCTTGTAGCCACCCCGCATTGCATTATCGCCTTGCTTTGCCAAGCACTCACACCTGCATTTACGATATCCTGCAGCAGAGTTCATCACGATTGCTCATTTCCCTCTGAAGAATCTCAAATCCTCCAGTAAAACCGAAGTTACACACGCCGCTCCGATATCCGGTGTGTGAATTTTTATCCTAACTCCATCCTCCTAGCCTTCCTCCTATATCCGCCTATCCATCTCCCAAAATCTCATGATTTGTTCCCTTCCCTAGCTTCGGAGTCGCCGTCCTTGGTGTCACTTGCGGTACCAATCTTCCATTTTGTGGATTTGTTGTCCATCGCCGATCTAAACTCCAGCATTGGAAAGGCTTTCGAAGTTCATCCCCCCCCCACAACATCACCGCCAGTCTGGAGGAATAATTCTAGTGGTACGGAGCCGTACTCGGTCGTCGTCACCTAGCATGGTTGGTATCACTTAGGGGATACTATCGAAGACATTTGTAACAATAATGGATCATGGGATGTTAGCCACCCAGCGGTAACTTGCATGTACAAATTGATGGCGTATTTTGGGGACCTTACAAATCCAAAAAGTGCTTGACTCATCGTGCTTTTTCGTCTAATCTGTAATACATGTATAACGCCTCACAAAACCGCCCCAAAGGTAATTCCAATATCTTCTTTTTCTTTCTTGTATTTCGTACTTTCCCGTTTGGAATTGGGATATCTCGGGTAGTAGCGGGAAAGGAAGGGAAGAGCCTCGTTCCTTCCCCCTCACTTTGCTCTCGCCCGTTCTGCTGCCCGCGACTGCCACACTTGTGCTGCAAGGCGTACTTGTCAATCTCTCTTTCCAATCGTCTTTTTGTCAGAGTTGCATTTTTCCTTTTTCCCTTTTGACCTTTTCAAATCCCGAAGTTGTTGTTCGACCGACTATCGGACTAAAATCTCACGGGATAATTTCCTTTTCCTTTCCTTTTTTGAGATCCGCTCGATTTTGGGCATGTCAGATGAACTACCCCACAATGTTGTGTAGACGGGATTTTTCACCGTGTCTTGATGCCTTGGAGGGTGCCATGCGGCGGACCGATCCTTCCTACCGTTACCGTCCCGGTTTCTTGATGGAGGTGTGAATTGCTTTTTTGATGATTACTGTGCGTAAATTTCCTTTTTTGATAGCGATGGTATCTTGGTTGATTGATTGATGACTGCGTTATGTGTTGTGTGTTGTTTGTTGTTGTTGTTGTTGTGTGATTATTATTATTTTCCTCCTTCACTGGGGGGCTTTTTTGGGGTTGGGCTTCAATGCATGATTATGCATGTGGGAGATCTTATCAGTTGCATCGAGGATTTTATTTTGCTTTTTGGTGTTTTGTGTGTATGCTTTCCAGTTTGTGGCCTTTTTGGGTAATGCTTCCTTTGATTTCGAGGTGATGGCTTTGTTTCTTTGGGTGGGGAAGAATGGAGGTTAATTATTCTTGATTTGGAGGGGTTTGTGTTACTTGAGTCGAAGGAGATGATGGGGCACTTGAGAGACTGTAAGATTATGGTTTACTCGTTATGTTTGAAGCGGCATGAGAAAGTAAAGTGGTGTGGAGGTTGAAGCTGATTTTTTGTTGTTGTACCAGGTTCTTGAGAAAGGGGTTTCCTAAATCCAGCTTGTGTTACCTGTTATACTGGTCCGCCAGCCGTAAGAGTTTCAAGAGCCTTATGCTTTCAACCCTTTCTGTGGTTGTATTTCAGCTCCGGGATTCATACTTCTTCTACTAGCTATGAATTTATGATCTGTAAAGGGGTTCATCAACAATAGTCTTGATACTCAATGATGTTACTGAGAGTCTTTCATTGTTGTTTTCATATCCTTTTTCTATTTAAACAACTAGTTATCCTATAGTATTACATAGGTAATAATATTAGAAGAGCATCTGTATAATGAAATCATTCCAAGATCTTCGACACAAGTAATTTAATTGAAAAGATTTATACAAAGAAAAGAAAATTTACAATCAGATATATTGAGTATTCTTATACACTCGTTTTGCTTATCCCGACTTACTTGGTTAACATCTTTCTTTAAGTATATTTAGGACTATGATATCTCTTCCAATGTAGTAAGGTAGCTTTCAAACCGTGCCCTGAAAAGTGGGTATATATGAAGACTTTCTGAGTCTCGATTGCTTCGAAAGTGGCACTCGTTTAAAGTTTCGATCAAAAGCATCCACTTTCAGCGCACGTTTTGAAAGCTACCTTACTGCATTGGAAGGGATAATAAGCGGACTTTCGCTTCCTCCCATTCAATCCCAGACAAGTCTCTGTAAACAAAACTAGAAGTAAGAAGATTCAAGTATCAAACAGAAATGCTTTAACTAAAGCCTTGAACATCTTCGCTTGTCCGATGTCCTAGAGCGATGTGTTCTCCATGTGGAACATTGGGTAGATTTTGTTTTCTTAATATCACCTCCTCATGCAATATGCTATTTACAGTAGCCTTATTTCGGAACAACTGCTGGCTAATAGACTTTGTGACATTCTCATTGTTGTTGAAACTTGCATCGTGTATACTATCGTGAATCACAAACAACCGATTCTCAAGCCAAACTGACGTCCAATCTATAGATGCGCACCTTGAGCATTCTTCTCTCAGATTGACATCCACAACCTAGAGTTCCAAAGGATACCTTGAGCGCTCTTCCATTGGATTGTTCTCCGCATTCTCAACCTCGAGCTAGCCGACAATCGCTCGTCAAACGCGTGCCTTGAGCTGTCTCCCCTAATAAGGAAGGAGGAAATCGTATTATTTCTCTATACTATCATTTAATTCTTCGAGATCTTTTGGACAAGATATTTTTCAGGGCATACTTACGGCGATTATATGCAAGCTTAGTACTCGTAACAAGCTTTGTCAAAACTAAAATATCCGAGTTGTTTGGCACGAGTTGAGATTATAATGTAAAAGGCAGTTTTATCTAGTAGAGGAACTCTTAACTTGAAGTTTTATACTTACCACGATAGTATGTAACTACGATACTCGAAACAAATTTGCTGAAATTCATTATACTAAAACGCTTGGGACAATGAAGTTAATTAAATTGTTTTTCTAAAGATAACAAGCCTCTTAATTATAAAGATATCTTGGTATAATTCTTCTCTAGATAAACTATTCTTCATTATTCTTAACTGAAACTTATACGTCATCGTCTTTGTATTTGGTGCTGTGTCCAACGATAGCGGATCAAATATTTTCCTCCTAGGGCGCGGCCCCCCTGCCGAGTCCGGCATGGGGCCGGGGTCTTTTATTTATCTAACAAATTTTTAAACAGCTCAACCCTACTATTTTCTTCTCCTAGTATTTCTGTCGGTATGCGTGCTTTCATCAAACGGACACGAATGTCACTGTGTTGCGATACGTATGCTTTGTTAATTGATGGGTGTCTGACTCTAGAAGTTGATTTAAGGTCAGAGATTGAGATAGCCTCGCTGACGTGATTGTTTCAAGGTCACATAATCTACCAACAATCTCTAAAAGCTTGGATCAATACTTAAAATTTCAAACCCACAATTTCAAAGGTATATATTAAAAAGAGAGAGCTTGAGAATTTTCTATTTTCTACACCTATTTTCCAATTCCAGTCGTACCTCCTTACAAGGTGCGTTTTATTATCTACCAGGTTTTGAAGGTTGCCTCCCGTATAGAGATTCCGGATTAAATTGGGTTCCCGATCAAGGCACCAACAGGCTTACTCAAATCACTGACCACAGTATGGCAAAGAATGCTTTTTTTCTTGTGCCGCTCGGATTGCTTTGCCTCATGGTTCATGAATCGTACACACCTAGACGAAATTACCAAAGAGATTGCGACCTTACGATTCACAGCTTATAATTGGCCCGATTTATACACATAAGATACCCCTTAAAGCGTGTGCATGAGCTGAGCTTTTCATTGAGTGGAGTACCAGTTGTCGATGTCATACCGGAATTGGCTTCATTCCAGTTGTATTTAAGGTATGGAAGGCCTTCAAAGTTCCAATACTAGAAGCATACTTCTTCTTCGCTTCATTTAGGACCAGGACCACCGAGCTGTCAATATGATCTTGGCCTCTATTCTGATATGGACAGCCTTGGCTGGCGGGTCAATAGTATCTGCGGTACCCAACTATACCCAAGAACAGTTGTATAACCTTACATCCAACTTCTGGGATAATTTTATGTAAGTTATTCGCTATGGGCTTGCTTTCCCAGTGCGTAACTGAGAATGATACTAGGTATCCAAACAACTGCATACAATCAGAGCTCGTCAACTCTCCGCTCTTTGCGGACAATATCCAAGGAAGAATAGACGTCACACGCACATTCGAAGGTGCCGAACTCAACACCGAATACCTCTTCGGAATTTTCTGCAATCTCCAATCATCCGGTAGGTAATAGGGACACAGTTTTTCCACTTTCTTCTCTTTTAAATCACTCCTAAATCCTTCCTGACATTCCTAAAACCCATCATTTATCCTATGCCGTATCCCGAGAAATTTCTTAATAGGAAAATACTAACTTCCCCATCACCCAGCCGGTTTTAATGTCATCGGCGCTCCTATCAACTATACATTTACACAATTTGTTGGACAAGGAAATCTCGTCTCAAACACGGTTTTGATTCCATTCAACATCTCTAGTCTCAACTTGATCAGCTATATTCAGATCCAAAGCTTCATCAACTTCGACGAGGAGGGAAAGATGAGTCAGTACGATGCCGTATTCAAATGGATGGATTGGCAGTTCTCAACTTTAGCAGTTGCCGCCGCTAAAAAGTTGGGGTTGTCGGATCCAGCTGCGGTCCAGGCCGCCTTGACCAATGCCACTGCAGGGTCAATATGTGCTGCTGAGGCTCAATACTGCGTTGGAGACCTGAAACAGTATGCTGATACGAACGCCTGTATGAGCTTCTTGACGACCCAAATTCCATTCGGCGAAGCGTGGCAGCTTGGAATGAATACACTGTCGTGCAGAGATATCCACGTTAACATGGTGCCGTTTAGGCCTGATGGTAGGTAATGGGGGCACTGTTCTCCTAATTCCTTTCTCTTGAATCATTCCTGAATCATTCCCGAATCCTAGCATTTATCCTGTGCCGAATCCCGAGACATTTTTTGATAGGCGAGTACTGACTACCCCATCTTCTAGTTCATTGCGCTCATATTGGACCTACTGGTGGTGGTATGTGTGCCGACGAAAGAGACTATACAACTTATGTCACGGATCCATATTTTGATGCTCCCACTGAAATGCTGCAAATTCCTGCTTAACATAGAAGGAGGAGGATGGATGGATTAAGAAAATAAAGGCTCATTTATTTATTTATTGTCTATTTTAGCGAAGGCTCCTTTTGTCACAAAATTGGGCGCATGCTTCTAGGGGTGCCTGAGGCTTCTGGTAGTCTAGTTGTACATAATCAAGAGCTTTCTTGTAGCTAGCAATATGTATTTTATAGTTCGGCTCAGAAAAAAAGGTGGCTATTTTGCCTAGAGTGCGATTCCGCCGTATAACAGGCCTCTTATTCTAAACGTATACCAGCTTAAGCTAGCCCATGGGTAATTCAAATTATCCCTACACAAACTTGGCCATCAACAACCGCTGCAGATGTGGAGGACAAGAGATGTGAGAGTATACGCCTAGGGGAAGTACTGGTTGATGAAATAAATTAACTACAAGGAAGGAAAGAGTTCCTAAGGAGCGACGCTATTTAACAAACCAAAAGCAGCAATATCTCCATATGTACTAAAATGGTTGAATCCTGCTATTCTGCTCTAAAACGGTAGAGGCTAGCGCGAAGAACTTCTCGCGATTACAAAGACATAAAACTTAGAGAGACTTCTCGGGGAGATATAAAAGAGAGAGCAGTGGATATAAGAAAAGGTGTAATAATATATATCTTGTGAAAAGGCTGCGAAATCTTGAGATTTTGTACAGTATTTTGTTAATAGAAAAAATTGAAAAGATGATTTAGTAAATACAAACTTAACTAAAGATAGGATTAAAATTCAAAAAAACCAAAAGAGCCTATTCTCCATAAGTCTTCGTTTACTCCAGTAACGCCTTCCACTG
Organism: Calycina herbarum; assembly: GCA_001414485.1. NCBI lineage: Eukaryota > Fungi > Ascomycota > Leotiomycetes > Helotiales > Pezizellaceae > Calycina > Calycina herbarum. Next base: position 71,007 of record LLEY01000196.1, on the reverse strand, counting down.
TCGACCCTTGAAAAGAATGTCTTATACCGATGCATCTCTATCGCCAAGTAACCGAATCTTCGATTCTGGATTCGCCATCGGTGATATATCTCAAACTAAAAATCTCCTACCTTTCTTCTCCTCTATCAAGGCGCCGGAGTGGGCAGAGAACGCCTACGGATTGGTGGGAAAGTAACGGTTAAGTTCGGATCGCTGTTACAGTTTGAGCTAACAGAGTTTCTACTAGGAAGAAAGTGAAAGTTGGCACATAAAGTTTCACCCGATGGATGGATGGTGCCGCACTAGTGACCATAGTCGCTAGTACAGGCAAGATTGGTTCTTGTGTGGTCGGAGGCTGAGGTGGCATTATCTGTGTCTGCACAGGAGACTTCGCCAGGTCAGGGAAAGCTATAATCTCAGCTTCACCCTCTGAGTCTTGGGCAACAAACAGTGTATCAATATTCGCAGAATAGGTTCCTCCAATTTGTCGTTTGCAAGTTGCAGAATCGTCTAGCCACCCAAACGGAAATAAACTTGCAATTTGCCCCTGGCTGTGCACTCTGATGGCCCGCGAGTAGGTGCATAGACCTTCCGTTTGTTTACTATAGCCTCCCGAGTACTCTACAAGGTATTAGCATAAACTTTTTGTTTCTCGTTCTCTTAGTGGAGATAAGTGAAGACTTAGGAAAAGGGCACTTTAGAGAATTTACTAACCGATCGCAATGAGTCTTTTCTCAGGCGGAGCCTGTTTGAGAACCCCGAAGACTTCGTAGGTCAATGTGCTGAAACCAATCCATAGAGAACCGGCAGCTACAGGTGGTCGTTCAATAGAGGAAATTATCTCTGCTCTCTTTTGAACAGCAGCCACCTGCGTATACCATATGGGGTCTGTAGGCGCCAAATTTCCACTGTCTGGAAATAATAGACCCTCTCTGTTAACTTGGTTGGGGGCCCAAATAACAGCTTCAATAAAGAGTGCATCATCACTAAATTAATCGTCGACGACTGACGCGAGTGAGGGGAAGTTGGGTGTTGCATCAACGTTGCGCGCTCCATTCCGAAGAAAGTCGAGCGAATTCTGGAAGCCTGCTGGATCGAGGATTTTGGTTGTCTCCCAAAAATGGCCGAACCAGATTCCCCTGTCTGAAAACACAATAACCGAGGTGCAGCCTGACGATGGTTCTCTTCCTGTGAGGAATGGATTGAACAGGTCCTTAATGGAATATTGAACCGAAGAAGGAACCCCAATAGTACGAAACAGATACTACTATAAAAGAGGTATATAGGAGTGCGTTCGATAGAATAACATATCCGAATGCTAGGCTCTAATACAAAGGAAAAGACTAAATTAGTCTTTCTAATAGAGAGAGTAAGAGCATCTATGTATAAGAGGTCGGACAATAACAAAGTCTGAAACCTATCTAGCTCTTACTCTCTTAAAATAATATCCGTGACGTAACCTCGGCAATTCTAATAGCTGGCTATTATAGCTAACTTCTTACTAAACTACGAAACTGATATATTCTCTTCTACTATATTACCTATTTTATACTCTAGTTCTCTTAGCTTTAGAACTATAGCGAGAAAGCTATTTAGATAGCGTTTTAGTAGATCGGTTATAGTAGGCGTATAGCTAAAAGAAGGAGCTTCTCTAAGCTATAATATTATAAGAGCCAACGGCTTACTTTTGTAAAAGAGGCTATAACTTAGACAGAAGAGAGGCTCTTTTAGTAATACTTCTTAGACGAGGTTTAGGTATATAAAGAGGCTTTTATATAAAGCTATGTTATAGTACTTATAGAGAGAGATCTTAAAGAGATTAAGAGGGATTAGTACTATCTAGAATATCTATAATATAAGTACTTAAGAAGACTAAGTTAGATATTCTATAGTGTTATATATATAACAGCTCTAGTTATATACAGCTCGATCACGTATAGCGAGCACCTGTTCGTGCTTTGCCGAGCTTCCTCTAAAAGACCTCGCTTAGTATAGTTAAATAGAGCGAGAGCTTAGCTCTTCTCTTCTCTTCTTATCTTAGTATTCGCGTTAATACCACGAATAGACTACTTCTCTACTCTACTTCTATAGAACTGTTATAATATATAGATTAGGTAGAAAGAGACCAAGGACGTTCTAGGAGAAGGAATAGAGCTCTATAGATTCTAGGAAGTATAATAAGATTATACTATCCTAGATAGAGTCTTATTTTTATAGATAGAGAGATAAATAGAGAGTATATATAGTTTAGTAATAAGATAGTATATTCTACTACTAATCTTAGAAGATAGAAGATAACCTTTATAAGAGAGATATCTCTTAGATTATCTAGCCTTCTTACTCTCTAGATTATAACTTTATAGAATATATTAAAGCCTAGATAAAAAGATATATCTAAGAGTATTATTTCTAGGCTTATTATAATACTAAAATTATTTCTTTAGACACTTTAAGAGATTTTATCTATAAAGCTCAGAATATAGTACTAGATAGCTAAATAGAAGGTCTCTATAATAGCTCTTTATAAGTATATCAAAAGAGATACTTATAGAATAGTATTCAATATTAAGAAAAACTAAACTAAGAAGAAAAGAGGAGAGTTAAGCTCTATCTCTTCTATTTAACTATAATAAGCGAGGTCTCGGCAGAAGCTCGGAATACATGGCACGTGACCGCACGTGATCGAGAGCTCGAATGTGACTAGACTGTTATAGTAGTGTTATAAAACTAGTACTAAAGTAAGATATACTTTAAGCTTCTTAAATATATTCTAGCAGTTCTAATTAAAATCGAAGAGTATAGTGTCCTTAGTAAAGCGTACGAGTAGCTTAGTAATAACTCTATAGTTATATATAAACCTTTAGTAGAAGTTATAGAAACTAAGAAAGCTCTAAACTCTCTTAACTATATTTGTAATAGCTAGCCATCTGAATTGCTAAGGTTACGTACCAGATAGGTTACGTGACGGATGTTGTTTCAGGATTATAAGAGCTAGATCGGTTCGGACTTTGTTATTGTCCGACCTCTTATATATAGATACCCTTACTCTCTCTATTAGAAAAGACTAATTTGGTCTTTTCCTTCGTATCAGAGCCTAGTATTCGGATATGTTATTCTATCGAACGCACTCCTATATGCCTCTTTTGTAGTAGTATCCGTTTCGTGCTGTTATAGAACCTTACGTACGTGTTTCTCGTACTCGAGTACGTTTAAGAAATAGATAAAGATGTCGTTTAAATAAGCTAAGTAGAAGTTATCTAAGTAGTTAAATAGTACGTTATAGTATAGGAAAAGAGTAGAGTAGAGTAGAGTAGTAACCTCTACTCTACTCTACTTAAGGGATTTTAATCACTACTCTACTCTACTCGAGTAGTACTCGAGTAGTACGGGCCGAATCGGACCGATCGGACCGGGGATCCGGAGTAGCGTCGAGGTGGCGTTTCAGAGCTACTGAGAGCTTAAACGAAACCTTCTTTCTACTCTATTTACTATGTAATTCCTTTAATAATAGTCTTAATAAATTAGCTATTAATTATATAATTATAAATATAAGTTCTTTTTATATATAATTACTAATATTACTAATAATAAGCTTTATAAGCCTTATAAATGCTAATATATAAATATTACTAAGACTACTCAAGACTACTCGAGTAGTCTTAAGTCACTACTCTACTCTACTTATCCGACCCGCTACTTATACTCTACTCTACTACTCAAGAGTACTACTCGAGTAGTCTTGAGTAGTTGAGTAGTTTTTCTCTACACTGCTGGCAACATTGGGTTACAGGACTACTGATATTAAAATACTGATTAAGCCAGAAGGATCGGGTTGGGATGATCCTAATAGCTGGTAAAAAAAAATATGGGAAGAGGGCTGTGGTAAAATAACCAGAACAAATGGTAACTGGACATTCAATTGATTATATGACGGTTGACAATATAACTTGACCATGATGTTAATAATTCTCCCTTATCCCTGATATCATCGTTATATAGCAACAATTCGTCAATAATAACGGGCACAATTTTTTGGATTTGCACGATTTTTACAATTATCGATCATTCACTGGTAAATATCAACTACTGTCTGATATTTTTTCGAGTGTTCAGAATCCCATATGGAGTAACTCATGGTATTTATCGGCAATTTCTGACAAAGCCTCTAAGGCCCTTCATTAAACCCGTCTTCTGAGCCATGTTGAGACTGACACGGTGTCTTGTCGTCAGCTACTGGGTTCCCGTTGTCATCGAACCGTAGAGATCGCCACCAGTTCTCTTCCGCAAAGACATTCAAGATAGACGAGGGACCTGCGCACGAACTCGCGGAACCTTTCCACTCCAGAACGAGCTTGCCCCAGGCCCTGTCATCGGACCAATCACCCTTGGCACCAGCATAGTTGTACCCAATGTTGAGGATCGTGGCCATAGGACAAGCCTGAGTAATGGACTCAGTGATGGTATCAGGTCCTTTGATTCGCCATGGATAATAGAAGCTGTTTGATGCGGTGGCAGGAGTGAAGACCACACAGAATGGGTTCTTGCCGAGCTGTTCCTCGTACTCGATGATTGCACCCTCGATCGGGTCTATAACATTTTCACCGAAATCAGCATCTTGCTTGTCGCCTTTTGCCCATGTATCGGACTCTTTATTGGACTGGCGGAAATGGGCAAAGATGCAAATCTTGCCGGTTGCCGAACACTTGTGATTTCAGTTAATGAATGCACTAATCAGAAGGAAGGGTTAGTATATTGTAGTAGACTGACCATTACTACTGCTGTACACCCGTAGCATGTGCCTGTTGTCATAACGCGTGTTATGTCAGGCGTAATATCGAATTTGGTAAACTTGTTGTTGACGGGGACCTTGACCTGGGTATTCTTCCACAAACTCAGGACCATGTCCCCTTGGCCGGGCTCAGGAGTGCCGGCGCGCCTTTTCAAGCCATAGGTAGTGTCATTTGTTTTTCCAACCCCAAAGATATTGTTTTCATCAATAGCATTGATGTTCCATGGCGCCCTTTTCAAAGCAAGTGCTTCTAGTCCGACGAGCTTTTCATGGAAATCTTGCCGGGCACCAATTCTGCCACCGGTATTTACTCTTGAGGTTCTATCAGCCTTGACCTGGAATTTCATTAGAACTTAAACATACCTTTCAGCAATTCGACAGCTTGAAAGAGCGAAGAGATAGAACAGAAAGAGAAGAGAGGGGAAGCCCCATAGTCTCGACATTTTGTTGAATTTTGAGCTCAGAAAACGCTCAGTATATAAGAGTGATGATTGATATTGTAAAGAAGTTAGTTGGTACTCGTTACCTTATGTAGCACCAGGATAGCTTTGAAAATGGGTTCAAGTTGTGGCTAGCAAGTCAGCTTTGGTTTATATAATCCTCCCAAAGAAAAGGATTCGTTGATAACTTTGCGTTAACCATCTACATATTATCAGCAGGTGACATATAACAAGTTTTTGCGTAGTATGTTGGTATTAGACTAGACTCGTGATTCTTTACGTAGTATGTTGGTATTAGAATAGACTCGTGATTCTTTACGTAGTATGTTGGTATTAGAATAGATTACGAGAATATACCGTTAAAACTTGACTCTGAGACGGGTGGATACCGTAGATCATGGATGGTATTATCAACAGGTGATATTCAACAATTTTTTACGTGGTATGTTTGTATTAGAATAGACCACGAGCGCCTATTCACATCTTGAAGGCGCTGCCCAATACCTGTAGACCGTGATCGTATGTAAAAAGTAGCTTTGAACGGCACTTTCATAAAACAAATGCTGGAAATAAATGCAGGAGCAAGGAATTGCGTTTATTATCTTGTGAGATTAAATTGGATTTTCTGCTACTGCATCTCGATTCAGGCTAATCCTCGGCGTCGAGGCTTTTGGCTTTGGAGACATCGCCTCGCTTCGTGCTGATGCGCATGTGACCAAAATTACTCTCTATACCGCGAACCATTCTCGTCTCACACTTTGCAACTTCTATCTCACTTTCAGCGGCTTGCTTAAATCTCTATTCTCGCTATTCTCGCCTCTTACGATGGAGGAGGCCTGCGCTGATGGAAATTTAGAACTGGTGAAGGAATCCTTTGCGAGCCTGGTTGTCAGCGGCGATAGCTCTATCCACTTATCGTGCAGGCTTATGCCCGGATCCTCACAAGTGCTCCAGAGATCTGCTTGCATTGCGGCGCGAAACGGACATACGACCATCTTCTCTTTCCTCCTCGATCAAGGAGTACCAATCAACGCAAGCGTTGTAACAGCGGCATCGGCAGGAAACGATACCGAGCTTTTGAAAGCGCTGGTCGACCATGGATGGGAGCCACGAGCTGGAGAGGTTCATTCTTCGTCAGTTGAGCTCAGCTCACACCGTGAAGTTGCTAATTTTGAGACAGAAACATACTGAGTAGTGAAATATCTCTACGTTGGATGCTCGAACATGGATGGAATCCCAACCTTTACGGCCATAATGATATCCATCCATTGACAGTTGCCGCAGCATCTTTTCCGCCTTCAACCGTTAAAATTCTACTGGACCACGGCGTTTCCACGCGTGGGACTCAAGCTATCCACGCTGCCGCCACTACCGCTGCCGATGACCCAACACGATTTGAGGTTCTTGATCTTCTTTTACAATACGACGGAGACATTGACGAGATGGAAGTTGACCCCAAGGGACGCGTTCCCCCTCGTCAGAGAACCGGATTTACAGGCACGCCACTTCATCGAGCTATCCATGCCGACAGTGTGGAGGCTGTGAGGTATCTCTTGGCACGCGGAGCCTCAAAAACGGCCCCCAGTTGGTCTGGCCAAAATGCCCTCAAGGTGGCTGAAGGAAGCAGAAAATCAGAAATAGCCGAAATAATTAGGAGTTGGCCATAATCTGACTGCGGTTCTGGCATGCTTGATGGCACAGTTCCTTCGCCATTGTCAATACGTACGGCATGAGTTGGAAGAAAGATTTGCATGAATATCTGACTGAAAAAACTAAGAGTTGATTTTGATCCGATTGTTCTTACGTATTTCCAACATGCCTCAAGATGAGACGGAAAGGCGTTCCGCGGCTCATGGATATAAAAACGTTCTCGCCTGTAGCTAAGGACCTCAAATTCTTCCCTCAAATTCTTCTCTCATTATCCTTGACCACACGGCCAGAATGAAGCTTTCCGCAGTTCTACCTACTTTCTTCGTCACCAGCGCTCTAGGCGGAGTGCTTGCTCCTGCTCCCACCCCACTCGCGACGAAGGTTGTTCGAGATGGACTTCCCACTTGCTCCTGGATCCCATCAACATCGGATCCAGGAACATGCACCACCGACGCCCCGACGATGTACACAACGGCAGGGCCCGTCATGACCAGCGTCGCCTCGGATCCGAAGGTGTCTTGTAGCTACCACGCACCAGATCCCGATGGAGGCATCTACAAGCCCTACTGCGTCTGTATTTCTGACAAATCAACCGAGACGGCCCCCCTCTTCAGCATCGCCTCTCCCACTATCTACAGCCAGAGCTGCGAGTACAGCACCTGGCCTGGGGTCACGACATCGATCTCGACTGACCTCCCGCCGCCCACCACCAACACCAAGGCCTGCATGGTCTGCACGCCCCTGGGCATCAATGAGGACAACTGCCAGCCCATCACCAACTGTATCGCGCAGGCTGCCGTCGCTACCGTCACGGTAGGAAGTGCTCCCGTCCACGTCGGCACTTTGACCGGTACAGCGCTTTACACATCGGTATCCAAAGCACTGGAATCGCTCTGCCCGCCCGTCACACAGACAACTACCTCCACGCAATGCCTCGAGACCGGAGAGGCGTCCATTGGCGGCGTCTCATATGTTGGCAGCGACGAGATGCTCGGCAGTGGGAGCCTGGTCATCAAGGTACCGGAAAGTGGGTACAACGTCACGTCCATGCGCGACGCCATGATCGCGTCCATCGCGCTCTCCATGCAGGCCTCGGCCTCTGGCAAGAACTGCTTCAACGTCACCTACATGGTGGAACAGCTCAAGCGCCGCGATGGCGTCCTGGGCTATGTCGACGACGTCCGAAACTTGTTCGGTCTGATGGAGGAACGCGATCATCCCCACCCGACCAAGGAGTCGAAGGGCATGTGTAACGGCGCGTATTTCCATACCGCGAATTACTATAATCTCTTCTGGAGAACGGCGCCGCAGCCGGGGCCGACCGACTTTATCAATGCGTTGTTTACCTTCGAGGCTTCCAATAGCGAGGACTTCCTTTGCGAGTTTATGGATATGCTGGTCGATGGGCTAACGCTATTGGCCCCTGAGTTTGCGGTTGGGGATGTGGGGATTGAGGAAGGTATTGATGCGTTGTGTTGTTTAGCCGATGGAGCGTGTAGTAAGGGATGATGAGTTGGCTTCTGGTGCAAGTACCACAGGTCGGTACTCCTTAGGAGCTTCCTCTGGGTATAATCCAAGTCTGGATTCTAGCTTCATGGGGCACGCAAGGCGCGCTCCAATTCGCACGGCACAAAGCTCACTCCAGGCCTTGTGTTGGTGTTCCTTGTTTTGCTGTTTGCAACTGGTGTGATGGACACAGATCAAGTGAGTGAATGAGCACGTGGAATGGATGAGTACGCGGAATGGCATGGATGAGTACGTGGGATGGCATGAATGAGGACGTGGAGTGCCCCATGGTGTCACCAGCACGGAAAAATAATGGAATACAAGTCAGTATTTTAATGGTTAAATAATGGAATGAACTTCAGTGTTTTACGGTCAAATAATAGAAATAAAGTCCGTAAAATGATACAAAATTGTGCACTTTTATGGACTAATTTTTCCATTCTTTCTCCATCCTTCTTTCAATCATAAGTCAGTTATATTTGGTCAGTTTTTTTACCATAAAATACTGATGCACACTTTTCTCTTCTAGCACCACCTCTTCCATTAATTATGAATACAAAAATGAGACTATTCCCGATTTTACAACTCCCGTACCAGATATACGACTTCCCGGTTGTTCAGTGGTTTCTTGATCAGTCCAACCAATCCACCAATTTTTGCCACCTTGAGGCTTTCCATGCTCTTGAACCGCCTCTCAACATATACATATACTACATTAACTTCGTGGTCAATTGTTACAGTATTGAATGGTCTCACCACTGCAATTGGCTCCCAGTCCCATACATTGCAAAACACTTGAACCTGACCATATCTCCTCTCACCAGTACAGTGCTGTCAGTAGTGATCACGTACTACGAATATCACCGAGAGTGGGTCCTGAGATATCTAAAATACGCACTGTTGGTATTGGATAACCTCTTCTCGTAATTTAATATTATACGATTTATATTATGATAATTATTAAGATATCGTGGTAATACTATTAGTAACTGTCAAGAATGAGGGATAAAAGTGATGGTTTTAATCTATTAATTGATGGATTTGATGATTGCTTGTCTAAGTTGTCCATACGGACAAACAGTCTAAATATGTTCTAAGAGCTTATTAAGCACCAAGATTTGGCCCCCAAATCACCTGATTTCTAACACTCCCCCATACGTAATAAGCTCTTAATCCCACTTGTCAAAGTGAAGCTATTCCCAGTTTCCAGTTCTAAGCCTTATCCCTGTATTATACAAAAATTAATCTTGATCCTTAAGCCTCCTTAGCTCCCGTAACAGCTTACAGCTATAGTGCCTACGTCTCCTTCTTCTGGAAGTTCGGCAGCTCTACTAAGTGCCTTTACACTTATGCCACGGTACAAGAGTACTTAATCCTTCTCCTTCCTCATTCTAAGGGTTTTACAGTGTGTATTAAACACTTCTTTTACAAGTTGCTTTGTAAGGATATCAGCTAGTTATTCCTTTCCTGGTATTTTAAGGACTTTAAGACGATTCCTTTAAACTATATCGTTTCGTACATAACGTGGTTTATCAGGACCCCGGTCATATCAGGACCCCGATCAATTTTCCTGAAATCCTACCCTCCAACTTTAACACGCGTTTTTTTAACCTTCTACCATGTCTATTGTTACTAAAGAATCAAAAGTCATTCTAGCTATTAAGGCAATTCGAACATCTAAAAAGCTAAGTCGACGGAAAGCTGCAAAGATCTATAGAATACCTTATTCTATACTTAACGATAGAATAAACGGCCACCTTCCTCTAGCCGACCGTCGACTAGTAAACCTTAAATTGTCTAAGGTAGAAGAAGAAGTGATTGTTTAGAATATACTTAATATAGATTCTAGAGGGTTTATACCTCAGCTAGCTAGTATAGAATATATAGCTAATTTCATCCTCGAGTTATAGAGAGGAAAACGTGTTAGTAAGCTCTAGGCTTATCGATTTATACAACGACAACTAGGGTTAAAGACGCGTTTTAATCGCGTTTACGACTTCTAAAGGGCCTTATACGAAGATCCTAACCTAATTAGCGCGTGGTTCCGACTTATACAAAATATAAGAGCGAAATACAGCGTTTTAGATTACGATTTCTATAACTTCGACGAAACAGGCTTTATAATAGGTGTGATTTGCTCTATAATAGTTGTTACATATATAGATCGACGTAGTAGAGGCAAGGCAGTTCAGCTAGGCAATCGGGAATAGGCTATAGTAATTGCTTATATTAATAGCAAGGGTTAGGATGTCCCTCTATTTTTAGTCGTCTAAGAGAAGAATTATCTTATAAATTAGTATATAGACAGCAGCCTCCTATATAACTAGGTTATTAAACTAATAAGTAACAGATAAATAAACAACGAGACAGGTCTAGAATAGCTAAAACACTTCGATAAGTACACTACTACTCGAGTAAAGGGTCTATATCGAATACTAGTGTTAGATAGGTATAAGAGCTACGAATAGGCCGAATTCCAAGAGTACTACAAGGTATATAACATTATAACTCTTAGACTGCCTCCTTATTCGTCTTATCTAACCTAGCTACTTAATATTAAGTGTTTTAGTATATTGAAACAAGTGTACAGTCGACAGATTAAGACGTTTATTAAAGCTTATATTAACTATATTACTAAGGTAGAGTTCTTTCTAGCCTTTATAGCAGTATATAGGGAATCTATAACAGTCTAGAACGCTTAGGCTAGATTCCGTAGAGCTGGCCTAGTGCCTTTTGATCTGTAAGCAGTGATTTCAAAGCTTGATATAAAGTTATAGACTCTAATACCCTCTAGACTCTCTACTGCTAACACCCTCCTATAGGAATCTCAGACCTCTTCTAACCTAACAGAAGCTCTTTTATAGTTAACTCTTATACGAAATCGAATTGCTCGCTATTAGAGAAGCTTACTAACCCCTCTATTTGAGATAGTTACAGCGCTGGCTAAAGGTATAGAGCGAATAGCTTATAAGATAACTCTTCTGTCTGCCGAGGTACGTACACTTTAGACAGCAAATAAAGCTCTTAGTAAACGCTAGAGGGCTAAAAAGGCTCGTGTCCGTGAAGGGGGTGCACTTATTATAGAGGATGTATAGGATATTATAGCCTAGAAAGACGTAGATAAGCAGGTACGACGCGATATACGTATAGCGAGAGGTAGTTATAAGGAGGGGCAACCGTCTAGACGACACTGTAGAACCTGTGGAAAAGCTGGTTACAACGTACGAACTTGTTAAGAAGCTGTAGATATATCTAGTATATCAGACTCCGATTATGAAGAGTTAATTTAATATGTTATAGTTAAGTTATTTGAGTTCAAAGTTATATGCCAAGGAAAATTGATCGGGGTCCTGATATGACCGGGGTCCTGATAAACCACGTTATAGGTGTTTAGTCTTAATATACTTGGATCTTTGATGGAACTTAGTGTCTTTGCAAAGTTATACAGCTGCCTCGTTGTCGTAGTAAAGTGAGGGTATTGTGAATATCTCCCCCAGGTCCTCCTATAACTTCTCAAGCTATACCGCTTCTCTTGCTCCTTCACTTGCAGCAGATATCTCTGAATCCATGGTACTCAAAGCTATATGCTTTTGCCTTTGAGCAGCCTAGGAGACTGTTCCTCTATATCGAGTTACTGCCCAGCCACCAAACGACTTACGATCGTCTTCAGTAGCCCAGGTGGCATCACTGTAAAGTGCAAAGTTGCTTGAACCGTAAACTCCTCGAGTATATACGTCAAAGCCTTGAGTTGCCATTTGTCCTCCATGTCCTCCGTACGTAATACCGCCGTTAATCGATCCTTTGAGATACCGTACGAGGTGTTTTGTATGTTGGAGATGTTCTTTTATCGGGTTTGCCATATGCCTTACAAGTTGTCTAACCGCATACGCAATGTCGAACCTTGTGCCGTTCGAGAGATATATCACACTTCCAACGATTTACTAGTATAACTTCAATTCTCCGTACGCAACTTCTTCACCTTCAAGTCGTGGTTTAAGTACTGTTCCAAGTGTAAAAGGCGTAGAAACGGGATTACACTTGTCCATGGAAAGTCTTGCAAGCAATTGCCGTACGTAAGCTCCTTATGATATAGTAATCGAACGATTTACATGGTCTCTCCAGATCTCAAATCCTACAAACATCTAGGTATCGCCGTCTTTTGCTACCTTGTTTACTCTCTATTTAGTGTCGTTTATTATCTAGGATTTAACTCGTATAACATCTAGTTTCTCCCCTACAATTAGCATATTATCAACAAAGAGAAGGATAGATATATTATCTTTAATAAAGAGGTTAGGGTCGCTCTCTAAGGGTTTAAAGCCAAGTTTTACGAACTTCTTAATAACCTTCTAAAGCCATTTGTACAGCGCTTGCTTCAGACCGTACAAGGGCTTTTTAAGCTTAAGGAAGCCTTGGCGAGTGCTCGTTTCTAGACGAATAAGGTAGAAGTATTCAGGGAATTTATAGTATATGTCTTCTTTTAAGTCAGGGTGAATAAAGGCAGTATCTACGTCCAGCTGTTCAATCTCGAGGTTTTCGGCCGCGGCTTTTGCAAGTACAACTCTTAGTGTATTATACTATAAAACCGTAGCGAACGTCTTGAAATAATCGACACTATATTCCTAATAGTCACTACTTATAGTTAGCCTAGATTTATAACGTACGATATCACTATTAACTTTAAGCTTATGTTTTAACACCTATTTAGTAGGTAAAAGTCTCTTTCTTTAAAGATTACTCTATATAATAATATAGGCTCTATTCTTGCTTAAAGAGGTTAACTCTTTCTTTAGCGACGGTATCTAATTCTTACGATCCTTATCTATTACCTTCTTAAGTATTATCTCTTTAAAAGGAGTAAGTAGAACGGAATTTAAGAGCTTAAATATATTAAGATCTAAAGCTTATAAAGCAGTAGCTATGTCTTCAAAGACACGCTTTAGCTTATAAATTCTATTATATCTTAATCAGTAGACTTAGGAGAGTAGCTCTGGTATATTATCTCTATTAGTTACTAAATCTTCTTAACTTATAGTAGTATTCTTAGGTATATTATTACTAGTAATTACTAAATCCTTTAGACTTATAATAGACCTTTTAGATAGGTTATTACTAGGAATAGGTCTTTCTACTTCTTCTTAAACTTCTACTATTCTCGGCATAGACGAAGTAGTTGTTTAGAGAGCTCTCCTCTAGAGCGTTAGTAGAGTTTAAGTTTTTATAACTCTTTCTTTTAGTACTAGCTTTAGGAAGTTATACTCGTTGAATCGCGGCTCTGTCGATTTATAATACTAGTACGTTTATACGTTAAATAACTTATATACTGAATTTCTACTTATATCTACATAGATCTAGTATACTAGGTGTCTAGAGTTATACTTCTATAAGTAAGTTGCCTTTAGATTTTAAGGCTAGGTAGTATATCTAAACACTTGTATTCTAGAGATATCTAGTTAATACCTAGTATACGCTTTATATAGAGTCTTAGCTTTTATAACTAACGAGTTTCTAGAACTCTTAGAGGAAGAAGTAAAAGGAAGTGCTAAGGTTAGTAGCTTATTTAGTAGCTAGTACGTATGTTCTACTACGTAGTACTATATACTATAGTATAACTTACTCTAATAAATTATAGATCTTATTAGGTTATTTATCTTAGCTATCTTACTCTCTATTATACTATTTAGATAATAGTTATATAGTAGTAAGAGTTTAATCTAATACTCTTTTATTATAAATCACGTTATATATAATAAGTAGTCTAGACGGCGCTCTAATAGGACAAAGTATAATATCTAGGAAATAGAAGGTAATATTAGAGGGAATTAGTAATATAAAGGTATTTAGGTATTCTAGGATCTTACTATTAGATAACTGTTAGAAGTTACGTAGTAGATCTTCTTAGATCCTTTAGAGGATCTATAGAGATCTAGAGATCTAGGCTTATATAGAGATCTAGGTAGTACGAGAGGTTCTATATATACTAGTACGTCTACTATCTAGATAGGAGCTTTATACTTAACTTAGTTATTAATCTTATTATCTTATTTAATATCTTTAATATAAGTAACGAGTTTACTTCTAAGTAAATATATTAGTATATCTATACTTCTTATCTATATACTAACCTTTAAGACTTAGTTATCTTTATTTAGTTTATTTAAGTTTTATTACACTTTAAGCACCTACTTAGAAGTACTACTAATATAATATCGAAAACTATACTAATCTTAAGCTTAACTTCTATACTACTAGTAGTACTAATTACTACTCTTAGAGAGGAGGTGAAGCTGCTAGTACTAAAGACGTTTAACAGCTCTTTAGAAAAACTTACTAAGTTTATTATAAAAGCTTTAATATATTTAAACTTTTACTTAGTATAGTTTACTTACGAAATAGATTAGGTTATATAGCTTACTACCTATCTTAAGAGAGTAGTATATAACTAGATAGAACCTTATTTAGAGGATTTTTAGAAGAATAAAACGTTAAATAGAAAGGTATTAAATCTTATAAGTAAAAGTACTTAAGAGTTGTTCTTAACTATTACTAGGTTTAAAAAAGGAATTAATTAGACGTTTATAGATATAGATTTAAAGAAAAAAGCAGTATAAGCCTTATATAGCCTTCGATAAAAGAGCTTAGCTACTAAATATACGTTAATATTCTAATAGTACTCTATACGTCTAGGCTAGAACGACGAAGCCTTATATAAACAATTCTATAGAGGATTAAAAGATAGTATTAAGAACGAGCTAGCTTAGAACGACTTCCTAGACACGCTTAATAAGTTAACTAATAACGTAATTAAGATCGATAATTAGAATTATAAACGAAGCCTAGAAAAAAGAAGTAGTTATAGATATTAATAAGAAAAGAGTAGGAAAAAGAACTATAGAGATCTTATAAAAATTAATACTACTTAGAAATTATAGATCCTAAGGAAAGAGACTATAAAGAGGAACTCCTAGAAGAGTAGACTTTTCTAGAAGAAGCGAAATCGTCGACGTAAGTAGAACTTATATTATAACTATAGCCTCTCTAGCTATAGAGTAAATAAGTATAGTAAGAAGAAAGACTCTAAAGAGAAGAGACAGGTTAACGCTACTATTTAAAAAGAAGTAGCCTTACTCGATAAAATCGAACTTATAAATAAAGAGCTTAAAGCTAGAGAATATAATACGTAGATTAAAACAGATGTCTTAAATATAATAGTAGGCGCTATATATCTATAGTTAAACAAAGGAATTAAGTTATAAGTTAGCGAGTTATAGAATACTAATAATAATAGAGATCTACTTCTTAAAGAATATTATAATATATAGACGGAAATAGAATACGAATTACCTCTTTAAGTAGAGTATAAATTATTACTATTAACAAGTTTATTAGAGTTATTAGAGTTAGTATCTAACTTGTTAGAGATAAATCCTAAAATATATAAACCTAAATAAGAAGAGACATAGGCATTTATTAGAACCTTTAAAAGAGAGAATAGATAGATATATATAGAAAGCTAGAAACCTGACTTTTAGAGCCTATATTCTACTTAAGAAATCAAACCTACTATCTTAACTACCTATATAATAGTATAGAATAACTAGGATTAAGTAACTATAGTTAGCTCTATTACTAGAATAGAAAGCATTGAATTTAAGAAACCAGGTCTAGAGTAGATAGTTACTAATCTGAAGAACGATACTATTAAATAGTAGTAGTATTATCTAGAAGGTTTTAATAAATACGACGGATATCCGAAGTTAGATATTATTATCTACCTATCTAGTTAAGATTATAAGTTAGTAATTAACGAGAAATATCAGGTATTAAAGATAGAGAAAGAGGTTACTATAGTATTTAAAGAATTAGAAGATTAGCAGATATTTAGAGTTACTAAGGTAGACCTCTAGACTGACTTAATCTAGGAATTTCACTAACTAGTAAGAGACGAATAATAGATTACTAAAACCTTATATAGAATAACTATTAAGTAGGTTCGATATAAACTACGAGCTATATTAGACTAGTTAATAGAGAAATGTTTTATTAGAACACTTCTAGAACCTAAGAGAACTGTAGAAGATAGTCTAATATATAAGATAGTCTTTTCTAATAATAAAAAAGTAATATTTTTCCTAAGCTCTTAGAGAGGAGATACTAGCGAACAAAGATTTAAGGTTTATTATTATCGTTATATAGGTGAATAAGCCTCTGACTTATATCTATCCACGTGACTAGCACGCTAGTACCACGCTAGCACAAGTATAAATAGTCGTACTTCGAGTACCTAGAATAGTTATAGAGAATATAATACGTATATATAACTAGATAGATTTATAACTAAGTTATACTAATACTAATCAGTATCGCGCGTAGATTAGATTACTTAGTTATAAGCTTACTTATACTTACTATAGTTAAGTGTCTTTAGCTAACTAAACGTTGAGAGTGGTACTATATACGCCGTAGCCTACTACTACGTATAATCCTCTAACCTCGTTTAGATTTGATTATATAAGTATACTATTCTACGCTTTGCCCTAGAATTTATATAACGTATAACCTTTAAGACGAATCTACCTTATATTAAGATTATAGACTTAGAATCGCTTATTACTTTAACTACTTTATATTTACTTATAAACTAAGTCTTATAGATTTACTTATATTAACTTATTAAGTAAATCACTTATACCCTCGATTTACTAAAAAGAAGTAGAAGGAATCTAGTTACCTAAAGTACTACTCTGAACTTTTAAGAAAGTCGACTACTAGCTATTGTTTAAGCTATCTAACCTTTTATAGTAGGATTCTATAAAGTATCCTAGAAAGCACGATTATTAGACCTTTCCTATTCTGGTTACGTTTAGTACTAGGATTATACTAATATTAATACTACGAATACTACGACTATTAACACCTAATAATACTATAGCAACTAAAGGAACTAGAATAGAAGAAGGCTGTTAGAAGCCTAATTTGGAAACCGTAGACAGCGATACTCTTAACGCTTACGTACGAGATTATATAGACGAATACTAAGTAGGAAAGGAATATAACGCTGCTTTATAGAAGGCTTTTTAAGAAGACTTCGAAGAATAGAACCTCGAACACTTTAAGACGATTATATCTACTCGATATATTAGCGGTCTTCGAAGAACCCTCTAATTAAGAGGTATATACGTAGAAGATCTTTATAGAAGAGAAAGCGGTAGAGTAGTATAGGCTTTATACAACACCTTGACAGAGGAGGAGAAGACGCTAGTATCTTACGAGGAACTTAAGAAGATTAAGTCTAAGAGAGAGGTTTTATCTAAGGAATTAAGATAGCGCTTAAAGAATCCTTATAAGAATCCTCTGAATATTAAGGAATTTGTTAACAAAGGAGACACTATTATACTATTACTTAGCAAGTTAAGAAAGATAAGTAAATCGGTCCTTCTAGTAATACTATTAAAGTCTTTAAAGATACTAGTAAAGAAGGTATTAGCAACTCTAGCTCCTAAGACAATATCTAAATCGATACTGTCTAAGACCTCTTCTAAGACCTCTTCTAAATTAAGTAATAAATTAATAATAAAGAAGTTACTTTTAGAAGCACTTAAGAGAGCTAAGCGAGAAAAGAAGAAGGGTAAATTATTAAAGTATAACCTAGAATCTTCTAACGATTCTTCTTCTTCTTCTTCCTTTGAAAGCTCTTCTAACGAATTAGACTACGAGGATCTAGATAATAACGAAGAGAGCGATTTAGACGATAATAAAGATAATAGAAGTGATAGAGAAGATAGAGATATTAACGAAAGACAAAAGAGGAAAGGAGATTAATACGCTCTTAGAAACCTTGTAAGAGTATATATATCTAACGATATTAAGTTTAGAAGCTAGAGAGAGAATCTCGACCTTAAGCTAGCGGTGTTTATAGATAAATACTAGATATATAGACTTTAAAAGAAGACGTATAAGAAGGCTTTTTCGATGATACTTAAGAGAGATACCTAGGAATTTTATTATATAGAAGTTATTAATATTATTAACGAACTTACTTTTAAAGTACTTTGTAGTAAATTTAAGAAGCGATACTAGGACCTTAATTATATCTAGAACATCTTAATAGAATAGAATAATACTATACTTAAGAAATATAAGAGAAAGTATCTAGATAAGCCTATTCTTAAGGTCTTTGAAAAGATATATAGAAGACTATAATAGATTAAGTATAGACTTCTAAAACATATATATAAGGAAGAGGAATTCGCTAATAAGCTTCTTCTAGCTTGTTATAGATACGAAGAGGTATCTTATATAGTGTTAAAACTACTAAAGAAGCTGAAGCTTTTACTTATAACCTATTTTATTAAATCGGCACTTAGTATATAGTAGAACCTATATCTAAAAGTGGAAGTATTTATAGCTAAAGACGACGAGGAAGATAACGATACTAATATAAATCTTATAGACTGAATATTATAAACGAATATAGGATTAAAAGAGAATAACTTCTATAGAGGATTCCGTAGATGTTAGAGCTTATAGTAAGTACTAATAAATTAAACTATAGAGGCTGTCTATATATAAGAAGATTCGATTATCCTTTCTAAGCTAGAGTCCTTACTAACTTATATACTTAGTTAGCTCTTTCTAGAGGGTTCTGCTAAGAGTACTCTCGAAGGTTCTATTACGTCTATACGTTGCTAAGCGAGGTTACGTAAATACGTCGCTAGAGTACTCCGAGACTTATTCTACGGATGTAACCCTTGATATTACCCCCTTTCCTACTCTTAAAGGTAGGTGTCTAGGGCTACTATGTCCTCTAACTTAGTAGTAGGTTCCTATGTTAGGTTTGCGTATCCTGTCTATTTAACCTTATACTCGAGTCGAGTACGAGAGTCTTTCTCTAAGAGCTTCTTTTACTATTAACCTAGTATTCTTTTAACTTACTATTCTATAGTATCGTCTACTAATATTATAGGTGGTTAATTATCGTCTATAATTTAACTAGACAGCGGGTCTATAGCTGCTAGCCTTAATAAGTCTATATTAAAGACATTGTAGATACTAGGCAGAGTGTCTAGCCTATATATAGACGGGCTAATAACCTCGATAACTATAAACTTAGCGGATTAAGTGTCTAGTTTCTTACTAGCCCTGTCTGTCTATATATTCTATAAGCTTAAGTAAACCTTATCTCTAACCTTATACGTAGGAGTAGTATTCTATAAACGATTTACTTAAGTCTCCTAGTCTTGTTATACTCTTGCTATTAATAATTATACCTATTCTATAATAGCCTTAATCTTTGCTACTATTACTTCGCTCTTCTGAATTAGTGTTTTTATGTTTATAAGTGCTACGACGTCTATTAAGGGGTTGATAGTCTATAACGGATAGCCGTGGCTAAGTTAGAAGAGGCTTATACCTGTTAATATTAAATCCTATCTATTAAAAGCTAGCTATACTACTAGCAGCTAGTCAGCCTAGTCGTCCTAAGCTATATTAATCCACTGCTGTAGAAGCGTCTCGACTTTAGCATTTGCCTATTCTATTAACTCGTTAGTTTATAGATAGAAAGCTATAAAGATCCGTCGTTTAATTTATAAGAAGTTATAAAGCGTCTTCTATACTTGTCTAATGAATTACAGGCCCTTATTAGACACTATTACTCTTAGTAGTCTATATAAGCTATAGTATATAGTAATAAATAAGCAAGCAAATTATTACGAATCACGTTTTACGTAATAAGTAGTCTAGACAGCGCTCTGACAGGACAAGGTACAACGTCTAGGAAATAGAAGGTAATATAAGAGAGAATCTATAATATAGAAGAATATTTAAGAGTTCTAGGATCTCACTGTTGGAAGTTGGTTGTAATCACGTGACTAGGAAGGGTAAGCGACATGGCCGACGAGTCGACTATGTCGGCTATAGTCGGACAGATCGACTATAGCGGCTAGGGGATACGAAGGCTCTATATAGGACTGGCACGTCTGCTATTAGATAGGAGCTTCGTGCTTAAATTTAGTTATTAATCTTATTATCTTATTTAACATCTTTGATATAAGTAACAAGTTCACTTCTAAGTAAACAATCTATCGTATCTATACTTCTTATCTATATACTAACCTTTAAGACTTAGTCACCTTTGTTTAGTTTATTTAAGTTTTATTATACTTTAAGCACTTACTTAGAAGTACTACTAATATAATATTAAAAACTACGCTATCCTCGAGTTCGACCTCTACACCGCTACTAGCGCTAATAATACCGGTAGTATTAGTTACTACTCTTAGAAAGGAAGTAAAATTACTAGTACCTAAAACGTTTAATAGTTCTCTAGAGAAACTTACTAAGTTTATTATAAAAGCTTTAATATACTTAAACTTTTATTTAGTATAGTTTACTTATAAAACTAATTAAGTTATATAGCTTACTACCTGTCTTAAGAGAGTAGTATATAACTAGATAGAGCTATATTTAGAGGATTTTTAAAAGAATAAAACATTAAATAGAAAAGTATTAAACCTTATAAGTAAAAGCACTTAAGGATTATTTTTAACCGTCGCTAGATTTAAGAAAGAGATTAACTAGGCGTTTACAAATATAGATTTAAAGAAAAAAGTAGTATAAGCTTTATATAGCCTCTAATAAAAAGGGTTAGTAGTAAAATATACGTTAATGTTCTAATAATACTCTATATATCTTAGCTAGAACGATAAAGCCCTATATAAGCAGTACTATAGAGGATTAAAGGATAGTATTAAGAATAAATTAGCTAAGGATAACTTCCTAGATATACTTAATAAGTTAACTAATAATATAATTAAAATTAATAATCGGAATTATAAGAGAAGTCTAGAGAAAAAGAGTAGTTATAGACATCGATATTAAGGGAAAGGTAGGAGAAAAGACTATAGAGAGTCTATAGAAGTTAACGCTACTTAGAAGCGTTAGGCCCCGGGAAAAGGAACTTAAGAAAGAGACCTACTAAAGAAAGGACTTTCCTAGAAAGAGCGAGATCGTCGTCGCGAGTAGAACTTATGTTATAACTATAGCCTCTCTAGCTATAGAGCAAATAAGTATAGTAAGAAGAAAGACTCTAAAGAGAAACAAGCGAACACTACTATCTAAAAGGAAGTAGCTTTACTAGAAAGAATAGAACTTATAGACGAAGAACTCGAGGCTAGAGGATATAGTATATAGATTAAAACAGATACTTTAAATATATTAACCAGCGCTATATACCTATAGCTAAACAAAGGAATCGAACTCTAAGATAGTAAGGTATAAGATACTAATAATAGTAGGAATCCACTTCTTAAAGAATATTATAATATACGATTAGAAATAGAATACGGATTCTCTCTTTAAGTAGAGTATAAGTTACTACTATTAATAAGTTTATTAGAGTTATTAGAATTAGAATCTAATTTATTAGGAATAGATCTAAGAATACATAAGCTTAAATAAGGTAAGATATAGGCATTTATTAGAACCTTTAAAAGAGGGAATAGATAAGTATATATAAAATACTAGAAACCTAATTTCTAGAGCCTATATTCTACTTAAGAAATTAACTCTACTATTTTAACTACCTATAAAATAGTTTAGAATAAGTAAGATAGAATAACATTAGTAAGCCTTATTATTAGAAGAGAAACCATCGAATTTAAAGAACCTAGACTAGAATAAGTAGTATCTAGTAAACTATCTAGAATATCTAAGATAGGAGATATTTAGATAGTCGTAGATCTTTAGAAAGAGACTAGCTTATAGTAATAGCAGGGTTCTAACGACTTTATAAGACACTCTAAATCTAGTTTTTTAGATATACTACCTAATAATAAGGAAGCTATACTAGAAATAGGAGGCTAGTATACTATAGTCGCTTTAGTCAGAAAAGTCGAGGTAATATTTTAAGAATTAAGAAGTAGAAAATTATTTAATATAATCTTCTAGGAGATAAACGAATACGATATAGACTAAGAAACGAAGATAGTATAGAGAGAACTTTACTAACTAATAATTAGAGAGCTAAGCACTACCTCTAGAGAAAGTTAGTTAGTTATAACTATAAAGATAAAAGGAAAGGAAATTCAAGTTATAATTAACTTAAGAGTAATAGGCAATTTCCTCTCTCTAATAGCTTTAAGAAAGCTAAACATTCTAATTAAAAATATAAAACTATACTGCCTAGGGGTAGTTAATAGAATAGATATTACCTACTAGAATAGGATTATTAATTAGTAAACTATTCTAATAAAAGTCAATATTAAAGAATACTACTTAGATATATAATTCGATATTATTAAAATAGGAAGTAAGGAGATAATACTTAGTATACTATAGATTTAAGAACATAATCTAGATATCGATTAGAAGGTATAAATAATAACCTTTAGTTAATATAATTACGTAGGTTTATAATTATAACTATAAGGCTAGAACGAGGTTAGCGCCACCTCTTCTAAGACGCTAGGACACCTTGCCTAGGGTCCTCTATAAGCTAGTAAGAAAGCTGATAAAGAAATACCTATATAGTATAGAGAATTTAAGGCTTTGTTCGAAAACCTAGAAGACTTGTAAGCCTTACTAGAACATTGCTTATAGGATTATAAGATTAAATTAAAAAAGGGTTATTACCTCTTAAAGTAGAAGCTTCGGTTGTATAACTAGAAAAGCCTATAGAGGATAGAAAGTTATATAAAGGAAGGTATTAAGAAGAGATATATTAGAAGATCTAAGTTACTAATTACCTTAAATATACTTATTATTAAGAAGAAAGACGATCTAGATAGAAGAGTATATATTAATTATTAGAAAGTAAATTATACTACGGTTAAGAACGCTTATCTACTACTACCTAGCTAATACTTGTAGGATAAGTTAGGTAAGGTAGTACGATTTACGAAACTAGATTAATAAAACGTCTATAGACTTATATAAATAAAAGTCGGAGACGAATAGAAGATAGTATTTACCTTACTATTAGGTCTTTACGAATATATAGTTATACTATTTAGACTTTATAATATACTAGCTATATATTAGAGATAGAATAATAATATTTTAAGAGATCTTCTAAGAATAATAGTAATTTATTACTTAGATAATATTTTAATTTTCTTAGAAAAAGAAAAAGAATATAAGAGATATGTTAGAGAAGTTTTATAATAACTTATAAAAGTAAATTCTTAATTAAAACTCTTAAAATACGAGTTTAGAGTAACTTAGACACTTTTTCTAGAATAGGTGTTTAGCTTAGAGAAAATAGAAATAGATCTAGAAAAAATCTAAGACGTATTAAACTAGAGGTTATCGAAGAATATAAAAGATATATAATCCTTCTTTAGATTTATAAACTTTTGCTGTCTGTTTATATAAGACTATATAAAGATTATTAAACTAATGTTAGTACTAGTTAAAAAAGCTATTAAGTTTATATAGAATAAATAGATAGAAAATACTTTTTAGAAAATTAAAGTAAAGTTTATAGAAAAACCTATTCTATACGATTTTAACGTAGATAAACCTAGTATAATCGAAATAGATACCTTAGATATAGTAGTAGGTACGATTTACCTATAGCTAAATAATAAAGGAAAACTTATACTTATTATATATTATTCTAAAACATTTAACTTAGTATAATAAAACTATAGTATATTCGATAAGGAGTTGCTTACTATAGTATTAGCTTTAGAATACTAGAGAATTTATTTATAGCTAGTAAAATACCTAGTTACGATCCTATCTAACTATAAGAATCTTAAGACATTTATAATAACTAAGAAACTTATAACTAGATAATTAGCTAGATAGTCAGAGATATTAGAAGGATTTAATATTATTATTTAATATATAAAGAGAATGTTAAATACTTAAGTTAATACTCTTAGCTAGAAACCTAGATATAAGAGAAATAAAGAGTATAAGAAGATTACGATCTTAAAGACTCTTAAGAATAGAGACTTAGTACCTACTATATATAAGATAGTAGTAATAAACGACATCTAGATAGATAAAATTTAGAATATATACAAAGGTTATAACTAGTACGTAAAAGGGAAATTATAGGTTCCTAGCTTATATACGAAAGAATTTATATAGGAATACTATACTACGCCCGCTTACGGTTACTAAGGAATTCGAAGAACTCTCTAGAGGATAAGATAATATTACTATATTAATTAATTATCTACGATAGTTAAGGAAGTAATAATAGAATATAATACTTATACTAGGAATAAGGCTTCCTGCTATACTCCTTATAGACAGATAAACACTACTCTAATACTATAGATACCTTAGAAATTAATATTTATAGATTTTATTATTAAACTATTAAAATCTAAAGATCTAATAATAAGAGTTAAATATAACACGATCCTAGTTATTATAGAACGACTTACGAAGTATATAATTTTAGTAGTATATATAGAGTTAAGTATAGCTAAGGAATTAGTATTCGTATTCCTTAGAGAAGTAGTCTTAAGATATAGACTACTTAAAGAGATACTCTTAGATAAAGATAAGCTCTTTATCTTAAAATTTTAGATTACTCTTATAAAACGATTAAGTACGAAAAGAAAGCTTTTAATAGCTTTTTACTCTTAAACAAATAAAGGAAACGAATATATAAACTAAGTAGTAGAAATATACCTTCGTTATTATATAAACTATTAGTAAAACAACTAGGTAGAACTACTACCTTTAGCATAGTTTGCCTATAATAGTTTAGTAATAGAAATAACACTTATTATACTATTCTATACTAACTTTAGATATAATTATTAGTATATTAAGAACTACTATCTACAACTATTAATAACTAGCTTACTCGTATTTAGGTCTCGAAAATTAAGGGATTATATAAGGAACTTATAAGAGATTTATAGTTTATTATAGAAAGAAACACGTACTATTATAATAAACGATATAGTTAGGAGCTAATACTAAAAGAGAGGGATAAAGTCTATTTAGTATAGAAAAACATTAATATAAAAAGACTAAGTAATAAACTAGATTATAAAAAACTTAGACTATTTAAAATTAAACAAGTTAAGAGACCTTTGAATTATAAATTAGTACTATTAAAGATAATAAACATCTATCTAGTATTCTATATATCTTTACTTAAACTAGTACTACTAGGAGTACTACTAGCTCTACTTATAGAAATTCAACTAGTAAACCTAAACGCTGAATATAAAGTTAAGAGGATTCTTAACTATAAACTTATTAGAGAATAAGTTAAGTATTTAATTAAATAGTTGAATTACCTATACTTAGAAAATACTTAGGAGCTAAAAAGCAACCTTAACCGTTGTCTAGAGGAACTTTAGGAGTTCTACTATTAAAACCTAGGGTTGCTTATATCTTATAATTAGGAGGAAAGGAGTTTAGAAAGGCAGGGTCGAGAGATAGTTCGAGGGCGGGGTCGGAGGTAGGAAAGGCGGCTAGCTTAGCAGCCTCTTCCTCTCTATACTCCTTCTCTTTCTGTCTTTCCCTGTTTTTTCTCTCTTCCTCCTCTTTCTCCTCTAGCTTAGCTATAGAGTTTAAACTAGACTAGATTAGCTGCTATTCTCGCTTGTCGAGTTAGTGCTAAAGTTTTCGTAAACGAAGAACCTTAGTAGCCGCTTCCTATTAAGACTACTAGGCCCGTTCTTCTTCGTCTCTTAGTTTTCGTCGTTGCTGGTTAATTAAGAACTAGTCGGAAAGTAAGAGTATTCGGTTTTGCGACTTAACGTTGTAGGATTTCTTCTACCTTATATACTCGGAGTATTTATTAACCTCTAAGGTTGAAGCTATAGCTATACATCTTCGCCTAGAACGTTTATATCGAGTATAAGGAGCTATCTCTTTACTAGATTTATTAATATGCTTTATAAGTTTAATCTAGTGTTTATATTTGAAAGTATAAGTAGTATTTATATTAAAACTAGAAGAGCCGACAGCTCTTTAACGATATTTCTTAGGCTATACTTAAGTATAGGGACACGCTAGTCTAAGAAGGGGATAGTATTATAAATTACGTTTTACGTAATAAGTAGTCTAGACAGCGCTCTAATAGGATAAGGTATAACGTCTAGGAAATAGAAGGTAATATAAGAGGGAATCTATAATATAGAAGAATATTTAAGAGTTCTAGGATCTTACTATTAGAAGTTGGTTGTAATTACGTGACTAGGAAGGGTAAGCGACATAGCCGACGAGTCGACTATGTCGGCTATAGTTGGACAGATCGACTATAGCGGCTAGGGGATACGAAGGCTCTATATAGGACTGGCACGTCTGCTATTAGTTAGGAGCTTTGTACTTAAATTTAGTTATTAATCTTATTATCTTATTTAATATCTTTGATATAAGTAACGAGTTTACTTCTAAGTGAACAATCTATCGTGTCTATACTTCTTATCTATATACTAACCTTCGAGACTTAGTCACCTTTGTTTAGTTCGTTTGAGTTTCGTTATACAAATTCCTCTGATAATATAGTCGAGTTATAGGCTGTAAGAAGCACCTCTTTACCTAAACGGTCCGTGAATACTGCTATTATATTAGAGCCTTTACTTATAGGTAGTAGTCTAATAAAGTTAATAGAGATCTCCTACTATTGCTACTTAGGAATTAGTAAAGAACGAAGCAGGCCTTATTTACAATCTCTCTAGATCTAAGTACGTCTATAAACTCTATAGTTATAGACAAACTGCTTAACTATAGTCTATAGGTTTAGCTAGAAGAACTCTCTTAAGACTATTATAATTGTCCCGTTCTTACTAGGATAGCTTATAAGTGTAGAATCATAGAGTTCCTATATAATTATAGTTCGTAGCAGCTTATAGTCGAGGACCTATAGTCTACCTCTAAACTATAAATCACCGTTCTTATTAACTAAGCAGTTAGAGATAGAGACTTTGACTAGAGAAGCGAGGTCTACTAGAAACACCCTATCTCCTTAGTAGACAGTATCTATAAGACGATTAAAGTCCTTATCCTATACCTTTCTCTCTTCTTAGAGGTTCCGTAGTTAGTCTATAAACGCTTACTACGTCGCTATATCGCTTACTTAATTCCTCCTATTTATTAATACTAGTGCTAGCTATATAGTATTTCCTTAAATCATTCTGTCTAGAATTAATTATACTATTCTATAATTAAGACGTTTATCTCCCTTCTCTAGAAAGTCCTAGTCCCTTCTTATTAATATATCTAGTAGTCCTCTCTCTTTACCTAGGTAGTATTAGATTATTAGGTTAAACTTGCTAAGTATTAACTACTACTATATTTATCTTTTAGACAGTTTATAGACTGTTATAAAGTACTTAAGATTCTTATAATCTATAAGTATTATAAACTACCTAATACTTTTTAACTCCGCTTCCTATTCCTTAAGACAACGAATAATAGCTAATAACTCTTTGTTATATATTAGGTAATTATATTTAGTAGGTACGTGTTTCTTTAAGAAGAAGGCTACGGGCCGTAAGACGCTATTCTTTACTTAAGAGAGCACGCCTTCTAAGTAATATCTAGAGAAGTCTGTCTCTAGAACTGTCTCGTAATCTAGGTTAAACTAAGCTAGTACTAGGGCCTCTATAAAGGCCTGCTTTAACTGTTCAAAGGCTCTATTCGCTTCGTCTATCTATTAGAAGGATATATCCTTTTTAACGAGTCTATAAAGAGGAGCTATAATCTGTAAAAAGTCCTTAATAAACCGTCGATAGAAATTCGTAAATCCTAGAAAGCTAAGAACGCCTTTTACTATTATTAGTGCTTTCTAATCTATAATAGCTTATATTTTAGCTAGGTCTATCTATAAACCTTTCCCTACTTCTATAATAAACCTAAGATACTTTGTAGACTATACTTCAAATTCGTACTTATTAATATTAAGCTATAGCCTAGTATCTTAAAGCCTTTATATTACTTTATAGATATACTTATAGTACTAGTTATAAGTACTATCTATAAAGACTAAGACATCGTCGACATATACTAAGACAAAGTCGTCTAAGAACTCTTAAAGCATATAATTAATATACCGCTAGAAAGTACTAGAAGTATTTATAAGCTTAAAAAGGGTAATAAGCTATTTAAAAAGCCTAAAGCGTGTCTAGAAAGCCGTTTTCCACTTGTCTCTCTTCTTAATTCGTATCTTATAAAACATAGTAATAACATCTATTTTTATAAACTACTTTACTTTTCTAATCTAGTTAAGTATCTCTTAGATTAAGAGTAATAGATAGCAGTCCTTATAGGTTAACTTATTTAGTACCTAGTAGTTATAATAGAACTGTAGGCCCTCTCCTAGCTTCTATATAAAGAGTACTAGCGTAGCTGCTAGAGAGTTGCTTACTCGAATAAATTCCTTGTCTAGTAGCTCTATTAGGGTTTTATAGAGCACTAATAGCTCGTCTTATAACATATTATAGAGTAGCCTCTATAAGACTATCTCCTTAGATCCGCTGTCCGTTTATAAAAGCTTAATACTATAATCAATTCCTTATTAGTATACTAGTAACTTATTTACTTCTTTTCTATTAAAAGCTAGGTAGAATTCTAGACTAATCTAACTAGGCAGCTTTGTCCGTAGGTCTATATACTTCTTCTCTACTAACGCTTTACTAATGTTCGTAAGGCTAGCTAAGAAAACTTATAGCTTATGTTTATAATCTATAAGAAAGTAGAAGACGGCCGCGCTTACTTACTTATAAGAGTAAGACTTTTCTAGCTTACTATAAACTTCTAACCTAGAGTCTTAGAAGAGTAAGCATCTCTTAATAGTGTTAAGTAAAGCTCGCTCTTTCCTTAACTAAGATTTTCCTAGAATTATTTTATAGCTCTCGATCTTAGAGACTATATAAGTATAAACCCGTTTCTGCTAGTAGTCTCTAATATCTATACTAAAAGATACTACTTAGGATATAGTATCCTCTAATACTCCTTCTACTAACTATAAATGCCTTAGTATAATTTATACGTAAGAGAGCTAATAACGACGGATAAAATAGTCTAAAATAATTCTATAGACTAAACACTCTAAATTTACTAAGGCTTATAAAGTAGCTACTCTATTTACTAAAGCTGATATAAGAAGAGGTTTTTCGTCTATATATTCCTACTTAAAATGTCTCTAAGTATCTATTACTAACAACTCTCTTTGTCGCCTCTGCCTACGCTTTCTAATAGGAGCTACTAGTTTTCCGAATCCGAGAAGACATCACTGTCTTCTTCTTCTAATTCTAGCGCTACCTCCTTAACCTCTGCCTTCTATTTATAGACCGAATCCGCTGTTATAGGTCGCCTTAGTAGTCTATATAGATATTCTTAAACAAAATAACTAGTAGCTTTATAGCGAAGACAGCGACTAGTATAAGCACGGTTGCTTCGTTCTTTCTAGGACACCTATTTAGCACGCTTAGTACTAGTTATTAAGACTTTAGTAGGTGCCGGTTCCTAATCTATGCTCTCTACAGATGCCTTATAAGTGACTTTCGGTCTGTTAGCGATATTACCACTTATTACCTACTATATAGTATCTGTCGAACGTTTCTAAGAGGTCTATAGTATTTCTAGGAGAGTCTAGGCCTTAGATCTTAATATTCGAGCTTTATAAGCTCTTAAGCAGTCGTCTGTTTCTTTAATAATAGAGTAGTAAGACTCGAAGTTAGGTTAAGAAGGAACTGTAATTATTATCTTAACTAACTCGTTACTAAGGATTCGGTTAAGAAACACTTTCTTTACGTTATCTAGCTAAGATCCTTCTCTAGACTCTATAAGTAGGGCTTGCTATTCTGTAAAGACCTCTAGGAATAGTCTTAAGCCCTAGTAGAAGGATTCTAGCTTTCGTTATACTCTTTCCTTAGCTTATAGGTCTTTAAATATAAACTCTACTTAATCTAAGAAATTACTACTATTAGCTAGCTCTAGCTTACCCAGTTCCCGTACCTATACTTCTATTCTACGGAGCGCCTTACTCTATAAGGATCTATTAAGTACCTAAAACTTAATATATTTAGTATATCTATAGTAGTCGACTTCGATTTTAGCTCGTGCTTATTATAACTAAGCTTCTAGCTTATCCGAGTCTCCGTAGAATTCTAGTAACAGAGGAAGAGATTTCCTAGGTTTATTATTATTATAGACTATCTATAAGCGAGCTTCCTTATCCTTCTTTTACTTGTTTATAATCTGTAGACAATCGTTCTCTTAGATAGATATTAACTGATTCTACTACTCTTAAACATACTATAGAAACTAGGTAGGTAGCTGATTTAGTATACCGTCTTCTTATAGTTCTCCTATTATCTATAAGTTCTATTAATACTATAAAATAGCTTATAAGTTCTAGTATTACTATAAAGGCCTAATATATTCTAGTATTACTAAAATAGCCTAATATGTTCTAGTATTACTATAAAGGCCTGTTGTTTTTAAATTAAATCTAATATTAGAGCTTATAGCAAGTGCTAATGAATTAAACTATAGAGGCTGTCTATATATAAAAAGATTCGATTATTCTTTCTAAGCTAGAGTTCTTACTAACTTATATACTTAGTTAGCTCTTTCTAGAGGGTTCTGCTAAGGGTACTCTCGAAGGTTCTGTTACGTCCATGCGTTGCCAAGCGAGGTCACGTGAATGCGTCGCTGGAGTACTCCGAGACTTATTCCACGGGTGTAACTCTTAATAGTAGATCTGTAAATCAGTCTATACTAAGTATATTAAATACGAATACTTAACTAGCAAATGTCTTATCTAATTTAAAGTATAGAATATATATAAAACCTAATTATTAGTCTATGAATTACTCTAAGCTAAGTTAGAATAAATAGAAGAATAAGTAGAAGTCTAGATATACTAAGAAATACGGAAAGCTCCTTTCTTATTATAGATATAGATAGTATCTTATAGAATACGAAGGTACTAAGCTAGATAAGGATATATTTAAAGAGATTACTATAATAATTATTAAAGACGATATAGACGATATTATTAAGAATTATATTACTAAGTATAGAGAGATCTATGAAAAAATGCTTTTATTATATCTTAAACCTCTTAAATAGAGGAAGAGAAAAGATGTATTTATATATAA
This sequence comes from Calycina herbarum, assembly GCA_001414485.1. Taxonomy (NCBI): domain Eukaryota; kingdom Fungi; phylum Ascomycota; class Leotiomycetes; order Helotiales; family Pezizellaceae; genus Calycina; species Calycina herbarum. The sequence goes on along the minus strand of LLEY01000196.1, from coordinate 39,553 downwards.
ATTTACAATTCTAGAATGTTCTAGATCACGTGTTACTGATTCTAAGCGATTCCAGCAACACTCTCTCTGAATCAGTATATACTCTGAATCAGTATATAGGGATAGATACCCTAGAGTAAAAAACCCTTCTTCTAAATTCCAGTGGACCTCTAATAGAAGAGGAAAACCATAGGTATATAAGTAAACTATACGTCTTTCACCCGAGTATTTAGAGAGGTAGGATGTTCCTCCGGTTCTTATTTTATAAGGAGACCGACTCCTTCGGTTTTTGTTTTATAAGGAGACCGACTCCTTATATATACAGATGCTTTGATTACGTAGGTTGCCTAGCTATTCTAGTCTTATCCAGATCTGCGAGAGAATATAGTATTTACAGCTCTCTTACTATACAGTCTGTAAGAACTTTGTATAGAACCGAGTATTACTACTATATTACAAAAATGCTTTTGAATTATATCTTAAACCTCTTAAATAGAGGAAGAGAAAGGATGTATTTATATATAAATTTACAATTCTAGAATGTTCTAGATCACGTGTTACTGATTCTAAGCGATTCCAGCAACAAGATCGTTATCTTAGAAGCTTAATATATTATAGATAACTTAACTAGCTCCGTATACGAACACGCTAGTAGTAGATTACTACTACTTCTATATAGAGAAATCTTAACTTCAGTTCCTAGTACTAAGAGATATTATATAATAAGTTCTTTAGTATTATAATCGATATAAGAGCTATAAAGAAGTCTACTATCGGTTACGACTAGTATCTTATATTTAATACTATTGAAAAGACCTCTATTTATAATAGCTAGAAGATTAATATTAAATTCGGCGTTAGAATAGACACTTTAATTAGCTTAATATTTATAGATATACTAATTAGTTTAATCGAATTCTACGTACTATATATAGATACGCTATTCCTACTTTGTCTTAATAACATAGATATACTAGAAGTTATATTTAATAACCTTAGTAATACTCTTATAATAAGTGATAGATATAAAGTCTCAGTTGTATAACTATTCAGTTATCCTTTTATAATATAGAATAATACTTTATCTACTATAATTTAAGAGTTTTCTTATCTTTTAAGCAAGTAAGAGTTATACTATTTATATAAGCGATTCGGACATCTATTTATACTAAAATTATAGACACTTCTTAAGTATACTAGCTACGACGTTAATATCGACATTCTATAGCATCTTATAAAGTACTATAAGCTATACTAGAAGTATAGAAAGTCTCTAGAACGCTTTCGATTTACTTTATATAATAATATTATATTTAACTTTTAGATATACGTCGATATATTCTTTATAGACGAAGAAGCAGTTCTATATATTATAGACGAAGCTACTCGCTTTTAAGCTAGTAGATAGTTAAAGACTATAAAGGTAAAGCACGTCTAGGATAAGTTAAAGGAATACTAGATAGACGTCTATTTAGAACCTCTAGATATTATTACTATAGATACTAGAACTAACTTTATAAGTAAGGAATTCAACGAATATATAAGAGCCGCGGGAAGTATAGTAGAAAGTATTCTAGTAGAAGTATACTAATTAGTCGGAATCGTCGAATAATACTATAGACTAGTACGACGAGTATATTAAGTAATATATAAAGACTGTCTAGATCTTATAAAAGAGACAGCTCTTTAGATAGTATTTAAGACTATTAACGACATAGCTAGACTAAATAGATTAGTTCCTACTATACTAGTATTTAGAGCTTACTCTTAAATAACTTAATAGAACGCCTCTTCTTCTAATAATATTAGACGAGCTAATATAGTTAAGCGAGCTTCTTAGGAAGTTACGAAGTACTATACTAAGAGACAAGTTAATAACGCTCTTAATACTTATAATAGACTATTAAATAACCTAAAGAATACACCTCTTAGATCTAACGTATAGGTCTAGAGAGAGATACTAAATAAGAAGAGTAAATAGATAGAACTATATTAGCTTTTAAGTATTGAAAATAAGAATGTTATTATTATACTAAATAGTAGTATAAGATTCCGATCTATAGTAGTAAAGCCTCGATTTAGTGAAATTATCGAAGAGCTAGAGCCTTTAATTCTAGAAATATTATAAAGTAATAGTTAAGACTAGGGTTAAGACTAGGATACCGATCTAGGAGAAAAACTTGTAGAATTACTACTAAAGAGAGGATGTAGAAGATCTTAAAAGAAGCTAGCTAAAGAAGAAGAAGCTGAAGTATACGTTGTTAATATATATAGTATTTCTTAAGATTACTAGTAATTTAACGATTTTAGAGACTTTAATATCAAGATATTTATATTAATTAATAGTACGGTTTATATAAATTACGCTAATTCCTATAGACTAGAGATTAATAGATTAATTAAAAGAGGTGTAATAAAGTTTATTACTCTAGATAAGTTACTAGATAGTGCTAATCTTTTTAATTTATAATTTATCAACTAAGTTAAATTCTATAGTATAGATAAAGCCTTCGAAAAGTCACGATTTATAGTATATATATAGAACGATTTAGCTAAGAAGATAGTACTTACTTAGTTACCTACGATTTAATATATAAGTATAAGAATTATTCTTATTATTATAGCTTTATATCTATATCTCGACCTTCTTTTATATAATATTATCTAAGTATATACTTAGTCTAAGAGTAAGCTATAACTACACCGTCGAAAGTTCGTATAACTACTAAAGGATATACTAGAATAGATTAGATTATTAATCGAGATATTACTACTATTATATAGTATTCTAGAAGCCGGATTACACTAGTTCGCTACTTACTATAAATTCCTTCTTAAATTCCTTAGAATAACCTAATTAATATTCGATCCTTATCTACTATTAGTAAATAAAACTAGATACTTTAGAATTATTAGATTATAAACTAATAATATACTTATCTTAGAAGATAGTACTTTTATTAAGGAAGAAGATACTAAGAGAAAGGAAGCTAAGTTCGACGCTAAGGAAAGAGAAGAGCTTACAGTCGATTACACTTTGAAATTTAATAGTAGTATTATTATATACTAGAAAGACAGATCGATACTTTTAACCTAGGATTATACTAAGGACCTTAAGCTAGTAAGCACCGAATCGATCGAATTAAAGAGCTCTTACGAGGATATACGCTATAACGTTACTATAAGAGATTAATTTATTATATAGCGAGCTTAAGAAGCCTACCTTATAACTATATTATAACTAGAAGCAGCCTTTATACTGTCTTTTACTACCTAGTCGACTAATCTACTTCTAAAAGACGTTGAAGCTTTAAACAAGGTTCTATAGTAGTAAATAGAGAATATAGAGCATAGACTTAAGTTTATTACTTTAGATTATTCCTTACTTAAGCTTATACTTTTTACTAATTCCTCTTTTATAAATAACAACGATTATACTTCTTAGATTAGATATATAATTATATTAGCCGACGCTGCTAATAATAGTAATATCGTCTATTAGTCCTCTACTAAGTATAAGAGAGTTACTAGAAGTATTCTAGTAGCTGAATTATATACTTTAAGTAACGGTTTCGATATAATAGGAGTTATTAAATCTATAATAGAATCGATGCTTAAGATTAAGATTCCACTTATTATTTACACCGACTCTAAAGATGTTTACAAGTATCTAGTAAAGCTTGGTACTACTAAGGAGAAGCGTTTAATAATCGATATTATATATCTAAGACAAGCTTATAAAAGACGTGAAATATTAGAAGTTAAATAGATCAATAGAGATAGTAATCCTATAGACGCTATAACTAAAGCTACAGCTTATAATACTTTGACTTAGCTAATTAATACGAATAAGATTACTATTAAAGTCACGGAATAGGTTAAGAGAGACGAAGTAGTTATAAGAGATATTAACAACGGTAGTAGTAGTAGAAGTAAAGGGAATTTGTTACTAGAATAAGACGCTAGATAGAGCGCTCTTATTAGTTAGAGATACGAAGAGAGGATTTTAATTAGTTAGATTATAGATAGATTAATATAACCGATTTAAGTACTACGCTCTTATTATAGATAACTACTACCTTTTAGGAAGTTGCTAGTGTCGTTATATAGGTGAATAAGCCTCTGACTCATATCTATCCACGTGACTAGCACGCTAGTACCACGCTAGCACAAGTATAAATAGTCGTACTTCGAGTACCTAGAATAGTTACAGAGAATATAATACGTATATATAACTAGATAGATTTATAACCAAGTTATACTAATAATTATATTAAACCAGAGATTTATACTACTACTAGAGAAAATCAACTTATAGTAATAGCTAAGATAAGAGGAAAGAAACTCTAAGTTATAATTAACTCTAGAGCGACGGGTAATTTCCTTTCTCTAATAGCTCTAAAGAAGCTAAATATTCTAATTAAAGATATAAGGCTATACTATCTAGAGATAGTTAATAGAATAGACGTTATATACTAAAATAGAATTATTAATTAGTAAACTATTCTAATAAAAGTTAATATTAAAGAATACTACTTAAATATATAATTCGATATTATTAAAATAGGAAGTAAGAAAGTAATACTTAGTATACTATAGATTTAAGAATATAATCTAGATATTAACTAGAAGGCTTAAATAATAACCTTTAGTTAATATAAATACATAGGTTTGTATTTATAACTATAAGACTAGAACGAGGTTAGCGCTACCTCTTCTAATACGCTAGAACACCTAGCTTAGAGTCTTCTACAGATTAGTAAGACAGCTAATAATAAAATACCTATATAATATAGAGAATTTAGAGCTTTATTTAAAAACCTAGAAGACTTGTAAGCCTTACTAGAATATTACTTATAGGATTATAAGATTAAATTAAAAGAGAGTTATTACCTCTTAAAGTAGAAGCTTCGGTTATATAACTAGAAGAGCTTATAGAGAGTAGAAAGTTATATAAAAGAAGGTATTAAGAAGAGATATATTAGAAAATCTAAGTTACTAATTACCTTAAATATACTTATTATTAAGAAAAAGAATAACCTAGATAGAAGAGTATATATTAATTACTAGGAAGTAAATTATACTATAGTTAAGAACGCTTATTTACTACTAGCTAGCTAATACTTATAAGATAAGTTAGATAAGATAGTACGATTTATAAAACTAGATTAATAAAACGCTTATAAACTTATATAAATAAAAGTCAAAGATAAATAGAAAACAGTGTTTACCTTACTATTAAGACTCTATAAATATATAGTTATACTATTTAGACTATATAATATACTAGCTATATACTAAAGATAAAATAATAATATTTTAAGAGATCTTCTAAGAGTAATAGTAATCTATTATCTAGATAATATTCTAATATTCTTAGAAAAAGAAGAAAAATATTAAAGATATATAAGAGAAGTTCTATATTAACTACTTAAGATAGATTTCTATCTTAAACTTTCGAAATACAAGTTTAGAGTAACTTAGACACTTTTCCTAGAATAAGTATTTAGTTTAGAGAAAATAGAAATAGATCTAATAAAGATCTAAGATATTCTAAACTAGAAGTTACTAGAGAATATAAAAGATATATAGTTCTTTCTTAGATTTGTAAACTTCTACTATCTATTTATTAAAGACTATATAAAGATTACTAAACTAATATTAGTACTAGTTAAGAAAGCTATTAAATTTATTTAGAGTAAATAAGCTAAGAACGCTTTTTAAAAGATTAAGATAAGATTTATAGAAAAACCTATTTTATACGATTTCAATATAGATAAGTCTAGTATAGTAGAAATAGACGCCTTAGACATAGTAGTAGATATAATCTACTTATAACTAAATAATAAAGAGAAGCTTATACTTGTTATATACTACTCTAAAACATTTAATCTAGTATAGTAGAACTATAGTATCTTTAATAAAGAATTACTTACTATAGTACTAATCTTAGAATACTAGAGAATATATCTTTAAAAAGCAAAGTATCTAGTTATAGTTTTATCTAACTATAAGAATTTAAGAATATTTATAAAAATAAAAGAACTTATAACTAGATAACTAGTAAGATAGTTTAAAATATTATTAGAGTTTAATATTATTATACGTTATATAAGTAGAATATTAAATACTTAAGCTAATACTCTTAGCTAAAAACCTAGGTATAAAGGAAACAAAGAGTATAAGAAGATTATAATCTTAAAAACTCTTAAGAATAGAGATTTAGCTCTAATAGTTTATAAGGTTATAGTTCTAAAAGAGGTTAATCTCTAAAGAAACAAAATCTAAAATACTTAGAAAAAAGAATAACCTTAGATACTTTAAGAAGAAAAGAACCTAGGATAGAAATAGGATATTAATATATACTATTTAATAAGAAGAATAAAACTATAAAGACAGGTATAAGAAAGGAAAACTTTAGGTTCCTAACTTATATATAAAAGAATTTATTTAGGAATACTATATAATACTAGTATATAGTTATTAGAGAATTCGTAGAACTCTTTAGTAGATAAAGAAATACTACGTTATATTAATTAATTATCTATAATAGTTAAAGAAGTATTAGTAGAGTATAATACCTATACTCGGAATAAGGCTTCCTACTATATACTATAACATAGTTTATTACTAAGTAGTATATATTACCGAGTAGCGTACTTTCCTCTACTTTACTATCTACTAACTTTAATACGCGTTTTCTTAATAACTAACTATAGAAATCTAAACCTAAGAAGTACGAATTATCCTAGCTATCGAGGCTATTTAAATATCTAAAAAACTTAGTCGTCGCTCTACTATAAAAATCTACAAAGTCTCTAAAATAACACTTCGACATAGAATAGCTGGCCGAACCTATTACCTTGAAACTAAATCTAATTATTATAAATTAAACGACTTAGAGAAGGAGACGCTTGTTCGATATATACTTGATCTAGATATAAGAGGATTTGCTCTCTAACTAGCTAGTATAGAAGATATAACGAATTATATCCTTGAATTACAGAGAGGAAAACGCGTTAGTAAGCTCTAGATACATCGATTTATATAATATTAACTAGAATTAAAGACGTGTTTTAATCACGTTTACGACTTTTAAAGAGTTTTATATAAAGATCTAGAGCTTATTAGCGCGTAGTTTCGACTTATAGAGAATATAAGAGTAAAATATAATATTTTAGACTACGACTTTTATAACTTTAATAAGACAGGGTTTATAATAGGAATTATCTACTTAGTAATAGTTATAACTTACACTGATTAACGTAGTAGAGATAAGACAGTTTAGCTTAGTAATCGGGAATAGACTATAGTAATTACTTATATTAATAGCGAGAGTCGAGACGTGCCTCCGTTTTTAGTAATTTAAGAGAAGAATTATCTCGCGAATTAGTATACTAAGAGCGGCCTCCTATATAACTAGGTTATTAAACCTATAAGTAATAGATAGACCGATAATAAGATAGGCCTAGAATAGCTACGATACTTTGATAAATATACTTGTAGTTATACGAAAGAGCTATATTAAATACTAGTATTAGATAGATATAAGAGTTATAAATTAGCTGTATTTTAAGAGTATTATAAAGCTAATAATATTATTACTCTTTACCTACCTTCTTATTTCTCTTATTTAACCTAGCTACTTAATATTAGGTGTTTTAGTATTCTTAAACATATATACGAGCGTTAAATTAAGACCTTTATTAAAGCTTATATCAACTATATTACTAAGGTCGAGTTCTTTTTAGCCTTTTACGTAGCTTATAAGTAATTAATAATAACTTAAAACGCCTAGGCTAGATTCCGTAGAGCTGGCTTAGTACCTTTTAATCTCTAGACTATAATATTAAAGCTTAATATCCGATTATAAACTCCTATACCTACTAGACCCCTCTCTGTAGCCGCTAACCCTTAGGTCTTATAGACCCCTCGTAACCTAACTAACGCTCTTTCGTAAACAACTTTAGTTAAGAATCGTATTTTACGCTATTAAGAAAGCTCGCTAACCTCTATTTTTAAGACTATAGCTATGTTAGTAAAGAGTACAGAGCTATTAGCTTATAAGATAACTTTGTTATTAGCCGAAGTCTATACTCTTCGTAAGGTAAATAAAGCACTTAGTAAGCGCTACAGAGCTAAAAAGACTCGGGTCTGTTAAGGAGATACACTTACTATAGAGGATATATAGGACGTATTAGCTTAAAAGAAGGCAGAGGAACAGGCTCGACCTAATAAGCGTTCTAAGAGAGGTAGGTAAAATAAGAGGCAAATCTCTAGGCGACGGTGTAGCACTTATAGAAAGACTAGTTATAATATACGAACTTGTTAAGAGGTTATAGATATATCTAGTTTATTAGATTCTAAGTAGTTTTAATTAATATTATTTATTATAGTTAATTAATCTGATATTAAAATAGTAGAGTAGAGAGAAAGTATATTACTTAGTAATATACGCTACTAGGTAATAAACCACGTTATAGATAGATAAACACGACTCTAATACTATAGATATCTTAGAAATCGATCTCTTAGGATTTTATTATTAAGCTACTAAAATCCAAAGATCCGATAATAAGAGTTAAGTATAACTCGATTCTAGTTATTATAGAATAACTTATAAAATATATAATTCTAGTACTATATATAGAGTTAAGTATAGCTAAGGAATTAGTATTTATATTCCTTAAAGAAGTAGTCTTAAAATATAAACTACTAGAAGAAATACTCTTAAATAGAGATAAACTCTTTATCTTAAAATTCTAGATCGCTCTTATAAAGTAATTAGATACGAAAAGAAAGCTTTCTATAGCTTTTTACTCTTAGACGAATAGAGGAAACGAACGTATAAATTAAGTAGTTAAGATATATCTTTATTATTATATAAACTATTAGTAAAATAACTAGGTAGAACTACTATCTTTAGTATAGTTTATCTATAATAGTTTAGTAATAGAAATAATACTTATTATACTATTTTATACTAACTTTAGATATAAATTAGTAGTATATTAAGAACTATTATCTACGACTATTAATAATTAGCTCGCTTATATTTAGGTCTTGAAAATTAAGAGGTTATATAAAGAACTTATAGAGGACTTATAGTTTATAATTAAAAGAAATATATACTACTATAATAAACAACGTAGTTAGAAGCTAACGTTAAAAGAGAGAGATAAAGTTTACTTAGTATAGAAAAATATTAATATAAAAAGACTAAGTAATAAACTAGATTATAAGAAACTTAGACTATTTAAAATTAAAAACGTTAGAGAACCTTTAAATTATAAACTAGCGCTACTAAAAACTATAAATATCTATCTAGTATTCTATATATTCTTACTCGAACTAGTACTACTAGAAGTACTACTAGCCCTGTATATAGAAATCTAACTAGTAAACCCGAATACTAAGTATAAGATTAAGAGGATTCTTAACTATAAGCTTATTAGAAGACGAGTTAAATACTTAATTAAATAGCTAGATTATCTATACTTAGAAAACACTTAGAAACTAAGAGAAAGCCTTATCTATTCTTCAAAGGAACTTTAGAAGTTCTACTACTAAAACCTAGAGTTATCTATATCTTATAGTTAGAAGAGAAAGCCTTAAGAAAAGCCGAATTAAGAGACAGCTTAATAATAAAAGCAGAGCTACTAGAGAAAGAAGAAGCTGCTAGCTAGATAACTTCTATCTTCTTCTACTCTTTCTCTTTTCTTTCTCTCTCTTTAGCTTTATTAAGCTCTTATAGGTTAATAAGACTACGACAGAGTATCTCTTACTCCTGCTTAGTAAGGAAGCGTTACTGTTTCCGTAGTTAGAGGATCTTCTATATAGCTTCTTTCTAGACCTTATAAGCTGTCTTCTTCTTCTATTATAACCGTTGCTTCTAAGTATTAAGAGATTCCTACTTAAAAAGTAAGAGTATTCAGTTCTACTTCTTAACATCGTAAGGCTTATCTTTTTTAATATATTTAAAGCACTTAGAACTACTAGTAATACCGATATATCGACAGCTAGTCTTCGTATTAATATAACAAGTATAAGGAATTATTTCACGTCTTAAACGTTTGATATAGAGAGTGTTAAGAGTTCTATATTATTTAAGTCTATCTTTTAAGAAAGGTGTTAATAATATAATAGAAGTAAGAAAGGCTACTAGCTTTTTAACGATATTTTCTTAGGTTATACTTAAACGTAGAGATACGCTAGTCTAAAAAGAGGATAGTATTACAAATCACAGTTATATAGTAAGTAGTCTAGACAGCGCTCTAATAGAATAAGATATAATATCTAAGGAATAGAAGGTAATATAAGAGGAAATTAGTAATATAGAAGGTATTTAGAGTTTTAGAATCTTACTATTATAAGACTATTAGAAGTTATATATAGTTATATAATATAATCGCCTATATTACTCTAATTACCTTAATTATAAGCGATATAAGTAATATAAGCGATATAGGCGATATACTTAGAGAACGAAGATTCTATATAAGACTAGCACGTCTGCTATTAGATAAGAGCTTCGTACTTAACTTTAGTTATTAATCTTATTATCTTATTTAATATCTTTGATATAAGTAACGAGTTCACTTCTAAGTAAACAACCCGGCGTATCTATACTTCTTATCTATATACTAACCTTCGAGACTTAGTTACCTTTGTTTAGTTTATTTAAGTTTCGTTATATCTAGCTAACTAAAATAACTATATTCTTAGTACTTGATTTCTAACTATAGTTTACGAACGATAAGAGTTATATATAGAATAAGCTTACTATCTACTTATTTATAAAGTATATTCCTTATTTATTTAAAAGACGAAGCTAGGTTCTTAGAGTCGTCTTCTAGAAGTTCTTTATTCTTATCTAAAAGTAGCTTAACCTTATATAGTAATTCTTTATCTTATAACTCTTACTCTATAGCTGCTTTGTTCTTCTTAAGTCGTTGTTTTCAGTTAAGATACTATAATATCTTTTCTTCTTATTACTCTTTATTAAGTAAAGCTAGTATACTTATAATAAGAGCGGCTCTAGCTTCTAGTTATTTATATAGCTATCTTTTAAGAATAAAATCAGCTTGTCTAGAAATTACGTCTGCTATAACGTTTTTAAGTCTTAGACGATAAATAATATCTAGGTTATAGAGTCTAAACTCGGTAATCTAATAAGTAAGTCTTTTAGAAGGCTCTTTAGTATTCTTAAGATACTTTAAACTCTTATAATCTATAATAACTTTTATATAGATATAGTTGTTAATATAGTAACTCTAAGTTCTTAAAGCGTACTTAATAGCGAGTAACTTCTTATCTTAAACTAAGTAATTTAGCTTAGCTTCTTAAAGTTTCCTACTATTATAAGTTACTAGATATAGTTTTCTATCTAAACCTATTTAAAGAAGAGTATAACCTATAGCTTAATCTAACGTATCTGTTTTAATAACAAAGAGCGCTCTAAAGTCTAGCTAGGCTAAGACTAGCTTACTAGTAAGAGCTTTTTTTAAAGTATTAAATAAGACTTAGTATTTAGCTATCTAGATAATAGGCCTATACTTCTTCTTTCTTAGAGCTTTGTTTAGCTCTTTAAGTAAATCTAAGAAAGACAAGGTAATAGTTATAAAGTTCTTAATAAAACGTCTATACTACTAGGCTAAGCTAAGGAATAAACGTACTTCCTAGATAGTTTTTAGTACTAGCTAATTCTTAATAAGCTAGATTTTTAACTATATAGTTTTTACTACGCTGTTTCTAATAAGATGTTTATAGAACTTAACTTCCTTTATAGCGATAATATATTTAGAAGGTTTTATAGCTAAATCGTACTTAGTAAGTGTCTCTAGAACCTTATATAAATACTTAAGATATTCTTCTTTTAAGTTAGAATAAATAAGAATATTATCTAAGTATATAACAACTGATCGGTTAAGGAAAGGTTATAGAATAGTATTTATCAGCGTTTAAAAGATAGCTAAGACGTTTATAAGACTAAATAGTATTACTATAAATTCGAACTTTTCTAACTAAGTATTAAAAGCTATTTTCTCTTTATTCTCTTCTCTTATATAAACTTAGTAAAATCTAGATAGTAAATCTAGCTTAGAGATAAACTTAGCTTATCTAATATAGTTAATATAGTTCTATATATAAGGTAAAGAATATAAGTTCTTTTTAGTAATCTTATTAAAGCTACGATAGTCGATATATATTCTCTATTCCTCTTCTAGCTTTTTTATAAATAATACTAGGAATCTCTACGAACTAGAACTTATATAGATAAGTCTCTTATCTAGGAGTTCGTAGATTTGTTTTATTTATTTCTTAAGTTAAGAGAATAATAGAGAGTAAAAGTAAATGTTTTTAGGTTTTATATCACTAGTATCGATTTTATACTATATAGTTCCTAAGGCTAGAAGCTTAAGAAGCTTAGTAAGAAAGCTCTTATAAAGTTCTTAGAGAAGACAGGTGAAATCTAGGTCGTCTATATCTAGGAGTTCTTTTTTAGAGATAAGTTTCTCTACTTAGATCTTATATAAAAAGGTCTCTACTTATTACTTTATAGAATATTCTTAAGTTCTTTTAATAAAATAAGATTAAAATTTCTAGCTAAAAGTATATAAGAAGCTTATTTAAGATCTAGATTTAGTAGAAATATAGCCTTCTTATCTTTTCTCTACTTTACTCGAATATTTAGTCGACTAGTAGCCTAGTTAATATAGAGGTTAAATTGTTAAAGCTAGAGTAATTCTAAGATAGTATTAAAATATAAGATATCTAGAACTATAGCTTTTACTTAATAAGTAAAGTCGTTTATTTTTAGTAATATTATATAATATTAATTTATATAAGAAAGCTTTCTATTTACAAGTTTAACTTTTAGCTAAGTATCTATAGTAATAGATCTAAGTTCTATAGCTTTTATATAAGTAATATAATTTCTATTAGCTCTACTATCTACTAATATTATTTAAGAGGTCGTAGATGTTTTAGTAGTAGTACTCTTTAATATAAGAAGAGAATTACTAAGTTTAAATAAGGAAGTATACTATTTAAATCTTAATTTATAATCTATAAGATCTAGTAATTCGTATAGACGGAATTTAGTAAACAGTATTACTACTAGCTTTTATAAGATATTATTAAGTAGGCTTACTTAAGATATCTCTAGTTTTTTAACTACCTTAGTTATATATACTCTCTTAAGAAGTGTCTTATTTTCTAATAATTAAAACATTTAACTATCTTTTTATCTATAGACGTATAAGAGAATAGTAAGACGTATACGACGTTAAAACTAGTATAAGAATCTTAGGATTACTATCTTAAGAGGCCTAGAGTAGAAGGTCTTCTAAACGTAGACCTTTTATTATTTAAGCGAGGTCTACTATATAAATAGTCTCTAAAACTATTTCTTCTAGATAATCCTCTTCTATAGCTATGTTCTTTTCCTTATCTACGTCTTTCTCTCTATCTACGTCCGCGAGGTCGAGAGTTTCTTAGGTAAAAAGCTAGAGATAATAGTTATAAGATATTAGAATTATATAGATAACTCGTTCTTTATAAGCTTCTAGAAGTACTACGTTATCTAGAAGAGCTCTGTTTATAAGAACGAAATTTAATAGAGTAACTAGTGTTTTTTCTATAGGAATTAGTAGCTTCGTAGACTTGTTTATAATAGTTTATAACTTTAATTATATCCTTGATATTTAAGAGTAAGATACTATAATCTTTGATAATTTTCGTATAAATACACGAGTTTATTCTATTAAAAAAGACTTATTATATCTCGTAGTTAGAGAGTAATAGTTCTATCTCTTCTATAATATTTATAAGTATAAATCTAAAGTCCTAGATAGTAGTTTCTTATACTATTCTTAAAAACTTAAACCTAAGCTACTGGTTTTCGTTTATAGCTCTAAAATAGTCGATAACTTAGACGAAGTAATCTTCTAGGTATTTTAGTATATCCTCGTTAAATAACTTCTTATAAGTCTACTATTCTATAGCTTTCTTCTTAAGAAACTAAGAAGCTACTATAACTTAGTCTCGATTACTAAGTACTTAGTAACTAATGTCTTATAAGTCTAAGATATAAAATCGTATAGCTCTAACGTGTCTTTATATAGAACCTAGCTTATAGTCGCGTTGTTATAATAGTACGAAATAGATACTACTCGTTCGAGAGCTTTTAAAAGAGCTTTAGACAAAGGTTTTACTAATAATATAAAGTAGATAATAGAATAATATAAGAGGCTTGTTTACGATATATAACGTAAGGCTTTTAGATACTAATTCCGGTGCTTACGTAAGTGTTCTAGCCTAAGGTTCTAGGCTAATATCACACGTACTATTTCTGGTATAGCTGGCGGTTAAGCACGAAAAGTATTCCTGGCGCGCAGGAAAACACCCAAAAAAGAGAAAAAAATGTTCCTTTAACGGGAACTCAAAAAATTGATCACTACGAGGGTCTTGGAACAATTAGCAATGTAATTGGGGGATGGGTTGGAATCCAAATGGAAAATACTGCTTACCGAACTCGCGACCTTGGCGTTTCAGTTGATTAATCTTCTAACAACAACTTAGTATTAGCACCACGCTCTAACCAACTGAGCTAAGCGATCTTTTGATTGTTTATTGGATGCAAGGATGGGGGTTATTTATGAATGTGAAGAAATCTCTATGTGGGGTGGTGAAGAATGGGGGTGGGGCCGTGGAGTTTTCTCGGTCAGTACCTACCTATGACTGGGTTATTTTGTGGAGAGCTGACCTCTACTAAGGGTCAAAAGTTGAATTTTGCGTATGAGTTCTAGAAGTTGTAGAAGACTATGTTGGTTGGTCGCATTTTCAGGCGGGTTGCTCTTGAAAGGCCAAGAGAGGGAGGGGGAACAGAGCTACAATTGAAAAAGGAGAATAGCTCATTCTTGGCTCCCTCGCTTACCTTATTCGGGAAGTAAAAAGAATAGGAGTTGCAATTGTGGGTCGAAAAATGTGAATTTGGGAGTTACCGTTCTTAATCCACTTCTACAGAACGGATAATTACTTCGGGTAGTCTGAATTATTAATTGAAAAAGCCCGGCTAATGAACTTTTGAAGTTTTTGAGAGGTCAAACCTATACTGCCATTTGCCAAGTACGAGTATAGCAAGAAACCTTAGGGAGCGGGCGTGGAAATCAATTTGGGGATGGGTTGAAAGAATGGGTTTTCGAAATTCGGGGTAGTTGCTTCCTTTGTAGGAACTGGAGTCCCATCTCGCGTCGAGTTTCCAAGCTGATGGAATTCGGTTGGGAAGGAAGGAGCTTCCTGGAGAGTTTTCGACAGCGGTGGAGGAGAAACATCGACTTCACAAGTTACTAGTCCAGCACTTTGCTTTGCATATACAAAAGCGCCATCGTCTTATTTACTCCATTCAACCAATTCCTCTCCCACACTTCACCCCCGCCATCTGTTTTAACCACAGAAAAGCATGTATATGGAAGGGAGGAGTTTATACTATGGATATGGATAGGGGGTGTTTCCTTTCCTTTTCGTCATGTCGTGAGCCAAGTTTGAGGTAGAGGGTAGAGCGCTCTCGAGTCCCACCTCCCGAGGCGCCGTCGACTAATCTGGTAGTCAAGGAAAGAGCAGCCTCGACCTCCAAAGGGGGTACTCATGGAACCAATCGGGAAGTCGTGCCTCCCCTTACAGGACCAATTTTAATTTAGTTGGTTGCATGTAGGGTTTTAGGTACTCGTGTTTTCTCTAAAAATCCACGAAAGAGTACCCCTCATTGCCTCAAGCTTTGCATGGACGAAGGAGTTTCGCATGCCTGAATAGACCACAAAGAGTTCTGAATCAGCAGAGTCCATAGCATCTTTTTCCTACCTACTTTACTAACACGATTGCTTGCTACGTTTACTGTGCGGTTTTGCCACTTTGGTGAACGAACAGACACACAAGCTTACTGCAAAATGAAGTATGGCCCGGCTCGATTCTTAGAAGGAGTCTCTAGACGAGCGAGGAAGGTTTGTGATGTTCAATCAAAGGTGTAGCAGTTGATATGACCTAGTAAGAGAAATGAGCATTACATCTCCATTTGTAAACAAATGAGCCAGATAATTCAGTTCAGTTAACCGAAAGGTTTGAAAGAATCAGAAACTCAGTTCCATTAATTAGTAGATCCTTTTGATTCATGGCTATTAATATTATTCATACAAAAATGGCGGGGAGGGGGAGATGTTGCCCGAACATTTTGGCAGCTTACCGTGCAGCTTACTGGTGGCTACTGCAGCTTACCTACTTAAGAGAATTTAGGCAGCGAGAGGGTGTGCATATCAACCCGACACCGGAGGAGAAAAACCCAAAGTTAATAATCCCTTGCCCGAGAAAGTTGGAACTTGCTTATTTACTACCGCTTTTGATTTGCTATTCCTCTAGTTTCTCGTGTAAGGTATGAGAGTGCCAAAAGTAAAGACCAATGAATACTCTTACTTATAATAAATAAATTGCGATGCTATAGACCGTGAATTTGGGTTATCGCCGATCTGCTACCAAGTAAGTAAACAGCAGATGTGTTATTTACTTAGCTATTGTATAGCCACAAGTTACAAAGTGTACTAAAACTTTCGCTTGCCGATCGGTCCGTATTGATTTAGCGCACTTACTGTCGTGATATTATGAATCACAGAGCGCTCTCTTTTATCTTTATGCTTGCTTCTCAAGAAACCACAGAGCTCATCTTCGTTTGAAGGGCAAAGAAAGGGGGCTAAAATTCGTATGTCACCTGAAAGCTGTGGTCGGGATTATTTTCACTATCGAAAACGAACTTACTGGAAAGTAATATACACTTCAGGCTGCAAGAGGCTGATGCAAAGAAACCCCGATGCGGATTTGTCTCAACCGAAGAATCAACCACAGTATACTGGAAGCGGCGAGAACAACAGCAACATCGACGACCAAGAAATTCGGTAGCGGAAAGCCATTCATCTCCAACATTTCCACGTGAGTTTCAACACACGAGCACACATGACAACTCAATAAACAAACCAAGATAAGCTCAAGTTCAAGCATCCACCCTAGTCAGCTCTGTCCTCCTTGACTTTAGTACTCACAAGAAGCCATCACCTCTCAGCTCACACAAAACGTCCCACGAACCACAAAATGATGAAAATCCCTGACCCTCAAGATCTACAAAACCCACACCACCCTCAAAAGCTGAACAACCATCCCAAAGACCGCACCCACCCCGTCCCTCCCCCCTAAATCCCAACGGTCCCAAGAAAACGCGGGAAAAACGTGGCAGCCATCTCAGCTTGACCCAAACATCCAGGTACCCAAAAACCCACGATTCCACAAAGAACGATCCGATGTCTACAACCACAAAGGAGGGGAGGGGGAAAGCAAGGTGCGACTCGCACTCAAGCACCTAATGTCGTGCTTCGCTGTCTGAATCTGACTGCATACATGCCAGCCACTACCCACCATAAGCGAGACCTAGGGGGCCATAAAAAAAATTAATTAAATAAAATAATAAAATAATAAAATAAAATAAAATCCCGGAACACACGTAAGACCACCCAAGCCCACGAGGTATCCACGTTTCGTCCTCGATCCCCAGATCGCCATCGTAGGAATGTGACTCTGCCACGAGGGGAGGGCTGAGTTTGCGTCCGAGAATTGGGAGAGAGATTCCGTTGGGGTTAGGGGGAAGGGGCTGAGCCATCTGCAAGTTGGGGGTTCCGAAAAATTTCTTAGGTGGGGGATTTTTGGGGGTTAAGTAACATTGCAGGTTCGGCGATGAAAGGAAATGGTTGTTAAATACTTATTTTCATGTATTGAAAAATTCAAGGGGTTTAAAATGGCAAGAGATGTGAATCTTTGGGGGTTATGTGATTTTTCAAGGGGGTGGGGGCTGGGTAGACGACGAGAGGTACAAACCTACGTAGAAGACCAAGACTTCTGATCCAAGAAGGAATTACCAGGAAGACCTCCAAACTCTCAAACCCTTAAACTTTTAAACTCTTCTGGGCCCAGCTGAGAGAAACTGCAACCCCTTCTGAGTAGAGGCCTCTCCTATCGAAGACATGCCAGTCGAGATTGAGGTGAGTGGCTTCTAAGTGTGGAGGAGCATCTTATTCAGAGAGAGTTTTGCTTATTTGAGAATTTGAGGGAAGGTGGGGAGGTGGAGTGGGTGAGGGGTTGTCAAGGAAGGTGCGATGGCGAGGAAGTGTGAGAGAAGGAGCGACCAATTAATTTATAGGCACATCTAAGTAGCAGGTTGCCAATATTCATCGATGAAGTTGACCAATAGAAAAAATGCAAACTTGCAATATTAAGACTTAAACATATTCCATTATTTCTCTACGTCAAAAGACCGCCAACTATCAACGCTAGCCGCCACCCTATGCATTTTACCCCCCCAAACTCCATAAAAAAGCGCAATAAGCTCAACAGCTCACAGGCCGGAGGTGGTATACCCAAGGTCCCAATAGGCAATAGCTTCTAGGTAGCTTCCTGGAAACTCCACCTGTCATCTCCGCATCATCATCATTCTTCGTGATTTCATTCAAGACCCCTATTTTGTGACCCATATTACTATCCTCCCATACTCCCATTCTTTGTACATCTCAAAACGCCAACTTGAACCTTCTAGAGATATCATCCCAAGCAGCCAGTATCAGCCAAACGAACCCTTTTTTTGTCTACTCTCCCTCACTCTCAGTTTTAGTCTCAGTCTCCGAAACAACACCAGCGCCTCCATTACGAGTATGCATCGTTTTATGTCTTTTGAGTTGATCTAATCGATGGAAGGACTTCAAACAGCCGGGGAAATTGCAAGTATGAGCTCCTCTCTCGCCATGGGTCTTTCGATGCTTCGAGAGATTCGAGGATTCCGAGAACGCCTTGCCACAGATTTCACATTTAAGTGGTTTTTCCTTGGTATGTGTTCTTTCATGGATGGCTGTGAATAGGTTAGTATTCGCTGATGACACTCAGTGTATCAAGTACTTACTGCATGCGCTCTGTTGAGGAAATCTCTTGCCACAATGCTTACACGCCCATGGTTTGTGATTGCTATGCAGATTCATATGTTGTACTAGAGCTTGCTCGGCAGAAAAGGTTTTACCGCACACATTGCACGTACAACATTTAACTATCCAAGGTTAGCAAATGTTGATAATAAACGGAGCAGGGAGAGGGGAAGATCTTTTGAAATGTACATGTGATTCCATAGTATCTTGCCGGGGGGTTAACAACTTACAATTGGTGTGGGTTGCCATATGTCTCTCAAGCTTTCCTCGTTGTGAGAATCCAGAGTTTTCGTTCCCTTTCTTAGCTTCACGTCTGCAACCCTCCCAGCAGCACTTATAGCCAGTCGTTTTATCCAGACCTGACAGATGACCTTGGACGATATGTTCTTGTAATTTGGAGGCGGAGTCAAATGTACAGCCACAAGCCCCTTTGTTAGCTACCAACCATTTGCACGTGTGGCCATCGTCTTCGACTTGAGGCTTTTGGCTGGAGACTTTTTGATCTGTCTCTTGATTTTCTTCTTGGCTCGACTCTTGACTTGAAAGCTCTCTACTCAAACGTTCCTCACTTGACGACTTGCTAGAAAAGGTTGCATCTGTGACTGCATCCTTCAGTACATCTGTCGCAACACTAGCTGAGGGAGCTTGATTAGGTTGGGGGCCCAAGTCGATATCCTCTGGAGTTTCAAGATGTTGGTGTGTGAGATGTTGCGAAAATTGGTCCAAATCTTTGAAAGAAGTATCACAATGTTGAATCTCACACCAAAGCACACCTTGTGACGGTTTGGTATGAGCCTCCACCAAATGATGCTGGAACGTAATAGGGTCATCAAGAACTTGATCTGGAGCACAATCTGGCGCTGGGCATGTCCATCCTTGATCCAGAAAGTCAAAGTCAAAGCCATGATCAACTCTCAAGTGGTCAATTGGATCAGGTCCGATGTTGGGTGGGCATAAGTTTGGTTGGATAGGACAAGTGAAGCCCATTTGGGGAGGAACATGTGTCTTCAAGCAATGTCGTAATAACAGCCGGTTGCTCTCCAGTATCTCCTCGCACCCATCCCATCCGCATTTGATGCCAAACATGTCGTTATTGGCCGTATTCATCGATGAATTGTGCCACGAAGGTTGGAAAAGAGCACCGGCACCTGATAGATCGGCAAGAGAAGAATTGTATCCATTTGTTTGTGTATCAAAGTGCTGTAGATTCGAGGCTGGAAGTGAGCTATTTTGCGAAAAGGGAGTTGAGGTGTTGTTGGCCATTGAAGGTGTCATAGAGGCAGAAGAGACATGGGCAGAGTCATAAGCAAACCCTCCAAACGATTGATAATTGTTGTAATTTCTCGTATTGCCAGACTGCCCATTCCCATTTTGAAAAGAAGGTTGGGGTGTTGGTGGTGTCCAGGCAGACTGAACCGAGTTGTTCCAATCTTGCAATCTTGTTTCGGCGGGGACAACTGGACAATTGATTTGTACTCGAGGGTTTTGTGCAGTTTCATCCGGGCATGGACATACGGGAATATCACAAGCACAATCCGTACACGATTTAGTTTCCTCTGCATGCGAGTTAGTTTGCATTCTTTTCTCTTCTTCAGATAATCGGTGAGTTGTAAGAAAAATGATACAAGAGAGTAGCATCTACGCTTTCCAAGCAGTAAATCAGAATGCGTGACTCTTGTTGAGGCAATAGAGTGAATTGCCCCAAAAAGCTTGCAGCAACGACCAAGTTGTGAAAGACAGGGCATCGTTACACTCCCTAAAAATCAGCGAGATTTTGAACGTACCTTCGTCGCATCCAGGTTTTGTGCATATGATACCGTCCGAGCAACTGCTACAACATGTACTTTGCGATCCCGTCTGTGAATAACATCTTTCCACCGGCACCTCTTCGAATCGAGCACGTTTAGCGTAGGGTTGCCCCGTAGGCTCTGCCGGTCTCGTACGGGCGGTAGTATTGTAGGTGAAGGTCGGATTATACATCTCTTGCGGACGAGGTCGGAACGGTTGTTGCATAATCTGAGCCATTGCTTCGTAGTCTATGTCGGAGCTCTTGTATTGATCGTTCGTGAATAGATCGGAGGGGTCGAACTGTTGGAATTCGCTTTGAAAGTCGGAGTGAGGGGCGGAGAGAAGCTGAGGATCGCCTGTCCAACGATTCGACCCGTCGTCGGAATAGACAAAGGACTCGGGTGGGACGAAGGCCTGGGAGTCCATGGTTAACACGTTGACGGGTTGTGATTGTGCGTGTGCTCGTGAAACAACCCAAGATCGAGGGCAAAGATGATAGAAGCGAGCGAGCGAAAAGCAAGGTATGGAGGTGGGGTGAAAGGTTTGGCTTGGGGTAGTGGTAGTGGTAGTGGGGGAGATGGAAGAAGAAGTCGAAGCTGAGACGCCAATGAAGAAGAGAGAATATCAAATGTGCCCAGATCAACAACGCCCGTCAGGCTCAACGACGAAGGTCAGAAGAGCGCATGGCGTGCGATGGTTTTCTCAGTCTCTCTGGATATGCCATATGCCATATGCCATATGCGATTCAGCTAGCGAGGAAGAGAATCTGTTTAGAGAGAAAAGGGTAAAAAGGGTAAAAAGAGCCTCGAGTCCTGTGAAGCTAAAGGCACCTTGATGGGTAGGCAGGCAGGGCAGGCGCAAACGCGAAAAGTGCAGGGCCAAGCAAGTGAGAGAGTGTCGGAACTGAGGGGCTTACCTTGCAAGCTGCCAGTACTGGACAGTACGAGATGGAGTCTGTGAATGCCGCCCGAGGCGCCGTCACGCAACGATCTTGGACACCGGCGCGTCTCGAGAATGAAGCCAAATTGCGAAGATAATTCAACCTTCACTCGAAGAAGGCTCGAGGCAGTCGCGGCCAATGCAGCCACGTGACCGTTCCGATGCCCCGCCTTTGGTTGTCCCGTCCCGCACGGCTCCACTGTTTTCAGGGTACGTCTTATCGATTACGCATGGCATGCTAGTATCAATGTATCAACATGTCAACTATTAGCTCCCGAAGTGTAGGAATAGATCCATAAAGGTGATTAACAATTCTAAAATCGTATCAAATTCCATGTCTTTCTTCAGTAAATCTACACCCAGGAAAATGATGCGTCATTCTATACTACATCTACTCGTCTAAACCTTCCCTTCCTTCGCCTACCTATTGACAAGAACCTATGCACTGGCCAAGAATCACCAAGCAAGTACCACCACCACTTTCCACCCAACCCAACCTCATGAACCTCAACCTCTACAAGAATGCGCCGGTGACGACCTCCAAACCCAACCCATTCAATACCCCTCCACACTCCTTAATACCACATTGCATCCTCCCCCGCAACAACCTCAAAACCAAAAAAGAACAATGGGAAACCTCTGCGGCAAAGAATCTTCCCCCGACCCCTTCGCGCAACCCGGCCGAACCCTCGCCTCAGCTCCCCCTCCACCCACCAACCCCACCGCCCCTCTCCCAAAGAAAGTCGGCGGTCCAGCACGAACATTAGGGACGCCCAGTACGAATGTAGGAGGTGGTTCACAACAGCAGGAAGATGCGAGGAGGAGAGCCGCGAAAGCCGCCGAGGTTTGTCAATACGGCAATATATCATCTCATGAAGGACTGAAGGCTGATTGATTATTGGAATTTATAGGAAAGAGCGAATGCCGGCGGGAAACCCAAAGGAAAGTTAGCGAGTCAACTAGAACAACAGAAAAAGCAGACCAGGAACGAGACCTTGGAGGAGACGAGCAAGAATACGAGACGGATGAGAGACGCGGACGCCGCTGCAGAGACACAGGCATACAATTAAGTAATATTGAGAGAGGGGACTGGTTCTAGACATAGGCGTAGGAGGAGTTCAAGGTAGAGGCTTTCACCATGCGATCAATGGTTACGACTAATGAACAATTTTGCAATCACGGCCAAGGTTTTCTGTGAATGTATATATACAAATGCTTCTACATAATTAGCAACCTAGGTGCGCGAGGGTCAAAAGATCAATCTATGTGGAACTAAACCACATTGTATCTACCGCTGGCTGGTGCTCTACCTTCTGCATCCGCCGCAGCCATGGTACCCTCCTTCAATAACCTCATCAATTCTCTCATGGCATTGGTGACCACAACTTCAGTATCTCCCTCCACAAGAATGTATAGCTTGGGGTCACCTCCCGCTTGTACATCCTTCCCTGCGGGGTAAAAGCTTCCCTTGGTTGTGATAGAGGTACCGGTTGCTTCCAGAATCTTGGCCACGTTGGTGCGATTGGTAACAGCCCATCTGGCTTTTTGTGGAAAGTCATTAATTTCCAGGGTCGCATGGAAAGCTCCAGCATCAGGTCCCTTGTTGTCGATTGGCACTCCCGATCGCAATTGCCCAGTCTTATTGAGTCGAGCATTGATGGCATCAATGGCTGAGGTGACTTTATCGAGAGGGTTCTTGGAACCGCTAGAAGATGAGGCAGCAGGTTCGGTTCGGTGAACCGTAATCTTACCATCCAAATCAATGCCCTTGGGCACACCAAATAATTGGGGTGATGGAGCCACAGTAGCAGCAGGTTGCACTGTTGATGCAGCTTTAAGAACAACATCATCGTCGCCTGTTTTCTCCTCCTTCTCATCGTCATCGTCGCCATCTGTCTTGTGCGTTTTTCGCTCGCGATTCCTCGCAGCTTCACGCTCAGCATCGAGACGTTCCAAGCCCTTACCGCCAAAGCCTGAGCTATCCTTGGATTTACCACTTTTGACTTTGTCGCGGAAGGATTTTCGCATCTCGTGAAGCCGTTCCGGTACTGGTTGGCCAGACTGTTCAAGGGCCTTCGCGATTCCAACCGAGAATTGTTCCTGGTCTTCGGTGACGAATGTGACGGCAGTTCCCGTGTTACCTGCTCTTCCCGTTCGACCTGCTCTATGAACATAATCCTCCAAGTGGTTCGGTGCATCGAAGTTAACCACCAGCTTAAGCTGTTTCACATCCAACCCGCGGGCAGCAACGGATGTGGCAATCATAATGGGTATAACTCCAGCTTTGAAATCATCAATGGTAGAGTCTCGATCAATCTGGTCCTTGCCTCCGTGAATAGACATACATGGATAACCCTTACGCATGAGATCTTTTAGCAAGTCATCAGCTTTCTCTTGACGGTCCACAAAGATGAGAGTACGGGCATCTTCATCCTTGTCGTAAAGTTGACCTAATAGCTCGAGTAGGCGATGGAATTTCTCTTTCTCTTCTCGAACCTCGACAATTTGAGTGATCTCGGGCGCAACAACACTTCTTCCGCCCACTGTGATCTCAACAGGCGAATGAAGAGTCTTTTTGGCCAACGCATCCATAATTCTAGGCATTGTAGCGGAGAAGAGAATAGTCTGTCTGTTAGGACGAATGTTTGCAAAGATCTTCATGACCTGAGGCTCAAACCCCATGTCGAACATTCGATCGGCCTCATCTAATACGACATAGGTCACACGGCGGAGATTCGTAACTCTTCCGGAATTTGCTGCTAGTAAATCAATCATGCGGCCTGGTGTGCAAACAATGATTTCGGCACCTCTTTTCAGGTCGGCAATCTGGTCCTTGATGGGAGCTCCCCCGTAAGCACAAACAGCTCGAAGGCCCATAGCCTTCAGGAATGGTTTGCATTCTCGGTGGATCTGGGTTGCCAGCTCTCGTGTGGGAGTCATGATTAAACCGATCGGTCCATCAGAGCCTTCGAGAGGTCTTTGGTCTCGGATGTGGCGAAATATTGGTAGCATGAAGGCAATAGTCTTACCAGATCCCGTCTTGGCTACACCAATGACATCTCGGCCGGACATGATCGCAGGAATGGCTTGCATTTGGATGGCCGTTGGCCTTTCGTACCCAAGTTTGCTGATAACCTCCAGTGATTGAACATTGAGTCCACACTGTGACCATTTCTGCACTGGTTTGGGAACGTCTGTCCCCGAAACCTTGATACCATCGAGTTCCAAGCGTAAATCCGCGAGTTCTGCTTCTGTCATATCGGCCAGTTCAGCAGGTTCTGTATAAAAATTCTTGCGGAAGGGCTCAAGATCCATTTTTGCATAATTTATAGTTGGCAGATCCTTCTTCTTTCTCGATTTACTTGCCATGGCGAGAATATCGTCGGGGTCTGCGTCCATAGTCTTCAACTCGACATCGTCATCTCCGAACAATGCTTCAGGTTCTTGCTGACGACTCTTGCTTTGTTTTTTGTTGAAAGTCCCACTATTTTTTGGAGCTGCAAATGGGTCGCCCATTTCTTCCATGAAGGCATCCAGGGGATCAATCTCATCATCGTCTTCGATTGTCGTTTCGGCCTGTTTGGTGCTGGGTTCCGACATCTTTGCATCCCCAGACGAATCTGTTGCTAGCTGAGTCATCTCGCTTGTCTCCGGGACCGCATTGGCCAAATTTTGTTCATGGAGCCTCTCTTCCCGTTTTTCTGCGGCAGCTCTCGCTGCTGCTGCTGCCTCTTCTTCGGTGCCAGCGTCTTCCATATCCACGTCGTCGTCTTCCTCCCCTTCTACATCGTTAGCGAGCGCAGTATCCTCATCTACTATGTTTGCCAGAGGTAGGGTCGGTAGCTTTTCTAATTTCTTCCTTCCTTCGTCATCCTCGCCGAAATCAAAATTGCGTTTCGAGGACGCCTTGTCTGTTTCGTTGGTCGATTTTGTGCTTATACCGAACGCACTGAGGTTTGCCCTAGCCTTAGGTAACGCGGATGCTGTGAAGTAGAGTAAGCAGACATACTTGGGGAAATATAGAGGGGGAGAAGTTCATACCGGTAGAATTGCTGTTGAAAGCTGTTGGCTTCTTGTCAGCTTGTAAACCTTTCACCGAAGAATTTAAGGTAGCGGACGCTTTTGTCAATTCCTTGAAGGGGACGTCCTTTCCCAAAGTACTCGTACTAGTGGAACTTGCCACGGCCTTCTTTGCAATGGCTTTCGGGTCAAATTTTCCCGCATAAGGGGCTGGAGATGCAACGCTTTTGGGAGTCTCGGGTGATGCTGGAGAAGCAACCGCAGGGGATCCATTCGCTTTCTGGTCTATGTCATCTAGAAGCTTTCGCGTTCCCCCAGCTGCAAGATCCTTTTCCTTACGCTCCTTATCCTCTGCCATCTTCTTCTTCCATGCTTCTAATTTCGCCAGCCTTTCAGCCTTTTTATCGGCTTCGGTCTGCGCTGGTGGGCCAGCGACCTTTGGAGCCTTTCCATATACGTCAGCTTGTTTTGTTGACTGGGAATTGGGACTGCTCACCTCGCTAGTGCTAACATTATCGGGTCTGTTTGGGCGATTTCCACGGGTATCGTCTCCTCTACTACGGGGCCATGAGTCAGTAGAGTCCTCGCGGCGCCTTCGTGCCCTATCATAAGAGCCTTCTCGCCTGTTACGATAATCCCGACTTCTTCTTCGCCGTCTGTCTGGAGACCGTTCTCTCTCGCCATATCGGTCTCTGCGGTCCCGGGAGCGGTCCCGTCTGGTGCCTCTATAATAATCGTCGTCCCTTCGGTCCAGAGAGCGGTCTCTCCGTCGTGGTAAGTCGCGATCGCGGTGTCGGCGCTGTTTGGGCAATGATTGAGTATAGGGTTGGGAGAATGTATGGGAAAGGTAAGATCTCACATCTAAGCTTCGTGAGCGACTCCGCCGCCGAGGTCCTCGCACATCGTCTCTGCGGTCTCGATCGCGCCTAACATCCTCTTCTCTCCGAGGTCTCTTCGAGGAGTGCTGGCTTCCTGTGGGCGATGGTGAGCGAGAATTCCTGTGGCGAACCATGTTGCCTCAGTTAATGGCAGAAATACTGGCAAGGCAAGGGGGTTCCAAGCCGATCGTGCCCGTCGACGAGGAGTATCGAAGGGCAATGCGCGGTCTAGATGATAGATTACGCCTGCTGAATATTGGTAATATAGAGAGTCAAGGACTACCTAGGTCCCTACGCAATGTTGTAGGTGGGGTTGTTGTAGAAGTCTTGTCGTATTTTCGGTTGACGCTGCTCTGCACCAAATACGGGGAATTTTTAAGGCGCGCTAGGGGCCTTGGCATACGGGAGCTCGACTCTCGGTACTTGTATCAAATTGAAGGGGCAGGAAGAGCGACAACCCACCACACCACAAATTCTAACTACACCCTACTGGCACACGTCTGCACCACATTCCATCTTGGCCTTGATCGCCATTACCATCTTCGCCATGTTGTCTAGCATTGGCCGAGCCGCAATTCGTCGGAGTGGAGCTAGAGCTGCTGGTGCTGGCCTTGGAGCTACTGGAACATCAACAACTCGAGTCGTTCGGCGCAACTTGAACCTTTCGAGCACCAACCTTCTCCATCGCTTTGGACCTCAATTCGCTAGATCCTTCGCCACAGCTACCATCACTACGAAAGTAAAGACAACCAAGAATGCGACCGCGAAGTCCACAGCCAAGAAAGCCCCTGTCCAGAAACCAGCGAAGAAGCCAGCGAAGAAGCCACTGAAGAAGAAGGCAGTCAAGAAACCACTCAAGAAGAAGGCAGTTGCAAAGAAGCCCAAGGCAAAGAAAGTGCTCTCCGAAGAAGAAAAGAAGAAGCGTGATATCAAGGCAACGAAAGCTCTGGTCCTTTCCCCACCGAAGCTAAAGCCCGCCTCCCCATGGATCATTGTTGTCACCGAAACTATCACCGGAACTAAGGACCTCACGGCGCCCGAGCGAATGCAGTTAGCTAGTACCAAATACAAGTCGCTAAGCATCGCAGAACTCGAGGTAACCACACAATAGAATTTTTTTAGTCTTAGCTAATAGTGGTCCACAGGCTTATAACCACCAAGCGAATGAGAACAAACTTCACAACGAGAAGATATATGCAAGCTGGTTGGAGAGTCTCACCCCCGAACAAGTCAGAATATCCAACGCTGCTCGCCAAAGCTTGATACACAAGAAAAACCCCAAGTCAGGATCCCTCATTGCAGATTCGAGGCTCCCCAAACGACCCATGTACCCGTACTCTGCCTTCTTGAAGGACAAATGGGCTTCCGGAGATTTCAAAAACATACCAGTTATAGAGGCAGGTAAACAGATAGCTGTGGAATGGAAGGGTCTTTCAGATGCAGAAAAGAAGGTTAGTGCTCTGTCTCGGTTTCAATGACAATCAAGCTAACAAACAAAGCCTTATTATGATCGTTATGAGGAGGATAATCGGCGCTATAAGATGGAATTCAAAACAGTCTTTGGCCACGATTCTACTTCCAATGCCGGAGTTTTCAAAAAAGCGAAGGCAGAGGTAAAATAGTAACGTCTTGATCCATACGCAATGTACACCATACTTTTCTCATTTTGACTTGTATTCAGCAACCGGTTCTATGGATAGACGGTAGCTCAGATGGGATGGCGTATCAACTGTCACAGATTTGGGGGTGGTTTGTACATTTCATACCTACGTTTCTGGGAGCAGTAGGGTTTTCGGACATATCCTTTTGCGCAGTACATGTCCTTTCTTTGTGGAGATGGTTTGTTTTTTTGTATCGATAGCAGAGAATCCTTGTTCCCTTTTTTCGGCGGATCATAGCAATACCCGAGTCATGAAATTTGATTTTTTCCCCTGGCGTGTTAAAGTATTGATAAGATATCTCACTTGTTTTGACATTATATTGATGTGGATTTGTAGGCCACAGTCGCTTTCATAAGATCTTCATCGCCATGTGTATTGCTGAAGTGGGTGATGGTTACAGGGCTTTCCTTGATCCGGCAATCCCTAGGCCCTCTATTCATCTCATCTTACGAAATTTCTGCTCATGATCGCAAAACCCTATTCACTGTTGGATTTTGTCAAATATATGAGGTCTGGTACTGCCTCGTACGAACGAAATTCATCTCGATCTCATCCTCCTTTAAAGATGCAACCCACAGAAGATGACGGTGTTAATTGATCTGTTTCGACTTTAGATATCCAACCCAAAACACTCAATTTATAACTGGTACGTGGACTTGTTCTATCCATCGATTCCTACACAGTTAAACCAAGTGGTGCAGGAACTTTGGTTCCCATCATGTTACTACTACTCTCGCGATGTTGAGCATGGCTCCAACAAGTGGGTCACCCTGGTCCTCGAGAGTGATTTTCATCTTGTATCTTGAATTCGTGCCGTACTTTGCTTCCAAAATGGGTACTCAAAAAACATTAATACGTAGCTTGCAAAAGAGAAACGAATGTGGACTATATACACTTTAGTAGCACCCTTTAAGTTGAAGCCCGTGTTTGCTTCATCCCTTGTTTTCGCTTGTCTTACAGAAGAGTATACAGTTGTGAGTATTTGACGTTCTTTACATACGATTTTCCGGAAAGCGAAGGCATTGTTAATGAGAAAATTTAATGAGAAAAACCTGGATTCGGCGAGTAGAAACTGGTACTTGAAACAAGAGTGCCAACACAACTGTCTCCCGCCGTTCGATTCCTTCGTTTTAGCGGTGCTCACGGCTCTCCCAAGTGGCGAAAAGAGGCTTACAATTTGATGTTTTTGGTTCTTGGATGAGCAGGTGTCATGACAGTGTTGCAAAATCACCAATTTTCATAGAGGTTGTTCTATGTATAGAAGTTCATATTTTCAGCGTTTCCAACGCGGTGCAGCTCGCAGAGTCATCACTCTATGCTAGCTGTAAAACCCAAGAATGCAATACCATTGACATACTGGATATACCTATTTCCAATTCCCGACCCAGTATTAAGATCCTGACCCAAATCCCAAAAATCCAAAATCGTCCCGATGTTCCCAAAAACAACGCCCCAAAAAATCACAAATTCAAATTATTGCTCGCCTCTCGTGCCAAGAGTAGTGGTACCGTCGACTCTGTACCAATTGGCTTGATCATCTCCAAGACAGGTTCCTACAGTGACAGGTTTGTAACCTCCGGCGGTAAGGCCTTTCAACATGTATTCTACTAGTACTTCTGAGGTTTGATTGTGGATATCGTGACCGATGACGAGGAATTCATCGGTGGTTGGTGATTTCCCAGCTAGTGCTGCGTCGAAGATATTTTTGGAATTTTGAATTAGGGTTGGGCTGTCATTTAGATAATCAGAAGTATCGAGATCCTACAAGATATGTTAGAAGGTGTAATTTTCTGAGGGGGTTTTTTTCCGGATCGAGGTACTTACAAAATATGTGATGTGGTAGCCTAGTGCTTCCAAGTCTGCCTCACAGCCACATTCTATCATTCGTTAGTTGTGTGGTTCAGGACTTTGTCAGGGGGAATGAACTTACCAGCAGTACAACTTGAGAAAGGAGGTCTCATGTATGTTGGAATTACACCGACAACATTTCTAATTGCCATTTCATTTTTGTACATCTCGTCTTTTCGTTGAGCCGATGTGATGTTACAAAGATCGGGGTGAGACCAGGTGTGAGATGCAATTTGATGGCCTTCATCGTACATGCGTCTGGGAATGATATTAGAGTTGCCCCCTGAAGTGGAGATTATTCTTGCAACTTACTTGAGGAGTGCAGGCCAAGGCGTGCTAGTGTTGTCAATTGCTCCCTTGCCTATGAATTAAAATGATCAGTCTTCGCTTATTCTCTCATAACAAAGCAAGCATACCATTGTTGTTCCCGGTAACGAAGAAAGTTGCACTGGCATTATATTGTTTCAACAAATCCAAGATGTGGCCTGTGTATATAAATGGTCCATCATCAAAGGTAAGAGCCATATCTCCTTTCGTCGAGCAATCATAGATACCCGCTGAGCCGTAGAGAACATTTCCAACTTTCGTTCGAGCAATGGAGGACGTGTTCGTGCCGGATGGGATAGCATTCGCATCACAAGCAGGCCCAAAGTTGAATTGGCAGTCGGGAGCTTTACAGAAATCTTCAAGCATATCAGTATTCTATAATACAGGGAGTATTGATGACCAACGTACCTGAACCAGTACCACAAAACCCAGCAGCAGAGCAACACTCAGTCGTACCACAACTTCCTTTTCCAGCACCACATTCCCCACCACTAGGACTGGTAGTTCCTCCAGTCCCTCCCGTCGCTGTCATATTGCATGTCCCAAATTTAGCTTGACAACCTCCTGATGTGAGGCAGTAAACATCTGTCGATCCGCAGAACCCATTAACAGAGCAGCATGGCAGATCGGTAGGACATGTATATGAGCTAGCGGTTCCTCCAGTTCCGGTGGTTCCGCATGTATTGTCCGGTGAAACTTCTCTTCGGGATATTGGATAGTCTAGGACTCCAGCAAGAGCAACATTGAGCCCACAGGCTATAACGGCGACGGAGGTATAAAAACGCATCTTGACCATCAAAAGATATTAGGGCCAAAGCGTTGAGTAAGTGACGAATTAGTGAGGACAGAGCAAAGCGAAAGAAGTCTGCGAATCAACGAGAGTACACTTGATGAACCAAGCTTTCAGGACCAAAAACGACAGTGAAATAGGGAAGAAGGAGAAGGTTTATCAAATGGAAAATCACACAGACGTCAACTTCTTGGGGCAACCGGACTCCATGGGTCTCCCCGCCAGTGCTTCACACCCACTTGCTCGAAAAAGCGACGAAACATCCAATCCTCGCTCTTGCCCAGGCCGAAAGGCATCAACGACGCAAAACCCCAGCCTCAGATCATCAAAAAGCATCCCCTAGATTGCTGCACTGGCATTTGACGTCTGCGAGCGGAATCCTGTAACAATCAAGGCGGTGCATTAGGCCAAAGTGTTTTTCTTAGCGAACAAGATCTGCGGGTGTGGGTCAATTTGCGGCTGTCGAGTGTTTCAGGGGTTCGTTCCCATCTTGGACGAGAGAATTGCCGAGCATCATCTCAACTGCAGCAATGAGAAATACGCCGCGCACCTCTACGCAGTCAGCGCGAACTAAAACTCGTTTCTTCGGAATTCGGAAGTGCATATTGGATGGATGATGCGTGGTGTTTCTTTAATACGAGTTTTCGTTGAGGCGAGGGGTCAACAGTTTAACGCAGTACTGTAGTTTTCTACTCGAGTACGTGCATCCAATCCATTTAGTCTGCTTTATGCCTTCCAAAGTTTATACACACCTCTCGTTTATGCTTGTCGTTCCTTCACTCGGCAACCTGATGTCATTCGCATCGCTTCCCAACAGTCACTTCTTCATATGATAATTAGACACACGTGATTTTATGGGAAAAGTTCTGTATTTTGCTCCGGTCTGTTGCACTTCGCAATTCTTCAAACGTGTTCTGAACGTGTTTCACACGTGGAGTTGGAGTTTTCTCTTGAGCAGGATTGGTGAAAGAAGACGGAAATGGGGTGATGAAAATCTTGATAATTGCAAACACGTGACGGGCTAGTGGAGCTATTTTGGGAAACACGGACCTCGTTCCAGTTCCCGAAGTCATTTTTGCGGGGCGGGAATTTAAATAACCAGGTGGATAAATTCAGATCGTCAGATCATCGTCAGCAATCTTGACATTTGGTCAAACAATTGATTTTTCTACGTACAGACGGGACATAGTATCTTTGCCGACTCGTGATGAGCAATGCAGAGTATCACTTTCCCAGAAAACAAGTCTTTATTCTTGGAAGGCTCACTGCAGGCAGCGCAATTACAGTGTAAGCAGACAAGGAGTTCACTCAAGAGAATTAATTAAATTTATATGAATCTTTGTTTCTGATCGCTCAATTGTTTCCGACTTGGACCGTTCTTTTATATGGATCCTGGGAATTATGGGGTTACTTAAATTAAGGGAGCACTATCGCGCGTCCTTTTCGACTCGCTTGGCTGAATAATGTCACGAGTTTCTGGGGGGTATTGGAGTTGATTTGAATTTTCTTTGTGTGTTCTGTGTTTTCGAGTTTGAATTCATGACACTTCGATCTGTCTCCTGCGCAAAAGTCATCTTATGGCCGACGACTCTAGAAGGATCGAAATACTGTTCTTGGACTTCTTTAGCACGATACTGGAGTCAGTACTCGAGCAGTGCTCAAATGCTCTTCCCATTTTTTGCGTACTTGATTTGGTCTTTTTTACGTATCATTGCCGAACTGCCTTTCCAAGGCACATTTATCATAAAGCGGGCAGGGTCTCTAATTTCTCCTTCTTAGCGCGTACCGTTTACGTCCCAATCATCGTTCTACGTACACTCACTAAAAGATATTGCACTACAATACTCAGAACAATTGGATCAATTCTACGAGGACGTCTAAAGATAAGCGATATTCTTCAACATTCTCGTATGATAAAGTCTAGTGTTCAAGGCTTGTTCATATAACATTCTTCTACTCAGCCGTAAGTATGGAAACAAACCAGCCTTGCAAGTACAAGTTCAATGTTTCACCATCAAGACTTTCACCTCTCATCTGAAGTATGGAGCCATCAAGACTTTGACTCAAACGCGAGACACAATGACAAAGCGTCAAATTTCCTCTTTTCCCTCGACGGCCAAAATCCAGCACGTGGGTCATTTATTGCAACACAAGTGCAGTATCCCATTTCATTTTCAATATCCACGGTGCAATCACACCCACAACAAGGAAACAGTAGATGAAGCAGCAGTACAAGCGCGATTGGGAATATATTCAGTTACAGAGACATAGAAAGAAAAAGTTACTTGGAAGTGGAGCCTCAATTCCCGGGTATCAAGATCAGATTTCGTATCTCCAAACTCATGAGTTCAACAGTGGAGCTCAATAAAGTCAAGAATCTGTCCCAATATCGAGTCCGACTCAGTCAGTCGGCTAGTTATCTTGGGATAAGTAGAGAAAGCTTTGTTTGCTTACATAACTGGGTGACAGTGATGCGGTCCCAGTCCGAGAGGAGGTGGCCCAGCGTGACGGTGCTGGTGTCTGTAACAAGAGTTCCTGCTGGGATTGTGCAATTATAGACAGCCATATCACCATGTACCATACCCTATTCGAGCTTTGTCAGTATATCATCAGATGGAAAAACCAAGCGGCTAGATAGACAGGGACCTTGGTGATTATACAACTGTTTTTCCATCAACACTTGTCAATTCGAACGGTATTCAATAATAATTTGATATCTCGACCAAGATCCTGTGCCGTTTCTAGCTGTCTGTACGATCTTCGCCTAGTTGAAATCTCTTCATAACTGAAAATCACCTGCACCACCTCGACTCAACCCTCGACTCACTCGGCCTTCACAATTTGCTACCCTCGCGCCACCTGCTGCCGCGCAAGACCTTGACGACACTCTGCCCTCCACCCCACGTTCCTTCCTCTCCAGTCTCAAACCACTTGACCCTTAACTCCATTGACCCCTTACCACAGAAGACTCCTGAAAGTGTACGTAAATACGAAGTTGTACATACTTTTCTACAAAGTATCAAGTCAAAAGCAGCATCATTGGTTTCTGTCAATTTAATATCCTTCCATTTCAACTGTACAAAGAACGATTGGAAATTGGCCTTACCCACTTCTCGCGCGAAATTTCCATCCTCACTCCCGCTGTACCTAGGAAATCCCCCTTCTTCGCTGCATTCTCAAACTCCAGAAGTGCAAATGAAATTCTCGATTCTATCATGTCAACAAAAGACGAAAAGAAGTTTCCGAACATGGAAGTTCCGTCCTATGAAGATAAGACACGTGTGATGCATACTGTAGCATTGAGTCGAAGTCATTTCGTGAAGGTGCAGCTGAAGAAAAACAAACCATTTCACGAAATGTTTTGCTTACGGATGTACGGACATGTACTCTGGCTGAAATAAGTAGAAAGCAGCTAACTCCCCGGAAAGGTCTAGAACTGAAAAGGTCTCCTGGATCGTGAAGCTCTTCGAAAAGGGTCGAAGTCGAATCCCGCTTGTATTTTACTGCTTCAGTACATGTGCACGTGGTTCTCGTGGAACCGAGCTGGAGTTTGGGATAGCTGTCTTCTGCCTTATCCCTGCTTCTTTTAGTGAATGTGATCAATCAAGTATATCCCATAAAAACCAAGATGGGATGTTTTCCCAAACGAAAAGGACGCCTTACCTCCACCAGTATTACCAGCCCGTTTCCCCTCTTCCCAAACCACTGGTTGTAATTACCACCCATACCCCAAAGCCCAACACCCAACTTCCGACAAACCACAACTATCAACCCCCTCTTCGTACTGTAGCAAGGAAAGCCAAAAGACGACAAACAAGGTCTAAGGCAGAAGAAGAAGCACTTACTCACTTAATTGCTCGGGCGATGAGATAAACATTCATCTAAGCTGCCTAAACAAAAGAATTCCACACAATAGTTCTGGAGAGTGCCGGATTCTTCGCAATAATTGAGGCATGAGTAATTGCAGATGTTGCAGAGGTCCGTGCATGTTTGTGTGGTTTCTGAGGTTGGACGTGCAGAGATGGTGGGGGGGATGGAAAGGGTGAAGAGGACGAGGGTTGTGAGGGGGTGTGAAATGTGCATTTTGATCTTGGGAAGGGGAAAGGAAGAGGGTTGCGAATCTTGGAAAGTTTGGAAGTTTGAATACAAGAGAGGTATTGAGGATATTTTGTGGATTACATTTTGGAAAGTGTGTAAGTGAAGATTTGGTTTGGTCAGTTGGGCTTCGCTTAGAGTACGTACTACTTGACAGAAGCAAGTACAACTAGCCCATTCCCTATTTATCAAGCCGAGAGCGATACACAGCAGACTTAGAAGCGGTGAAAAGGTAAAGTTTATCCCATTCAACCAACTCATGCTGCCAAATCAGCACAACTGCCACTGCTGGGAACAGCACTAGCTCCCAAATCAGTATAAGCCCCAGTAACATTACTAACGCTCAACCCCTGCAATCCCTCCAACCATGCAGCAGCCATCTTTTTATAGCCAGAAGCAATAGGATGGATACCATCGATAAGCTCATCAGCATCAACCACAGGATTCATATCCACGACCGCGACATTCTTTCCATGGGCGACTCTGGCTGCAACAATCGCAGGAATAGCGGCGTTATAAGTCGCTACTGCGTCGTTGTATTCGGTATATCCTGTTCCTAGACCGATGATTTGAGCGACGAGGACTGAGGCCCCGGTTGAGGAGATGACGGAATCAATTAATGTTCCTAGTCTGTCAGGGGCAGAGGATACATCGACAGAGTGGAGGATGTCGTTTGAACCGGCGTGAAGTAAGACTACATTTGGAGAAGGTGTTTGGGAGAGAATATATGCTGCGGAGGTGCCGATGGCGGTGATTTCTTGACTGACGTATCCATCGTTGGCGTTGTTAGTCCAGTCTCCGTTCGTGGTCGTTCCGACATAAGTTACTGCGTATCCGGATGTTGAGAGTGAGCACTGGAGGAATCGACGGTAAGAATTCCCTGGGGATTCATTGAAGCCGTATGTGATGCTGTCACCGAGTGCCAAGATGCGGAGTGCTGTTGAGGTACTCAGAGTGCTGGAGGTGGAAGATGCAGCTTTTGTGCTTGAAGGGATTGCGGAGGCTGTGGTTTTTGTTGAGGATGCTCTTACTGAGGATGAAAGAACGGCGGATGATTTGGTTGGAGCTGCGGCAACAGTTGCTACTGCGGTGGTAGAAAAGATACTGCTTGTTGATGCAGAACTCGTCACGTCGTCCGAGTCATCGCACTCATAATCTTCCGCCCGAGGAACATGTTGAGGTAAAGCAACTAAACGACATTAGATCCAGAAATTCTGTTCTCTTATCCAATCTCCAACACATACCAGCTGACCCAAGCACTAAGCCGCTCACCAACAAAGCCTTGTACAGAGAAGAGTAAAGCATTTTTAAAGAGTAAATTCAAGCAATCAATGCGAACAAGCAAGAAGAAAAATATACAGTAGAAAGTAATGAATGTGGGTGAAAAAAGTGAAAGCTATTTGCTTACTAGAATCAAGCGTAAAGACTGGGCATCACTCCTCTCTATATATATAAAAACCATTTTGAGTCTTTGCGTCAGCAGATTGGAGGACTGTCAGTTCATCTAAAAAGTCAATGGTGGATTAAATAGAGTTGTCCGCGTCCGAAACATGAAACATTATCCACATGAGGCTAAAAGACAGGAAAAGGTGCTGCACTTGCAAGTAAACCAGCTCGACCTTACTTTTAGGTGCTGGTTGAAGTATAGGGTTAAAAACAAATTGAATGCTTAGAACAACTCCTGGAAATCCTTTTCACTTCTGTTAAGGGTTCTTGTGAATTGTAATTCTTTTTGTTTCGGTCTTTCCGAAAACTAGGAGTGGAGTCGTCCCCAAGACTCCAACCCCTCGCGTAATCCCTGTTGACAGGGGACTTCTTTGGGCAAAGTGCGGGGACGGAATAATTCTTCAACACAACCATGAGTTGCCAATCAAAAGCATTGGAACGATTCACAGTGCCTCTTAAGTTATTCCGAATTTTCCTCACAGCGTAGCACTTTACGTCTCCCAAGCTCATGCTGAGTCTTTTCTTGTTGAAATTTACTGATTCCGTCCCGGTGGAGCACGTTTCAAAGTCATTTGTCGTAAATAAAGTGCGATGACGAATGAAGTTCGTGCAACTTGGAGCTCATTCGGATTTCCCAATCTATGCTGCAGATCTTTTCGGCGATTGCAGTGTATAAGTTGAGGTGAGCTGTCTTATATCGAGAGCTCAAAATGAGCGAAAGATGTAGGGCTATCAATGATTATATTTCTACTAATAGCAACTCTATCTAAAAAGAGATTAGCTAAACAGTCCGAAAAGCAATGAAGGAATAGGAAATACTTGTCAAGAGGTCCTTGAGAAGTAATAGTCATAAAATTAAACAGCAAGTTTTCACCCCGTGACATCCCTCGAAGCGACTTCAAGCATGAGAAGCGACGAAAGTTCGAGAAATCGAGCTTCTTATTCTTTTAAACCTTCTCAAAAATATGGTTAATTATCCTAGACCATTCGCAGTGCAACACAAAATCACTCAAAAACTTCAAATCCCAAATATCACTCACCCAGACCAATCTTTCCAATCATTCTCAACAAGCCCCTCCAACAAATTCTCCCCCTTCTTCTCCCCCCCCGCCGCACTAAAAACTGGGTATCCACTAGCAACACAAATTTCAACAAAATCCCTAATCTCCATCCTCTTAATACTCAACGGCAAACCCGTAAACCGATCCTCCAGTCCCTCAGCAAACACATAACACATATTCCTCTTCCTCAACAAAAAGCAATCCCTCAATTTATCAAAATACACCCCTGCCTCAGGGGGATTGCAACCAGGAACATGAGCGGATTGAAGCGGAATCCAGGTATACGATTCCAGGAACAGGGAATGGGTTTCTCTGTTTACGAGGAGGAGGGTGGGATTGAAACGCGGATCGGGCCAGAAGAGTAGGTCTTGAGGAGGGAGTGCTTCGCGTTCGGACTCTGGGGTGGAGAGGAGGGATCGGAAGTAAGGTAGGAGGTCTACGTGTATTTGGGGGTGCAGGCTGAGATTGATGTGGGTTGGTGGTGGGAGTAGGTACTTCCATATTTGGCGACGAAGTTCAAAGGGGAGGTTTGGGAAGAGGTGGAATTTTGGGGTGTGTGGAGTGGATTTTGTGAGCTGGAGAAAGGCTTCTTCGTTTGTGTCGATCCCGGTATGACAGAGCCCTTTGAACTGCAATGGTAATGGCGATTTCCATACGGCGTGTCCGCGAGAATAATTATCTTTAATCCGCTTCAATTTCGCTCCGATGAACAACCAATTCTGGACCCGCTGCACTTTTTCTGTAAGAGGGAATTCTGGAGGATCTCCCCTCATCTCTATATGGTATTTGATACTTGTATGACATGTCGTGAACCGTTTGACATTCATGGGAACGTTGGGAAAGAGTTGAGTGAACTGCGAATCCAGCATATAAAAATTCCCAGCTGCACTATGAAAAAGATGCTGTAAATGCTCGGACAGGATTGCGAACGCGTCTGTGGCGTAATTGAAATAAACACATTTTGCTTTTGATGAGCGTGAATAATATGTGTTGGGTGTTACAGGGAAGGGCAGTTTGTGGTAATGCTCGAGTACTATGTCGCGTGCTTCGTGGTTGACGAAAAGGAGAGGCGGTAGGTTTAATGGCACTAGAAGACAAGGGTCGTGAGTCCATTCAAGAATCCTCTGGCCGTTGTCAAGTGTTTCTCGTACTTGCAAGCTGAGTGGAATCGTTTGGGATCCAGGGAGGCTGTAGAACCAAATCTTTCTTCGTAGGTCAGATGGGAGTTTTCCAAAGCCCTCAAAACGGAGAGTTTTCGCCATGCTTGGTGTTCTTGGCCTTGATGGGAAGCCGACTATGGAGTGGGGTACCCAGGGCAGAATGCGATGGTTAGAATCCATCATAGATGTTGTTCCCCCCTTCAAGCTCTTGAGTTATATATCAATTTTTTTTCGTGGAGTCATCTCAACTACCTTGTGTGGATGCCTGAAAAGGATACCAACTCGCTTCTGAGTTGTATCCTTTAGTGCTCCGTATCTGCAGTGCATATGAGCGGTGTGTGGTTTGAATCGAGAAGAAGAAAGTGGCATGCAAGCAAATATAAGAATGGAAACACATCCTGACTCTTTGAACATACCTATAGATCAGTTTCGTATCAGAAGTAGCAGAGAGGGTCAGGGGAAGAGGGAGGAAGACGCGAGTTAACAGCGTGCAGCATTGAGGAAGGAGCAAACCTCCTCAACGACCCAAAGCAACCTAGCTCGAACTATAACCC